>CAUPSL010000303.1:0-326364 GCA_963514005.1 Raja brachyura
CACGTCTCGTAAGTCTCACTGAAAACTTTAAAACAAAATTAAATTCGTTCTCAATGTTAAGTGAAACATTTTGTGGGCCTGCCACTGAACTTTTATTATTTATGAAATTTAGGAAAACGTCACCCGTTGCTTCTCTTCAGAGATGCTGCCTGTCCCGCTGAGTTAATCCAGCATTTTGTGTCTATGTTTGGTTTAAACCCGCATCTTCAGGTCCTTCCTATACAAAATTATTATGTGTATTCCCAATCGTTACAGAGTTATAGAGGACCGATGGGGGATTGAGTGGGGGCACTCAGGTCAAAACCTTCCTGTATATGGACGATGTCGCTGTCTTCTGCTCAGATCCAGGGTGCCCAATGTCGCCCTCACCCTGATGGCCACCTTCGTCTGTGGCTGCATCAGGCGGAGCATAGAGCCAAGGCACGTGGGCACGAAATGTCACGACCTGCTGAGGTTCTACCTGTTCCCGGTGTTGCGAAGGTTGGCTCTGGCGCATATGCCGCTGAGTTATTCCAGCATTTTGTGTCTATCTTTGGTTTAAAACTGCATCTTCAGTCCCTTCCTATACAAAATTATTATGTGTATTCCCAATCGTTACAGAGTTATAGAGGACCGATGTGCGAGTGAGTGGGGCACTCAGGTCAGCAGGTAGTGACATTTGGTGCCCACGTGCCTTGGCTCTATGCTCCGCCTGATGCAGCCACACACGAAGGTGGCCATCAGGGTGAGGGCGACGTTGGGCACCCTGGATCTGAGCTGGACATTGCTGGACATTGCTGCACCATCTGTCATTCGTGGAAAGATTCTCCCAGACCAACACCTTTGACCACATGTCCATTGGGCAGTGTTCACCATGGAACATCCTGCAGGCACTGTAGGGAAATGACTCAATGGATCCTGTGGCATGGTTCCCAGAGCAGACTGCCCAACATCTGGCGAAATGCTTCATCGACAGAACTGACCAACAAGCACCAAGACCTGACTTGGCAGGCGGTGAGGGGAGCCCTCCCAGACTGATCCTTCTTGCATCATTGGAACCTTACTATCAGCGTATGCTGCCCTCGGGATGGCTGCTACGGAGAGGAGACGGTTGCCCACGTCTTTGCAGAGTGTGGATTCGCAAAGAGAGTCTGGAAAGGTCTGCAAGGGTCCCTGTCACGGTTTATTCCGAAGAGCTCCATCACAGAGGACTCTGTGATTTACGGACTGTTCCGAGGGACGCATTCAGCGACGGACATCGAGTGGTACTGGAAGGTCATCAACTCGGTGAAAGATGCTCTTTGGCCTGCCCGAGCGTTGTTAACCACCCAGCAGAATGTCCGTCAGGGAATGTTGCCGACTGGCCCGCTGCAATCTGGAGCAGTATATGCGGAAGGACGCACTGAAGCTCGGTGCAGCCAACGCCAAGGCTCAGTGGGGGAGGGTCACAGTGTGGAGTCCTTCCGCTGCTCCACATGGGGGGCACGGTGTGGTGGAGATGCCCCTTAAAATAAGAGATGGGATTCCATGCCAGTGGCCACATGAGTGGCAAGGGTGGGGGGGGGGGGGGGGTAAAATTGTGAAATTTGAGCAATGTATGTAAACAGTGTTGAATGTCTGTACAGCCTCCGGAAATGTCGGACGAATATTTTTGTACCTTTCATGTATTGTATATATTTATTACTTGAAGAAAAAAAGTGAACACAACTGAACATGTTACTCCAAACTGACCATCCTGAATATGAAATGATGCACGGTTTCTACAAATATAGATGCACCTGAAGACAGGTGCGTGTGAGACCAGTGTACTGATGTGGATTAAAATGTGTTTACTTCCATGTTGATCCCGGGCTGTGAACGGAGATGCGGGCGGCGGGATCCACTGCCCAACATGTGCAACGCCTCCTCAGGTTACACCAGAGGCTTCCTTAGCGCCGGGCCACGTCCCTTTCTGTCCAACCTTAGTCTTTCTCGTCCATATTCAGGTCAATGTCCAATGTTTAATGTCCAATCTACCCCATCCTCGTGTGAGATGAGTTGGAAGCGGCCAGGACACCTTCACACTGAACACCTGCAGCCAAATAGCATTCATTGCCCGGGATGGCAGCTGACACAGCGACACAGTACGGTAGGGGTTGAGTATAATTTAGTCTAGTGATACAGCGCGCAAACAGGCGCTTCGGCCCACTGGGTCCACGCCGACTAGCGATCCCCCCACATTAACAATAGACAATAGGTGCAGGAGTAGGACATTCGACCCTTCGAGCAAGCACCGCCATTCAATGTGATCATGGCTAATCATCCCCAATCAGTACCCCCGTTCCTGCCTTCTCCCCATATCCCCTGACTCCGCTATCTGAGCCCCATCTAGCTCTCTCTTAAAAGTATGCAGAAAACCGGCCTCCACCGCCCTCTTTGAGGCAGAGAATTCACAACTGTGAACAGACCCGCCATGCCGGGAATTAACCTTGTGAGCCGACTTTGCATTCCCTCAATAGCAAGAATGTCTTTCCTCAAATTAGGAGACCAAAACTGCACGCAATACTCACAGGTGTGGAGTATCCTACACAACCCTACACACGCTAGGGGCAATTTTTACATTTATCAAGCCAATTTTTTACATTTACTAAGCCTCTGAAGAACCGAAGATCTCGGAGAAAACCCACGCAGATCACTGGGAGAACGTACAAACTCCGTACAGACAGCACCCGTATTCAGGATTGAACCCTGGTCTCTGGGGCGATGGATTTGCTGTGAGGCAGCAACTTGCGCGGCGTAACCGTGACGGTCACGTGACCTCCCATATTCAGCAACCCCACGTCAGCGAAAACATTGAACCCGGAAGTGCAGAAGTTAAAATGGCTTCGAAAGTCCAGGTCGAGAGATTAACCGAGGAGGTAATTTGTCCCATCTGCCTAGATTTCTTCACCGATCCGGTTACACCGGAGTGTGGGCACAACTTCTGCCGCTCCTGTATCACACAGAGTTGGGACAGGAAGGGGGAAAAACTCCTGCCCGGAATGTAGAGAGGAGTTAACAGACCGCAGGCTCAGGTTTAGTCGGGCCTTGGCGAGACTCTCTGAGAAAGCTCGAACACTGAGCCGGAATCCGACAGAGAAGGAAAGTAAACTGCAGTGCGCGAAACATCAGGAATAACTGAAGGTGTTTTGTGAAACAGACAAGAAACTGATCTGTGTGATTTGTCGAGATGCGCGGCAACACAAGTCTCACATATTCATACCGCTAGAAGAAGCTGTTGAAATCAACATGGGAAAAGCAAACCGATATTGACCACATCATTGTGTCATGTTTTGTTTATTTTCTGACATTTTTCTTCTCTGATCTGAACCCCAACGCCAGGATCAGGTGAAATCTTCCTTCCAGTCTCACAAAACTGAAATCGCAGATCGAGCATGAAAGTGGCATCACCGGTGGATTGGATTGTCAAGAATGTTTTTGGTTTTTTGACCATCATTTATAAACTTTCTTGTTAGTTATAGTATGGAAGGTTGACGTTATCTTACAGTTGTACGAGACGTCCCTGGGCCCAATCTGGGGAATTTGGGCAAACGTGCTTAATTCGGGACACCATCAGGAGGGTCTATACGAGAGATCACGCACTGGCCCTCGCCACTTCACCGCCCTCCAGCAGCCCGCAGCGTCGCCTTCCCTGCAGCCTGGAATCCGCACCGAGCCTGAAGTTCCCACGCTGCAGAATTCCATTCCCCTGGGTGTTACTGCGCGGCATCCTAATGCTACCACACCACCCCCCCCCCCCCCCACCACCACCACCACCACCCTGATAATCGCAGTGGTTGTTCCACTGGGTCTTCCACATCACGCGCAAACTATGTAACCCCAGCTCTTCCTCACCCACACTACAGTCTTCAGGCCCCTCCTCCAGGTCCTGTCTCACTCCAGTCTCCCCCCCCCCTTAACTTACAGCCATCGACTCACTCCGCAACAACCCAGACTGGGTTATTAAACCCGCCGACGAGGGAGGTGCCGTGGTATTCTTGCGCGCCGATCTCTACAAAGCATAGGCCACACGCCAACTCGAGGACACCTCCTCCCACTTACCCCTGAACGATGACGAGCACCAGGCCACTATCTGTAGCACCATCACTGACTTCATCCACTCCGGCTCCCTGCCCCCCCCCCCCCCGAGCCTCCAACCTCATCGTTCCCCAGCCCCGCACGGTGCGATTTTACATTTTCCCCAAAATCCCCAATCCTGAATGTCCCGGTAGACCCATTGTCTCTGCCTGTTCGTGCCCTACCGAACGCATTTTCACATACCTTGACTCCACCCTATCCACCTTGGTTAATTCCCTCCCCACCTATGCTCAAGACATCTCAGACACTCTCCGTCGTCTCCGGGAATTCCGTTCTCTAGGCCCCCATTCCCTCATCTTCACCATCGACATCCAGTCACTCTACACCTCCACCCCTCACCAGGATGGTCTCAAAGCCCTGGAATTCTTCCTCGACCGGAAAACCAACCAATACCCGTCCATTGATACTCTCCTCCGCCTAGCGGAGTTGGTCCTTACCGTCAATAACTTATCGTTTGACTCCACCCATTTCCTCCAAAATACAAGGCGTAGCTACGGGCACATGCATGGGCCCCAGCTATGCCTGCATCTGTGTAGGGTACGTCGATGCGTACTAGGTCCCCGACCTCTACTTCCGCTACATCGACGATTGCTTTGGTGCTGCCTCCTGCACCCACACACAATTGACTGACTTCATCCACTTTACTACTATCTTCCAAATACACCTGGCCCATTTCCGACAATTCCCTACCATTTCGTGACCTCACCATCTCCATTGCAGGTGATAGACTTCGGACCGACATCCACTATAAACCCACTGAATCCCATGGCTATCTAGACTACACTTCTACCCATCCTGTTTCCTGTAATGTCTCCATCCTCTACTACCAATTCCTCCGTCTATGCCGCATCTGCTCCCAAGATGAGGTGTTCCGCAATAGGGCATCGGAAAAGTCCTAATTCTGCCGGGAATCCCTTACTATAGATGAGTCTCTCACCAGAGTCTCTATAATACCCCGTAACACTGCTCTTTCTCCCCATCCCCCCACTCGTAACAAGGGCAGAGTCTCCCTAGTCCTCACCTTTCACCCCACTAGCCGTCACATACAACAAATAGTCCTCCGTCATTTTCGCCACCTCCAACGTGACCCCACCACTCGCTATATCCTCACACCTCCCCGCCCCCCAGTCTGCTTTCCGCAAATACCGTTCCCTCCGCAACTCCCTGGTAAATTCTTCCCTTCCCTCCCGCACCCCGGGCACTTACTTTGCAACCGCAAGGGATGTTATACATGTCGCTCTACCTCCCCCCTCGACACCATTCAAGGATCCAGGCAGTCGTTCCAGGTGCGACAGAGGTTCACCTGCATGTTCTCCAACCTCATCTCTTTCATCCGTTGCTCTGGATGTCAGCTGATCTACATCGGTGAGACCAAGCATAGGCTTGGCGAACGTTTCGCCGAACACCTCCGCTCGGTCCGCATTAACCAACCTGATCTCCGGGTGGCTCAGCACCTCAACTCCCCCACCCATTCTGAATGCGACCTTTCTGTCCTGGGCCTCTTCCACGGCCAGAGTGAGCACCATCGGAAATTGGAGGAGCAGCACCTCATATTCCGCTTAGGCAGTTTGCACCCTAGCGACATAAACACTGACTTCTCCAATTTCCCGTAGCCCTTGCTGTTTCCTCCCCTTCGCAGCTCCCCCTCAGCCTTCGGGCTCCTCCGCTTCTTTTCTTCATTCTTCTCCCCAACCCACCCTACATCAGTTTGAAGAAGGATTTCGGCCCGAAACGTTGCCTATTTCCTTCGCTCCATTGATGCTGCACCCGCTGAGTTTCTCCAGCATTTTGTCTACCCTAGAAAATGCGAGATGTCCTCTTTATTTAGTTAACGAGTTCACCTCCCTGCTGTATGGACCCCTCTCTGTCCCGCAGTTCTGATCTCACTCCTCCTACCCGGAAAAACACACAAGTGGAGAGTTCCAAAGATAGACATAAAATGTTGGAGTAAATCAGCGAATCGGGCAGCATCTCTGCAGAATTGGAATAGGCGACGTTTCAGCTCGAGACCTTTCTTCAACGCACCAGCCTCCGCATTCAGCACGTCATCATCTGATATTTTTTTCACCTCCAACGTGATCCCACTACCAGTCACATCTTCCCATTCCCATCCGACTTCGCAGAGTTGCTCCCACTGCAGCTGCATAATGCACTCAAACCTTTCCGCTCAAAGCATCCCCTCCCCAGGTATTTCCCCCAACAGTTCAAGAAGGAACAGCAGATGCTGGAAAATCGAAGGTAGACAAAAATGCTGAAGAAACTCAGCGGGTGCGGCTGCATCTATGGAGCGAATGAAATAGGCAACATTTCGGATCGAAACGCTTCTTCAGACTGATGCAGAGTGGAGGGGGGGGATGAAAGAGGAGGAGCCAGAGGGCTGAGGGATAGCTGAGAAGGGGAGGAGACAGCAAGGGCTACCGGAAATTGAAGGCCAATGTTCAGGCCACTGGGATGCAGGCTGCCCAAACGGAATATGAGGTGCTGATCCCTCAGTTTCCGATGGTGCTCACTCTTGCACTTTTGGACAGGTACATTGATAGGGCAGGTTTACAAATGATACGGGGCATAAACACGCAGATGGGACTCGTGAAGATGAATTACATTGGTTGAAAGGTGAGCTGTACGGCTTGTTTCCGTGCTATATGCATCCATAACTCATAACCCGTATCAACCCTGTGTCTACCTATTACCTACAATGTGTTGTCCTGCCCCTTTTAACTTCAAACCTATATCCCCCACACACAATTGTCTGAAGAAGCGTCCAGAGTCGTAACCGCACCGATGTACGTTCTCCTGAGATGTTGCCTTAGCCGCTAAGTTACTCTCTTAGGTCACCCCCAATAAATCCATCGTTTTACAGATCCAAGTAAACCCTACCGCAGTAATATCTCCAATAGTTTTCCCGTGACAGATAGAGTCGTCGCATATAATTCTAGCTGTGTCCCATTTGCCCTTCATAAACAGAGGTACAACATTAACGACCTTCCAGCGATCTGACACTGGCCATTTATTCGGCCATAAACAAAGAAGCATAGATTGCAAAATGTAGTACATGCAATGTATCCGGTAAATAGCACGATGCGCCCCCCTTGAGAAAATATTGCGAGCTCATACGTTCACTGCAACGCTTTTGCCTGGCCGGTTGATTTCCTCCAGCAGTTCATGTTCAGCTCAAGGTTCCACCATCTGCACTTCCTGGTGTCGGCAGTTGGAACAAACAGTGCTCAATCTATCCTGGGAATTTCTCGCTGATATAAATAATATATACGTTGCAAGTAAAACATTGTCGACTGCCAGATTCACCCGAGACTTCATTTCGCTCTGAATATGAGTCAGCAAGTAATCATACAAATAGAAAGTGTTTATTATCCTATTCTTGCAATTATTGGCGTTCCTGGTAAGTCATTTGGAGACGTTCCTAACAGATTCGTTTACATGCGTTTGTTTCATAGACGTTTATGGCTATGAACAAATCTGTCTCATGATTATATTTGTATCAATGTTCATGAATACATTATGTATGTCACTAGCCTACTTTCGAAAGTCAATTTGAAATAGCGCGATGAGAAGGAAATATCTGCAGATTGATTCCTCGGACGACGCGTTTGTCATATGGGGAAGAATTTAAGTGGACATTGTAAAGGAGTTTAGGAAAATGAGGGGATATTTAATTGAATACAGGGTTTGTTTTTCATGCCTTTAGTGTTTGAACAGGGGTGTTAGTCTAAGCACGCGACCTTCCAGGATAGGGATCAGGGTTGATTTCTAAACCTAGAGTCTAGTAAACAGTGCACGTCTGTGTGCAAGGAAAGGCGATGACGGATGTGGGTGCATACGGGATCATGGAGCCAACTTCACAGAGGCATGATCGTGTTGAATAGTGAACCAAAGGCATTATAGTATGTATCCTGCTGTTTCTGAGATAGCACTAGTCTTCTAGTAGAGACAAATATGCGGATATAATACCGATTTTCACGAAAACCTTAAGCATGGAGTAGAAGCGATGAATTCGTTATCGTTCATATTCCGCATATAATCCGCCCTGGACAGTCAGAAACAAATACATACAAGAGGAAACTACTCACGATGTGGGCTGATTCAATTGCATCCGGACCATCGGTTTACTCGTCTTATTCGCCCGAATCGCGCTGCACGATTTCTGGCTTCTCGACGGGAACGGTCGCTGGAATCCAAGCGTAATGCTGATTTCCGCACAGCTGTGGCGACGGTAGACGTCTGAGCTCAGATGTCAGCTTTCAAAGTTGTGAGCGCATGCGAAATTAAAGCAAAGTACTTCAAGGACATCGTAGCTTTTGTGAAGGTAAACTGTAAGTCGAAATTTCAGTCGATACACTGCATTGGTGCCCTGACAAAGTAGTGAGTGAAAGAGGGAGTAATGTGCTGATGAGATCCACAGAGTCATTGAATGCACGGTAAATCATCAGTTCACTACAGGAAGTGAAAAATATAATGTAAGCGAATAGTATAAGAATGTTTATAATTTGAGTTAATTGTTGTAAATCAAATGCGTTTCCTTGGAATCATTATAATTATTTTTAAATAATATTATTTGATTAATTGGTTGTTTATTATTGAAGCATGCATTTTTAATGTTGCTGTTTGTTCTACTTGTGCGTTTAGAAGCTGACATGTTATTGTCAAGTTGTCAAATGATGTACAGCCTTTAAGCTGTCCAACCATGAAGCCGAAACGAGTCCGTAGACCTGTACACAGCAGTACATCTTTCAGCTTTGGAAATTCTGCTAACCTACCCAACGTAACAGTAACAAATATTCCACAGAGGCGGGTAAATCCGCGGGATTACATTCAGGGCAGCAAGTTCAGTTCGAACCACTCTAACCCATTACAACCAGTTATTGGAGAGAAGTAATTAGAAGCCCTTAAGAGTTATCTCTTTATACCGAATAATAAATCTGTTAGCCTATGGAATATTCATGGCTAATATTGTGAAGATATAACTATGACGTGATGTAAGCACATTTAACACAGCTCTTATGTAGAGTTGCGTCCTGTTATATTAATTAATATACACAATCAGAGCACAACCGCAGGAGCAACATGATATGGCACCTGAGACATACTAACGCGGCACAGTATATGGGAGATAAGTAAATACGCAGCAATTCTTGTATATTCCAAATAATTTCCGTTCTGACAGACTGAACACAAATGAAAACGACAGTGTACAGATTATGTAGTTAATCGCAAATGGATAGTAAACAATAGAAACGCGTCCCAGTGCACACGTCACAATAAAAATACAAACTAACATTCCGATGTTTGACGCAGTGAAATTGACAGACAAGTGAGTGCAGATGTTGGGTCTCGTGGAAAAAAATAATACAACGCAGTCCAAAAGTCCAGACTCGGGAGAATTTTATTGTCACATGTCCCACATAGAAGAATGGAATTCTTACTTGTAGCAGCACAGCAGAATATCTAAACACAGTACCCTAATCCTGGGGAAATTCAGCTGTTCTGGCAACATTGGTGCAAGAAACTGTGCAGGCAATGTTTTGAATCGGATATTTACTTCGATGTTTGAAGGAAAATGTTCCGGTCGTACCTAGGGTTGTCTATTTCCCTTCTCCGATGTTGCCGGAATGACTGTGCTCTTCCGCCTCTTTGTTTTTTTCTCTTCTTGAATCTGGAGTAGTTTGGAACAAAGCGAAAGATAACTTGATGCGACGTAAACATGTCAAATATCCCTCAAAACGTAGTCCATAAAATTGTACCCGAGAATAGAGAGTGATCTATATATTTTTCTTCTATGTTACAGCTGACTTGGTGGTAATCATCATTTTCTGTCGGGGGAATTATGGCCTCTCCAAATGTATCACCCGTTACCTGGTGGCTATGGCAGCAGCTGATCTCATGGTCCTGATAGTTGAAGTGGTCCTGTATGAAATTAAAAATGCTTATTTCCCAAATTAATTCCTCAATTACACCCCCATTTGCAGTCTGAACCTGGCCCTTCTTTTTGTTTCTCTGGATTGCTCTGTTTGGTTAACTGTTGCCTTCACCGTTGATCGTTTTCTTTCAATTTGCCATCTGCGTTTGCGAACCAGATATTGCTCTGAAACAACTGCATCTATTGTGATAGCTGTGATCTGTTCGCTTAGCGTTTTAGACAATGTGCGTGCTTATTTTATATATGAACCACGAGAAATAATCGACAATGTGCCATGGTTTTGTTCGGTAAAACCATCCTGTTTTACATCTCCTGTATGGCAGGCATTTCTTTGGTTTGATACTATCCTAAACCCAATTGTGCCAATTGGTTTGATAATACTTCTTAACTCTGTTACCATAAGACATATTTTAATGGCCAACAGGGTGAGGCAGGGACTTTGACAGCAGAATACATCAAAGGTGGAAAACGATCCCGAGATTGAGAATCGAAGGAAATCTATAATTTTATTGCTTGCAATAACTGGGAGCTTCATACTCTTGTGGATGGTAATATTCGTGACCTTTCTTTCGGTGACATTTACACATAATCAAACATTATCGACAAATTATAATGATCCCTTCACTGTTGCTGAAAAATCTGGTTACATGCTCAGGAGTTTAAGTGCTTGCACAAATACATTTGTTTATGCTGCATCCCAGGCTAAATTTAGAGATGAATTGAAGAGTCTGTTTAGGTATCCTCTAACGTGCGTCAGAGGTTTACTGTGATAAATTCAGTCCGTTCAAAAACCGAAAGGGTAACTCATTGCAGAACTCTATTTTTGCTTCATTTTGGATGACAATTGTTCAGGGAGATATGTCAAGGACCTGTGTAATTTAAAAACTATGCGTGATACTCATTCAGATCAAATTGCTTATTGCCAATTTCAACAAAGGGCAATTGATTACCTTTTTAGCAAGAACGTCGTATTGCGATGGCGGACACAACAATAAATATAGCAAAGAATGTAGAGATTAATGCAAAGATTATCGTGCAATCTAAAGAAGAGCAGAAGTAATAAAATGTAAATACGGATTAAAACGTGTGAACTAAAGTTAATACTATGAGTATTAAGCAACACCTCCTTGAAAGGGACGTGCGAGAGATGATTGGTTCGGGATCTAATTACTGCGAGGAACAAGTTGTTCTTAAGTCAGCCGGTAACAGCCAATGATAGCTCTTTTGAGAATCATGTTATCACACGCTGAAGTATGTAATTTCTTCCAATCCAGCAGCTGTATCAAACCTTTGTATAAAGGACCGATCTAATTCCATGCGCTCATTCAATTTATCACCTTGAATGTGAGGGCAGACAATAGAGTTCCGGGCAAGGGTCAATTACGTACAGAGGAATTTTCTTCGTCTCAAGATGGGTACCGACCCGAAACTCGCATATCCATGTTTTCTGGAGAAGCTATCTGGCCCGCTGAGTTAATCCAACACGTCGTTGAGACTTCCGTGCAGTCAGCGTCTTTATTTCCTTGCGTCCACATGACCAGAATAAATATGGAAATGAGAAAAATGACTGTATTAGACACAATTGTTATTATTACGTAGTAAATCGCCCTCTCTGTTTCTGTCACCACTTGGGCGTGATTGTGTGCGTGTGTGTTTCTGTGTGGGAGATGTATGGTAATGCTGAGGCTTTAGTTGTGTTAGCATTGATAATCCCCTAGACATTGTCCTACTGAAGAAAATAGAAAGTTTGTCCACCAGTTACGGTGTGTCACAGTGTATGATAGTGGTGAATGGTTTCTTCCACCGCGACTTTCACCCGATACTAACTGAGAATTCCGCACTGGAATCTATCAGCGGAGAAGAGTGCACGCACTAATCAGTATCAATGGTGCCTACGTTAAAATGGTTGAGAGGTTCAGCTATTTGCCGTAAATATGACCATGCATCTGTCAGTTAGTGATCAGCCAAGAGGCCTATACTTCCTCAATAGACTGAGGAAATTCTGCACGTCACCAAAGACATTTAAAAACCTTTACAGATGTGCCGTATAAATCATACTACGCAATAGACAATAGGCAACAGACGCAGGGTAGGCCATTCGACCCTTTGAGTCAGCACCGCCATTCAATATGATAATGGCTGATCACCCCAATCAGTACAAACTTCCTGCCTTCTCACCATATCCGCTATCTTTAAGAACCCGATCTCAAAGTCAAAATCAAAGCCAACTTTATTTGCCACATGCACCCGAAGGTGTAGTGAAATTAATTTGCCAGCAGCGATAAACTTAAAAATAACGTACAATATACAATACGCTTTAACACAAACTTCAAGCTCTCTCTTGAAAGTATGCGAAAAAACGGCCTCCACCGCCCTCTCAGGCAAATAATTCCACAGACTCACAACTGTGTATTAAAATGCGTTTCCTCATCTCCGTTCTAAATGGCTTTCCCCTTATTTTTAAACAGTGGCCCCTGTTTCTGGACTCCCCCAATATAGGGAACATGTTTCCTGCCTCTACCGTGTCCAAACCTTTAATAATCTTATATGTTTCAATAAGATCTCCTCTCATCCTTCTAAATTCCAGAGTATACAAGCCCAGCCGCTCTATTCTCTCAGCATATGACTGTCCACCCATCACGGGATTTAACCTTGTAAACCGACGCTGCAAGCTCAATAGCAAGACTGTCCTTTCTCAAATTAGGGGACCAAAACCACACAGAATACTCCAGGCGTGATCTCACTTGGGCCATGTAGAACTACAGAAGGACTTATTTGATCCTGTCCTCAACTACAAAATAGCACCAATGCGTCCACGATTTCTAGAGCAACTTCCTTAAGAACGCTGGGATGCAGTCCATCGGGCCCTGGGGATTTATCAGCCTTCAGTCCCATCAGTCTACCCAACACAATGTCCTGCCTAAAGTGGATTTAATTCTGTTTTTCCGTCACGGCAGATCCCCTGGTCACTAGTACACAGTCGCCCCTTACGGCCCATGAAATCATTCTTCCTCTGATCGTGCACCATCTGCATTATTCCCAGAAATACTTGCCATTTTTGTTCCATTGTCATCCCTGCTAGGGTATCTTTCCAGTCATCTTTGGCCAGCTCCTCCCTCATGGCTCCATCTTCCCCATTATTCAACTAAAACACTGACACCTCTAATCTACCCTTCACTCTCTCCAATTGTACATTATACCTCACCATGTTATGGTGACCGCCTCCTAATGCCTCCTTAACCTCAAGTCCTTTATTAAATCCGGATAACTACATAACACTAAATCCAGAATTGCCTTCTCCCTCGTAGGCTCCAATACCAGATGCTCTAAGAATCCATCACGGAGGCACTCCACAAACTCCCTTTCTTCGGTGCAGTACCAACCTGGATTTCGCAGTCGACCTGCATGTTCAGATCTCCCATCACAACCGTAGATTTACCTTTACTACTTGCCAATTGTAACTCCTGATTCATCATGCACCCTATATGCAGCCTATTGTTTGGGGGGTGGGGGGCTGTAGATAAGTCCCATTCGAGTATTTTTACCCATACAATTCCTTAGTTCTATCCATAGTGACTCCACATCTCCTGTTTAAATGTCATCCCTTGCAAGGGATTGAATTTCATTCCTCATCAACAGAGCTACCCCACCCCCCTCTGCGCACCTGCCTGTCTTTTGGATAGAAGGTATACCCTTGAATATTCAGTTCCAACCCCTGGCCCTCTTGCAGCCATGTCTCAGTAATACCCACGACCTCATACTTGCCAATTTCTAACTGCGTCTCAAGCTCGTCCATTTTATTTCTTATAATTCACGCATTCATATACAGCACTTTGACTTCGGTATTAACGTTCGCTCTCGCACCGCTCGCAATTGACACTGACCTTACCCTCTTATCCCTTCTCGAACTTTACTTCCCATTAATTCGCGAGTCTTTTGCAACTTTTCCTGTACTCACTTTCCCTTCACCTCCATCTTTATACTCCCAATTTGGCAATCCCTCCCCCACACTATTAAGTTTAAACCCACACGTGTAGCCCCAGCAAATCTGTATGCCAGGACGCCGGTCCCCCTCCAGGTAGTTGAGTTAGGTACGATAAGAACATTTATGGAAACATTTGGAAAGTGTAGAAAGATAACGGCCAAATTCCGGCTGGTGGAAATAGCGTAGATAGGCAATATGGTCGGCATGGATGAGTTGGGCCGAAGGGCCAATATCCTATAAAGACGTAGGCTGACTGCTACTTTGTGAATGGAAGTAGCGCTGTTGTGCCCTTGAATGAAATAGGTCCTTCTGCCCAACTCACCCATAAATACCCAAATCGATCCTGATCTCGGTTGCTGTCCATATCGGTCGGCCGCTCGCTCTCCCAGTGGTCGCGTCTGATTGTGTCCACATCCTACAGTACGCTCGTTGGATGGTGAATCGGCGGCTGTAAATTATCCCAGTGAATGTAGGTGGTGGGTGAAAGGGTGCGATTTTTATAGGTAGGTGAAATCGAATAGGCTGCAGGAAATTGGACTTGGGAGAATGGGAAGGAGATGTTGTAAATTATTTTCAGATTTCAAAGCGCTTGAATTGCCAAAATAATTATAAAATAGGACTAAATTCGGGGAAATTGGATTGGTATAGATAGGTAAAGTGGCCATCATGGGCATGGTCCGCCAAGTGGCTTATTTCTGTGTTCCGTGACGCATGGTTGATTGGCTAACCATCACATCCCATGCCGTGAGAAAATTACTGTACAATGACATTAAATAATGATCTTCACCTTCATTTCATAGGAACAGTCACACAATATCCAGTCCAAGACCACATTCCATTTTGCTGAACTTCACCAGATTCTCAGTGAGAAAGACCTGCGAGTACTGGCAGATATCCGGGAAGAAGAGCAGTTAATTCTGAATACAATGGAGAAAGATCTTCAAGAGATTCAAGGGCATATCAATTCCATTCAAGAGGAACTATTAAAGCAGGAACAGATGGATCGTAAAGACAGTGTGATATTTCTGAAGGTGAGCGGTTACACTATACTTTGGCGGTACAAATGCGGACACGAAATGGTGGGTGACATTTCTGAAATAAAAGTCTATTTACCAGTTATTCACAACTGGGAAAATGTTCCTCCTGCACCAGCTCTTCGTTGCCGTTGCTCCCAAACTACCCGGCCACCAGCACAATATTAACGATCTCAACACTGCCTGCCAACTCCTTGGGAAACCGTCTCTGTGAACTTCTCACTGAGTTAGTGATTGTTTAATATTTCCCTCAAAAGAAGGAGAATCTCCACAAATCACAAAACCATGGGAAAAGTTAGCCGTGTGGTGAACCTACATGGAGAGGGAATATGCGATCGTAAACCAACCCGGTGAAGGCAGCTTAATGGATAGTCAGCTAGGATATGCTTGGTCAGTCCCAGGGACATCCACCTTAAGGTCGCTCTCACCTAAAGGGACATATTATCTCCAAAGTATCCTTTTACTTTTCAAGGGACCTATTAACTTTTCTAGTTATTCGTTTGCTATTAATGCACTTGTCGAATCTCTTAAGATTCTATTTCATCTTTTCTGTCAAAGCTTTGTCCTGAGCGCTTTTCAAGTCCTGGTCTTCCTCAGGTGTACTCCTACATCTTGTATACTCCACAGAATCCAGCCAACTTTACTTAAGGAGCCCCCCAGCCCTTTGTCGATCAGATTTGTTTTATCCTTCCAGCCTTGTCCTTCCCTGTCCTTCTCTCTGACAGGTACATTCTAGTATTGGGACTGAATGATTTATTCTTTATGTTAACGACCAGAAGGAAGGGACAGAGTCTGGGGCAAGTTTGCTTAGGATTACTGTGGTTCTGCAAAAACGGAATGAATATTCAAATATCTGTCAATGTGGTAAAGTGGGAATTTATGCACTTCAGTGAAATGGAAACAAACAGCAAAATGAGTGAAATGCAGACGGGTCCAGGTGTTTTTGTGCATTTGCCAAAAAGGGTAGGCAGGCGGGGAGTCATGATGACGCAGCGGTAGAGTTGCTGCACTTACAGTGCATACAGCGCCAGAGACTCGGGTTCGATCCTCACTACGGGTGCTGTCTGCACAGAGTTTGAATGTTCTCCCCGTGCGTTTTCTCCGAGATCTTCGGTTATCCAGCTGTTGACTTTGTCTAAATGCATAATTATCCTTCGCGTGTTAAGGATAGTGTTTCATCTGCGGAGATTGCTAGTCGGTGCGAACTCGGTGGGCCGGAGGGCGAGTGCTAAAGTTAAAACTCACGTTTAAGTCTATCTCTAAATTCTATCTCTAAAACTAAAAAAACCTAAAAGGTGCAGTGAGCAATTTAGAGAGGAAATGGCACGTTGAGTTTTATTGTAACGTGGTTGAAGTTTAGAAACAAGGAAGCTTGGTCACAGTTGTATAGTTGATGAGGCCACACCCAGAGCATAGATTTAATATAATAGCAATGGAGGCAGCACACAAGTGAATCGCCAATTTTGGGATTGGGATGAAAGGGTTCTTGAATCAGGAGAGGATAAAAATATTATGTTTAGAAGAGCGAGGGGTGATCCTCTGTCTGATCCCATGGTCCACGACTCGACAGAGGGCAGTGAATCTCTGGGAATGTCTAACCAAGAGAAATTGAGAGGTTTAACCCGTTATAAGAATTTAAACCAAAGGGAGATACGTGTTTGAAAGTTGACATAGTTGAAATTAAAGGGAATGTGGCACAATGAATGGAGTTCAGTCCAGGACTAGATCAGCAATTACCACATTGTAGGGATTAACATTGAAATGTAGAACGTGACAAACATATCAGATTTAACATCTATATCCGGTTCCCATCAGCAGTGAGTGGTCACCTTGGGGGGGGGGGGGGTGATTTGCTCTGTTTGATTTGTCTATCTGTGCTCACCAGAGAATTGCATCCGTTTCTATATCATGGACAAACCATTCCGTCCATTGTCTCCGGTCAATCGTTCTATTTTACTCAACATCCTTCTTATCTACTCACTACACCCGCCAACAATGCCGCGAATTGGAGAAAGTCTCATGTCTTTATCCCGCTTCCGCTTAAATTTATCTGCAACATTGGCTTCAGCTACCCCCCTGCAAGTGAGGTTCACGTTCCCTCGTTGTATTTTCTATGGGAATTTTTAAACTCTATCCTACATTTTAGATTTGACGTTTGCTGTTTCCGCTATTGGTGATACTATTCTACCCTCCCTCCCCCCACCACCGATTTAAATCCATCGATCATCTTAAATGTGTCCATCCCATCATCTCTGACATCTTCTACAGATAAAATCCCACGACCTTCCCAGAGTTTTCCACAAGTTGCGTCCGTTCTGTTATGGCATGATTTTCATGGATATTCATTCTATCTTGCCCCGTGTTTCTATGTCCCCACGAACATTTCTATTATCTGTCTATGTAACAGCGACAATGTGCTTTGGGAGAGGGGAATTATCTGAAGCATGTCATAATTTAGCCGAAGCACCTCCTATCGAGATGTGGCTATTTCTTCTCACGACTAAAATTTGTGTTTTATTTATTTCAGGATGAAGCTCGTCGGAAAAGGAGGTAGGACATGCTCTTGACTGAAACACAGCGCGTTTGTGTTGAAACAAAATCATGCTTAGTTCATAACCAGCTGTTAAATATTTGGAAGTTCAGCGATGAAACCAAGCTACTGTTGGTAGTAGATGGTGCCTTGCCGATTGAAAAGTTTGATCACCCTGTTTTGTTCAACACGATATTCGGTGAAACATCTGATGACTTCAA
The DNA here is from genome assembly GCA_963514005.1 of Raja brachyura. The sequence continues at coordinate 17,798 of CAUPSL010000303.1, forward strand.
CACGGTAAATCTTATACCTTCCCCATTGTTCTTGGTCATTACATATTTAAGTAATACAGATGAAGGATTGATGTTGTTAATCGAATGAAGCGAAATTGAAATTTTGTTCAAAGTAATTAAAACATAAGACCGCTGAGCCCTGCCGTTCACTGTGTAGGTTCTGCCCTGGCTTGTTTCCCTAAAATGCAACACCTCGCACGTTGAAATATGAAATTTCATTATTCACTTGAATGTTAACCATTCCTCAGCCCACCTGCCCAAATGATTAAGATTTCCCGTCCTCTTTTTGTACCCACTAGGGGATAAAACTACTTCCAGTGTTCATGTGCACCTGATAAATGAACTCCTTGTGTTCGATGGATCGACTTGACACAGAGGGAATGCACCAAAAATTGACTATGCTTGTTCGGGGGAGAAGGCTTGTTGTGCGGGGCAAGATAAAGTAGACTGACCTGTGTTGCAGGTTTTTTCGGGGAGATCGCAGTGAAACACAAAGTTATTACAGGGCTCATTGGGCTGGATGCAGGGAGGGTGTTTCCCCTGTCTGAGGCGGCTGGAGCCAGCGGACCATTATGCATAACGACCAGGAAACACACAAAGACTTGTGAACTTTTTTATTTCCCTGCACCGGTGGATGTGGAGACTCAGTCATTCAGTGTTCTGGAGGCCAGATATCCATGGTTCTCCATTACAAACTCAGGCGGTTCTGCCCGTCACGTCCATGTTCACCTTTTTCTAAACAACACTAATCAATTTCCCCACATTACACCCCTAGTCTTCTAATCTTCTATTCAAGTGCCTCTTAAATATCGTGATTATATCTGACTGCACCACCTGCCTACAGCATGTTCCAGATATCAACCACTCTCCGTGTGAAGAAAAAATATCACTCAGATCCACTAAAACGCTTTTCTGTCGCCATAAACCTGCACCCTGTTGTGCTACTATCCCTGCATGAGAATAAAGTTTTCATAATGAACCCTGTATCCTGCTGTAGACTTTGACAGCAATCCATGCTGTCCACAATTGTTTGCCTCCTCCATAAACATACTCATCATAGTTCCTACATTCGCATAGAATCTTATATGGGGTTTTAGAAATAAACATTGCTGGTTCAGCCTGGGATTCGGGTAACCAGTCTCTACATGATTATTCAATTAATTGCTTTACGGAATCTGAGAAGACCGCTCCTGCGGCTCGGGGTGTCAGACAGATAGGCTCACTGCAGAATGCAGGGACAACAACAAAAAAACAGTACTTTACCTCTTCTGGAGATGGGAAGAGTTTTTTTTCTGTTAAATGTTATGTTACACATAATGCGGCACGGACACTGACGTCTTAGAGTTCATTTCTATGGGTCTTTAACAATAACTTAAGTTATAGTCCCATTAATTGTACCCAACGTGCTTCTCCTCATAGTTGCTGCAGCAAGTGGGACCCGCTCTACCGGGTTTCACCCTCTGGTGTCTAGTATTTAGGATATCATTAACACAAGTTCTTCCAGACCCAAGACACGGAAGTATGGGATATTGACATAAAGTTAATGCGTATTCACCATGAGGCTCCAGATATATCACTATCTTTGGTTCGGCTCTCATAGGTAGGTTATTCCTTGGCTCTGCCCTCAGTGCACGGGTCCAGTGATTACATAAATTGCGAATCGACAGGATCTTCACAACTGCAATATCATAATTCATGTTTTCATACGCCATGCACCTTCGGTTACACGTGGTCACACGTTTATATCGTTAGGTAAAGATCATCTAGAACCTTGGAGGCTCTGATACTAGTTCAGTCCATCTCTTGGGTTTGGCTTATACAGGAGTAGATCCTGATTTAAAATCTCACTCACCAGGGCTGATACAACACCAGCAGCAAGGTTTATGTGCGGTCCTCTGGACCACATCCTGTCATCTGCAGGATGGTCAAACGGACGAGGTATTCAACATTTATTTTAATCCATTGTCAGAACAGGGGTATTTGCCAACTCTATTTAGGTTCAATTTATAGTTCCTCTCGGTTTTATTTAAGACCAATGCTGTCCTAAATTGATTTATGTGGGGGGAGGGAGCGGGGTGAGGTGTGCTGGGAGGGGGTATGTGGGCGGGGAGGTTCCGGGCAATGGGGTGTGTGGGCAGGGGGAGAATTGTGGTGGGAGGGGGTATGCGGGCGGAGGGCTGTGGGGGAGGGCGTTGTGTGAGCGGGGGGGGTTGTGTGGGAGGGCGGTGTGCGGGTGGGAGGGAGGGGGAGGAGGGGAGAGAGCTCGGAGAAAAGATGGGGGAAGGGCCATGAGGGAGAAGGGTGTATCACGGGGAGGGGGCCGGAAGCAGCGAGGGGGAACAGAGAGGAAGGGGCTGGGCTGGCGAGGCAATGGGGACTCACAACGGGTGCTGGTGGCTGGTCATTTTTCTCCGGCGGGATCCTAATCTCCGCTTTATATTTGGTGACAACTCCGACACCGCGCCGCTTCCGGTCCCTCCGAAAATTGTTTCCGGTTGGAGACCCCTTGCGGGTCTGAAGAAGGGTCTCGACCCGAAACGTCGCCTATCTCTTTCGCTCCTTAGATGCTGCTGCACCCGCTGAGTTTCTCCAGCCTTTTGTGTACCGTCCAGTAAGGACGTGATGGCACATGGAAGGGGCGGACCTTCCCGGGAAGTGACAGGAGAAGAGACCAATCCGCGCGGCGCTAACTATCAGGAGAGGAGATCGATCTGCGCACGATTTTTAAACCTCGCTAACCTTTAAAATATACCACTGATCGGAACGAAAATAGAAAAAAATGCGCAAACCGGAAGAGCACAATAACAGAGTTCTGGTCATGTGTAGATAGATACATGGACAGACAGACGGACGGACGGACGGACGGGCGGGTGGGTAGATGAATAGATAGAGAGAGAGAGAGAGATATATAGATGGATAGGTACACAGACAGACACAGACAGACACAGACAGACAGACAGACAGACAGACAGACAGACAGACAGACAGACAGACAGACAGACAGACAGACAGACAGACAGACAGACAGACAGACAGACAGACAGACAGACAGACAGACAGATAGACAGACAGACAGATAGACAGATAGACAGATAGACAGATAGATAGATAGATAGATAGATAGATAGATAGATAGATAGATAGATAGATAGATAGATAGATAGATAGATAGATAGATAGATAGATAGATAGATAGATAGATAGATAGATAGATAGATAGATAGATAGATAGATAGATAGATATAGTTTTGTAGATATTGTGAACTCTTTTAGAAATAAATCGTTCTATAATTAGGCGGAAGAAGTGTCCCGGCCTTTAACATCGTCTGTCAATGTCCCTCCACGGATGCTGCCTGACTCGTGAGTTTACTCGCACTTTGCTTTTACTCAAGTTCTATAAATGTTCACTTCCGTGGGTTTCGCCGCGTCTTGTTGGATAACACTAAAGTGGACGAAGCGATTGACAAGAAATGACAGTTGAGAGCGGATTTATTGCATTTCGAACAAAGGAGACTGATGAGGAAATATAACTGAAGTAATTAAAATTGAGCAAACGTTTGGAAATAGTAAAGAGGAATTCATTATTTCTCAGGAAACAGGAGATTATTTCTCACGACAATGGTCGGCTTAGCCCTATAAACGTTTGGAAGAAAGTTCAAACGTTTGCTTTTTCAATCGACCAGTAAATGGGTGTGTGTCCGTAGATGGCACACTCACGTAGATGGTGAATTCGCGGCTAAAATGTGGTTCATCATCTTCGCATCGGGCAGGATTAATAAAGTAAAGAAGCAGAAGAATGTTCCATCGTGACAATAATACGAATCCATCATACCTCCTTCGCTGATGCATTTTATTTCAGATGGGCGGCCCTGCAATTCCAATTGACTGCCACAGAAATCAATGCTCTATGTTAAACCTGTGGTCTACCGAGTATCTCGCGTGGTCCATCTATTTAGATAACCTTCATAATTTCAATGTTATTCATGGATAACCCCTTGAGATGGACAGTCATCTAATTTTCATAGAACATACAGCACAAGACACAACATACATAGAGGCTCTCATTGACCCAACTACCCGCACACCAATCCCCAAACCCTTGCATCCCCACTTGTTATAGTTTATAACATTTGTTAATTGACTTTGCATATCTAATAATAATAAGTTATGTTTTACAGCATAATGTCGATGCCTAATACCATATACCACCTATCATACATCGTACGTTACTACATACTATCAACATTATTACATGATATATTATTTCATAGTATTGTGACATAATACAATATAAGACCTTGTTACATTATGCAATACAATAATACATAAGTGTAATAGCCATGCATATATAATAGCTATGCCAAATAATCGCACACAGAGCAAGCTGGATAAAGGTGCTCGAAGACTCTAATACTAGAAACAGGTAAATGGTTTTATAAGTAAGGGTACTAGACCAAATGAGCTAATGGTTCTTATGGTACAGGGCAGAGTGTTCCAGTCAGAAGGAGCTTTGAATTTAAATGCGCGTCTACCAATTTCTTTGTTAGTTCTTGGAATGAAAAAGAAGGGTTGCTGAATATGTCTTAGTAAATATGAGGGTGTGTATGGTAATAGGTCTTGTTTTAAATAAGAAGGGTAATTGGTATGGATGCATTTAAAAATGAACTGGAACCAGTGGTAGCATCTTCGAGCGTGGGGGATAACCAGTTTAGAGTTTCGTACATAGAACAGTGGTGAGTTAGATATAGGCACCTTAAAATAAATCTGCAAAAACTATTATAAACTACATTGAGGGTTGAATATGTGAATCAAATGTATTCTGATAGACAATATCAGCATAATCCAGTGTTGGTAGTAGTAGTTGAGAGACAATTATTTTTCTCATCTGAAAGGAGAAACAGTTTATATGGCGGTAAAGAATAGCTAGATTATAGCTGATTTTTTTAGTAATCGTCTCAATATGCTGCGTAAATGAAAGCGTTGGGTCGAGCCAAACACCAAGATATTTGAAGTTCAATACTTGTTCTAATGGTGATCCTTCATTAAATTATATAGTCAGATCTACAGAATTACCAAGGCCTTGTCTGGTACCAAATAACATACTGCATGATTTATTTTTATTTAAAATTAATTTGTTAAATAATTGCCATTTCTGAACAGAAGTAAGATCTGATTGAACGGATACTTCAATTTCAGACTTGTTAGTACTAGATGTATATAGCACCGCATCTTCGGCATATAGTTGTGTTTGACAGTCAGAACAAATATTAAGGAGGTCATTTATGAAAATAGAGAAAAGGAGTGGTCCCAAAGACGAACCTTGCGGGACACCATCTCAAAAATTAAGGAATTGGATTGACTTCCATTAAAGGCAACACATTGGCGTCTGTTATGAAGGTATGAGTTAAACACGCAGTAGATTATTTTAAGAAAGACCAATTGAGTAAAGTTTATCAAGCAGTAGGTAGTGGACAACAACATCAAAGTGCTTGGTTAAATCAAGAAAGATGGCATCGGTGAGTTTACCATCCTCAGAAGCAGAGAACACATCGCTGGTGAGTTTTATGAGAGCTGTAGTTGTGGAGTGATTAGGTCTGAACCCAGACTGGCATGGAGATAGAATGTTGAAAGTTGAGACATAATGTGATAGCTGGTTGAACACGAGTTTCTCAAGGATTTTAGCCACCGACTTGATAATTGAGATGTGGCGGTAATGGTTAATATCTTGTGGACCACTTCCCTTGTGCAGTGGAGTAACATTGGCACACTTCCATGCGGAAGGGAGGGTACAAGTTGAGAAGGACAAATTAAACAGGTCGCATAGTGGGTACATTAGAATATTAGCTCCTAACTTAATGAATTTAGTCTCAATACCAGCTGGTCCAGATCCACATTCGCCCTTTAATTCATTAATAGCATGTTGAACGTCAACAGGTTTTATTTTTTGAAAAGAAAACGAGCTTCTACGGGTAGAGGTAGCTGGAAAGTCACATATAATGGATGAGTCAAATACAGTAGAGCTACATACAGTGGAGAAGTGATGGTTGAAATCATTGGATATAACAGCAGGGTCCTGAATGATGTCATTATTGACCCGAATCTGAGTGCTGGTATTTTGATTTGATTTATTAAGAACATTATTTCGTCTTTCCTAGAACTTTTTTGGATTATGCGTGTCTTCAGAAAGATGTTTTTAAAATGACTTGATTTAGCATTACGTGTTCTTGTCGTACACTGATTCCTTAAGGACCTTTATTTTTCCCAATCAGCAGGGTCCTTTGTTTCCCTGAAAGTCTTCCAGACTTTATCCCGCTCATTGAAAATGATGATCAAATCAGTACTAATCCATGGTAAATGTTATCCCTTGACGTTTATTTCTTTCCAGGCGACGTGCTTATCGATAACTCTTGTGACTTCAGTGTATAAATAGTTCCAGGCATCCCAACAGTTGGTATAAGTTGAAACCTGTCTCAGTTTCAACAGAGAGAGAGAGAGAGAGAGAGAGAGAGAGAGAGAGAGAGAGAGAGAGAGAGAGAGAGAGAGAGAGAGAGAGAGAGAGAGGGAGAGAGAGTTGAATAAGAAAATTATAGAAAAAAAACAACAGAAACAGCTAAACACTGTGTTCATCGGCAGATAACATTATTGTGCTCAGGCTATCACCAGCCACTGGCCACCAACATTAGGCTGTTATAACACAGTCCACGTAGGAGTTAGTGCAGGCGAGCTGACCGAGAAATGTCTCAACTTTATCAGGAGTGCAAAAGAACTGTGTCTTGCCAGCGTGGACAACTCGCAGTGTGCAGGGAAAGATCAATGCATTTTCGATGTCACGGTCGCATAGCTTCTACTTAGCCGCCTCATACTCCCGACGTCTCTGGACAAGAACAGCGCTGAAGTCCGGGTAGATATTTATCCGAGCTCCGTTGTACTCAAGGGGCACATTTTTCTCCCGTGAGAGCTTCACTATCCTCGGCTTATCTTGGAAATAGTGGAACTTCACGAGGATCGGCCTCGGACCCTTGGCTCTGGCGTTATCCTTGCGACCGGTACGGTGACAGCACTCATTCACAAGTGGAGAGGGGAAATTCGCTTCACCGAGAAGCTGCGGTATCAGACGGCCCATGAATCCGGTTATATCTTTGGACTCGACCCTCATTGGAATGCCGACGAAACGTAAGTTGGAACGTCTGTTTCTGATCTCAGCGTCATCTGCCCAAATTTTCAGATCATCGTTTTCTTTTTCCCAAGCTAACTCTTTGCCCAAGCGCCATTACTTGCTCTCCAAGCTTTCAAAGTGAGAGAGAGAGAGAGAGAGAGAGAGAGAGAGAGAGAGAGAGAGAGAGAGAGAGAGAGAGAGAGAGAGAGAGAGAGAGAGAGAGAGAGAGAGAGAGAGAGAGAGAGAGAGAGAGAGAGAGAGAGAGAGAGAGAGAGAGAGAGAGAGAGAGAGAGAGAGAGAGAGAGAGAGAGAGAGAGAGAGAGAGAGCTCCATTACTTGCTCTCCAAGCGTTCGAAGTGAGTCTTCAATGTGAGTCAGACTTGCTCCAATTAGATCAATTTTGTTGTCCATGTGTAATATCATGTTGAGCTGCATTTGCTGCATGTTATTCAAGACACTTTGGAGGGCAATTGACTCGCCCATTGTAAGGCCAGGAGTCTTTTTCACTCAACAAAATGGTAGACGGTTGAAGGTAGTCCAGTAATTAGTTATTTTTAGTGATAAAGTCCTAAAGTTGTTTTTCCTTGCTTTTTAAATTCATCAAAAGTTGTTCATTGACACCAGGAGAGTTAGAGTAGATAAAAGATCTCAGAACAATGTCAGTAGACAATAGTAGAGCTTGTTACAAACACTCACACAGCAACAGCAGCCATCTTGAGTTTTTCCCCAAAGACATAAAAAGACTCATGTCCTTGTAAAACTCATAGTTGTGTATCTCCGAATCTAAATTAAACTAATTAAATCAAAGAGGCACAGGGTCATATAGCGTGGCAACAGGCCGATCGGCCCAACTAGCCCGCTCCAACCAACATGCCCCATCTACACCCGTCCATATACCAGTAACCTTATCTTTTTCAGTACCTCTTTCATTATTTCTTAAAGGTTGATCAGTATGCATATATTGTGTCAATTTGTGTACAGATATTACGGCGACAATAAGTAAAAGTTAGATATTTATCTTTGCTCGACTCAATAATTTCACTTTATGGAGGAAAGAAAATATGAGATTAAAGACTTAAAGGTTACTATGACTACATGAGATGTGCGAAACAGGGTTATTTGTCCCACTGAGGAATGGAATAAAAATAGCTGTTTCGGCAACGTGTTCAAGCAGGCGTGCTGAAGGTATAATTCTGAACACCTGCTTCATCAAATTAATGAAACGGCTCTGACCTCATTTACAAGTGCTCAAATATATAAATTGTGCTAATTGCAAAGATCTCATCACATGTCATCATATCCTAAAGTTCAACAGTAAACGAAATGGAGCTACCTATAATCCCACAGATTGAGAACATTTACTATCCCATTCTCGCACTGATTGGCATTCCAGGTAAATTAGAAACTGATATTCGTTGACTTCGTGCTTTTACCAAAGAAAATGCAAACGGAAACAAGGAACTTACCGTCTAGGAACTAACAAACCCGCGAAATTTGCAATGCGAGTGAAATGATCAGAAAGATTGAAACCCAAGAATGATAGATTTGAAATGCAGGAAGGAACTGCAGTTGTTTAAACCGAATATACACACATAAAGCTGGTGTTATTCCGCGGGTTAGATGTCCCTGACTCGCTGAGTTACTCCAGCTTGTGTATATGATAGTTTGAAGTTTCATTGTAAAATACATTTCAAGTATGCACGAATAAGAAATGTGATTACCTCTATGAGCATGTTTTATAAAATGTTGCGATGCTTTTCTCATCAAATCGCTCCAGCACTGGAACGATGATATGTACGCAAAACGGATATACACATATTGGCGGTCAGTTTTAATTAAGGAAAATAAGGTTAATGCAGAAAACTAGAATACAATTCAGACATGATAATTGCAAACGTATCAGTTACAAGTGACCACATGGTGAACGCTTTTCTTATTCATAAAGTCATAAGGTTATGGATGATTGAAGTAGAAGTAGTCCAGTCGGCCCATCAATCCTCTCCGCCATTCAATTATGCCTGATCTATCTCTTCCTCCTACCCCATTCGCCAACCTTCTCCCCATAACCTCTGCCACGTGTACTAATCAAATATCTATCTATCTCTGCCTTAAAAATATCCACTGACTTGGCCTCGTCATTCTTCTGTGGCACATATTTACCACCCTCTGACAAAATACATTTCTTATCATCTTCCTAAAAGAACGTCCTTTACTTCTGAGGCTATAACCTCTCGTCCCAGGGTCTCCCACTCGTGGAAACGTCCACTCTACATCCACTATATCCTAGCCTTTCACTATTATGTGTGTTCCAATGAAGTCCCCTTCATTCTTCTAAACTCCAGCTAGTACAGACTCAGTGCCGCCAAAAGCTCCTCGTTGGTTAACCTGCTCATTCCTAGGATCATTTTTATAAACCTCCTCTGGGCCCACTCCTGAGCCAGCACATCCTTTCTCAAATATGGTGCCCAAAACTTCTCACAATATTACAATTGGGACCTTATCAGTGCCTTATAGAGCCTCAGCATTACACCCCTGTTTGTGTGTACAAGTCCTCTTGAAATAAATGCTAGCATTGAACATGCTTTCTTTACTACCGATTCGACTTGTAGATTAACCTTCTGAGAGTCCTGCACCAACACTCCCGTGTCCCTTTGCACTTCCGATTTCTGGATTATCTCCCCTTTCAGACAATAGTCTATGTTTTTATTCCTACTAGCGAAAAGCATGAAGCGACACTTTGCTACACTATATGTCATCTGCTACTTCTCTGCCCACTCCCCCAAACTGTCCAAGTATTTCTGTAGAGTCCCTTTTTTCTCAACACGACCTGCCCTTCCATTTATTTTCGTATCATCCTCAAACTTGGCCACAAAGCCTTCAATCCACTCATCCAAATCATTAATATACATCATGAGGAGTAGTGGACCTAGCATCGACCGCTGCGGAAATCCGCTAGTCACTGGTAGCCAACCAGAACATGCCCCCCTTTATTGCCACCCTTTGTCCTCTGTCATCCAGCCAATACATGCTAATATTTGTCGGTTGATACCGTGAGCTCTCATCTTCCTGAGCAACATCACGTGTGGCACCTTATCAAAGGCTTTCAGAAAATCTAAGTTAACACCATCTATTGACTCTCTTTTGCCGTCCTGCTACTTACATCTTCAAATAATTCCAGCAAATTTGTGAAGCAAGACCTCCTCTTCACAAAGCCATGCTGACTTCGGCCTATTTCATCGTGAACTTTGCCACAAGGTATGTCGCAACCTCGACATTTTTAATGGATTCTAAAATCTAACCAAGCACGGAAGTCAGACCGGCCAGCCTTTTGTTCCCACTGTTTGTGCTTTGCTCACTTCACGTGCAGCTGGGTAATATTGGACATTTTACAATAATTGGAAATTTCAATGTGCTACTTACATCTCAATGTGTTATGTACTTCTATCAGACCTCCACTCTACCTATGTCCAGGCACAGAAAACAATCCAAGTCTGTGATAACAATACTTACAGCGAATAACGTCTAACCCAATCACAATGCTGACAGATAATGTAGCATTTACACAAACAAAACCCTCAAATTAACGATAATGGAAATGCAAAGCATGAATTTCACATTCCTTCTAAGGTCATAAACCCAATGTAATATCTATCCATGTGTTCTTATTACTTGTATTGTAATCAAGAGGGGAAAAGATCGTCAGCTGTAGAAAATATGCCACATGTCCAAATTTCACTAAATGCACTCCACATGAGCCAGTGTTAAGATTTACAACTATCTATCTATCTATCTATCTATCTATCTATCTATCTATCTATCTATCTATCTATCTATCTATCTATCTATCTATCTATCTATCTATCTATCTATCTATCTATCTATCTATCTATCTATCTATCTATCTATCTATCTATCTATCTATCTATCTATCTATCTATCTATCTATCTATCTATCTATCTATCTATCTATCTATCTATCGCTTGCTGTCGGTCTGTCTGTTTGTGTGTGTGTGTGTGGGGGGGGGGGGGATTCGCAGGTGCTGGCTTAAAACGAAGATAGACACAAAAGGCTGGAGTAATTCAGCGAGGCAGGGATCATGGAGAGAAGGAATGGGTGACGTTTCGGGTCCAGACCTTCTTCGGACGGTATATGGGTGGATATGCATATGTACACACACATTAACCTTTTTCTCTCTCGTTAATTATATTGTTTAGAATGCACTTTCTTTACATATTGAGTTGTGCTGCTGCAAGTAACAATTTCATTGCTCTAACAGGGACATATGACAATAAAACACTCTTGAATCTTGAATCTTGACTCCATAGGCAACGTTACCGGTCGGGCCACTTCTTCAGTCTGAAGAAGGCTCCAGACCGGTAATGTCGCAAATCGATTCCTTCCACAGATGCCGCCTGATCCGCCGAGTTACTCCAACGCGTTGTGTTTTATTTATGAAATATTTGGAGTTAATCTCCACGTAACATTTTGTCCAAAGCGGTTATTCTCTGTGACTGCGCATCTTTCTATACTTGCAGGTAATCTTATGGCGATTGTGATTCTATCTCGTGGGAACTGTGGTCTTTCCAAATGCATCACACGTTACATGGTCGCCATGGCTGTTGCAGACCTACTGGTGATAATATTTGATGTAGTATTATATGAGATTAATGACATGCATTTTCCGCTTTCCTTCTTGCATTATACTCCCGTCTGCAGCCTCATAATTGCCCTGGTGTTCGCAGCCATTGATTGTTCGGTCTGGCTAACCGTTGCCTTCACATTTGATCGATACATTGCCATTTGTTGTCAGAAGCTGAGAGCAAAATACTGCACCGAAAGAACTGCCGCTATTGTAATAGTGATTGTGTTTGGATTAAGCTTTGTGCAGAATATTCCTATTTATTTTGAAAACGAGCATCTGCTGATTATTGACAACGTGCCATGGTTCTGCAAAGTGAAGTCAAGTCTCTCCAGTTTACCAATATGGGTTGCATACTTCTTCATCGACATTACCTTAACACCGTTTGTACCTTTCCTTTTGATTGTGCTGCTTAATGCCCTGACCACCAGACATATTTTACAGGCTAGTCGGATAAGAAGGGGACTCCGGGGGGACGGGACAAGCGAGGATTGCTCTGATCCGGAGATTGTAAACCGCAGAAAATCGATCATTTTACTGCTCTCCATCTCAAGCTGTTTCATACTGCTATGGATGGTAACATTTGTCCATTACATATGCACACAATTTGCAGGCGTTGAGTTCATGCTCACGGATTACAACGATCCGTTCGCCATTATGGAGCACACTGGGTATATGCTGCAGTGCTTGAATTCGTGCACAAACACATTTATTTATGCGGTGGCTCAGGCAAAGTTCAGAGAATCATTGACGAATACGCTGAAATATCCGTTTACTTTATTGAATAGATTAGTTCTAACCTCGGACCAGAGATCACGTAGCGTTTTTGAATAATCCATTATCTAAATCCATTTACCTGTTGTCGCCTAATAAAAAATGTTTGAACAGAGCATGGATGGCATGCCACGAAAGCATCTCTGAAGTATTTATCAACTATCCTAAAGAAGTGTTCATATGTTCATAAAATGACGCATTGCAAAAACCCAATTAGTCCATTCTGCCCATCATGACTACTCTTCCGTTCAATTATGGCAGATCTATCTATCATTCCTTACACCATTCTCCTGCCTTCCCCCCTTAACCACTGACACCCGTACTAATCAAGAATCTACCCACCTCCACCTGAAAAACTATCCATCGAATTGGCCTCCACAGCCTTCAGTGGCAACCAATTCCACATAATCACCACCCTCCAACTGTTCTTAGGTTGTGACCTCTTGTCCTAGACTTTCCCAGTAGTGGAAACATTCCCTCGACATACATTCTATCCCGGCCTTTCATTACTCAATATGTCTTGCAAATGGAGGCACGAGGTTGCAGAAGCTTGAATCTTGAGCAAATAAAACACCTTTCTGAAGGAAGCCAAGGGTCTCTACGCGAAACGTCATCTGTCCCTCCTCACCACAGATGCTGCCTGATCCACAAAGTTCCTCTGATAGATTGTTCTTTGGTCATATCTTGTAAATGCTATTCGTCATGTTCAATGCGACGTCTCCATGGAACAGCTTTTAATATTGTCAATTACTATTGTCAATTACTATCGTATTTCTTTGTGATATCACCAAATCGAATTATTGTCATCCTGACGTAGCCCAGAAACTCACTAAAATGCACGAAACTTCTCACAACACAGCTCCCTCTCTCAGTCCCATTATGAGTTCATGCATCGCATTTCTATATCAGCTTCATGCAACCGCGGAGAAAATGATCTTTGATAGAAGCCTTTTATCCACCGTTGCAAATCGCCAAGCCCGTCAACATTAGGCAATGTATAATTGTACATTTATTTTATCTGCACATTAGCTGTAAACGCAGCGTCAGAACGCGGTAACACTGTATTCTGCACGCTGGTATATTTTTTTTATCTTTACACAACTAATTATATTCATGCAAAGTATGATGTGGCTGAATACCACGCACAAGATTTCTCGCTGTATCTGGTTACCCGCGTCAATAATAAACCAATACGTTATATCTATCTATTGCAGCATCCAGTGTTTATTTTAAGCAGGTAGCAAGGTTTTATTAACATTTATTTTTGTGTTTGACTGCGTGGTGAAGAGCCATCCTTTTTTCCCACTGCTGAAGGTATCCATGCGCTAGCACAATATTCTGTCGGCGTGGGGCGTTTCGGCATTTGCAATACTGAGGATCAGAGACATGTTTCCAAATCAGAATGGCGGTCAATTTGGATCTTGATCTGCAGGTGCTATTTTTACACTGTAGATTTCTAAGGGAGAATAACAATAATTGCCGGTTTGGTATGCGAAAGGGTGTTGATTTTACAGTCCAGAGGAAAATGATTATAATCTTCCATTCAGTGGCCAAAAGTAATACTTGTCCAAATGAATATTTTCTTCCCAGGACATCAGCACTTGCAAGCACTTGCCATTTCCAAGTTCGGGCGAGTCCCACTGTCTGGTCAAAATGATGGTGACTCAATTATTATTTGAACAGAGGCTGATGGCGGGGGAGTTAACTTGGCAAAGTTATTGAATGTTACATCTTGCCTAATACTACACCTTCAAACAACGTTGCTGTCATTCACACATTTCTTAAACATGGAACTCATATCTATACTAAAATCCTTGATTTAAATCAGAAAATACCAGCAAAAATTAAGGGCAGCTTCTCAGCAGTTGAATGGATGCCTCGCAGCGTCAGAGACCCGGGTTTGATCCGGACTACGGGTGCTGCCTGTGTGAACGTCGTACGTTCACATTGACTGCGTGGGTTTTCTCCGGGCGCTGGTTTCCACCCACATTCCAAACTCGTGCAGGTTTACAGGTTAATTGTCCCCTGTAAATTGCCCTTAGTAAGATGTGTAAGGTGCCAAAGTGGGACCGAGTCATTGAGTCACACTGCGTTGAAACAGGCTTTTCGGCACAGCATGCCCCATACACAATCTACTCTTGGCTCATAACCCTCTAAACGCATCCTATGCATGTACCTGTCCAATTGTCTGTTAATTGTTATGATAATACCTGCCTCAACCTCCTCCTCTGGCAGCTCGTTCCATATACCCAACACACTTTGTCTAAAATGTTCCTATTAAATCTCCACACACATCCCCTCTCACCGTAAACCAATATACTCTGTTTCTCCAGTCCCCTATTGTGGGCAAAAACTCATGCGCATTTACCCGATTGATTGCTCTCATAATTTTGTAAACCTCTTTCTGATCACCCACCTTTTGCAATGTAAGGAATGAAATCGGAGCCTTCTCAACCTCACCCTCCCTGAACATAGACTCGCTGACTTGCAGAACAGTTCAGCAAAGGAACAGACCCTTGGGTCTACACCTTCTGTTCCGAACGTGATACCAAGTTGAACTAATCTCCTCTACCAACACATGTTCCATATCCACCCCTTTCCCTGCATATCTATGCTTTTCTAGAGACGTCAATTGCGACCATCAAGTTTCCTTGTAAATCTCCTCTGGACTCTTTCCAGCTGGTGTGTTACAAACAAAGTGCATGAAGAATTCAGTGGGTCAGGCAGCATCTGTGGTGGGAATCGACTGACATCGTTTTGAAGTCACCAGTCTGAACAAGAGTTCCAGCCTGAAAAGTCGTTGGTTCATTCCATCCCACAGATGTTGCCTGACCCACTGTATTCCTCCAACGGTTTTGCTCAATAATCCAGCATCTGCAGTTTCTAGTATCCCCAGAGTTCTGTTAACTGTTACCATTTATTTGCCTTATTTTATTACATTTTGTATTACATTTCTGTTAAATTATGTTGCAGTTTGGAAATGTTTTCACCTCAGCTGCGAACCTGCATTCCTACTGTACTTGTCTACTTTAATCATGCTAATTTATGATAAATGCCAGCAAAACACCTCATCACTACCACTACAATACAGCGAAGCAAGACCCACCATTTTCTATACAGTCGCCTTAATACCATTTCTTCAATTACTTTGAGAACCTCTGCACTCTGCTTCAGTGACAGATAATATTAAGTGTAAATTCACAACTATTTATTGTTCTGGGGTTGGGTTATTTTGCACCATATAAACAGGCCAAAATATTTCTCCATCCGTATCCCTAAGTTTATTTGATATACAATGATAAATACAAAACAATGGATTATTTAAATGTTTACTGTGCTGATGGAGACCATTCATCCTATCAGACCAATTCTGCCTCTGTACTGGAGAAAATAACTTGTTCAACCCCTGCCCTTCGACTGTACTTTGCATTTTTCTGCTCACAATAAGTGAATACAATTCTCTCTTTGTAATGAAACATAAATAGGATTCGGATCAATGAACGGAGAAAGAAAGTTCCAGGGGTACAAATGTTTATCTTTATTACATCAAATTACACGACAAAGCATTTAAAAAAGCAACGAATCTCATAGCTTTCGGCTCAATGTATTAAATGATAGAAGCAGTGGCAAATACCATCAAGTCTCATTCTTCTGCCTATTGGAGGTTCCTATTTATGATGGCTGGTATAGAGATCTTGCGGAGTGGAGAACAGTGGAGATCAGCCACTGTTTTTCAAAGGTTCAGCATTAAATGAAGCACCGAGCTATTCTTGCATATCTCTGAGAATGAAAGGTTTATCTTATCCTTTCGCTACATTGTAAGTATCCTTGTAGGCTGCTCCATAATTTCCCAATTATTCTAAGCGAGCCCACGCATTTTCTCAAGCATCAAATTGTTTCCCAAAGCCAGCCTACTTGCTTACCATTCAGTACCGTTAGCAGAACATTTCATCTTTTGTGAAAACCCTGATTACCTTTTGCAATGCATTATGGATATAATGGAATCAACTACTCAACATCTACATGCCATACATTTGAAATTCCAAATGCACGTTCCATATATTTCCTTGTCCTCTCTCCATGTGACATCTAGCCCTCAAACCTTCCATCAACGTGCACAGCCTCCCAATCCATTCTTCCAATCAAAGATTGATCATTTTCCAGAGCTCCAAGAAATTAATCTGTGATTCACCACCCTCTGACTGAAGAGATTCCTTCTGATCCCTTTCTAAAGATACATCATGTTATTCTGAGAAATATACTTGCCAAAACCCCAGCATCTGCAGTTTTAGTCTCCTGGTCTTAGGAAGAATGTTCTTGTTAAGGAGGGAGTGTTGTGAACGTTCATCAGATTTCAAGGATGGGAGGACTACTGTACGGAAGGCAATTTGGGTGATTAGTTTTACATCCGTGATTAGGACCATTCTAAAACAACTACACAATTCTTAAGGGTCTGTACAGATTCAAGAGAGTCAAGAGTGTTTTATTGTAATATGTCCCAGACAGTACAGTTAAATTCATACTCACTGCATCTCATGGAATATGGAAACGTAGTACACGGTAACCAATATGAAAAACGAGAAATAAAAATCTGTGTGTGTGTATATATATACACACACACAGTGTGTGTATATATATATACGCACACACAAGGAACAGTCGGTTCTACATTGGAGAATCCAGCATAGACAAACCAACTATTTTGCAGATCGCATAAGGTGGGAAGAGACTCATGTGAACTGTATGCAGAAGTGTGTATATATATACACACACATATTAACAGGGACACATACATATATGTGTATATATGTATTCGTACATATACTCAACAGCGATATTAAGTCAGTTCAGGACCCAGTAGTCAGAATCTGAAGCTCAGGCATAAAGTTGAGATGAAGAGTGCTTACTTTTCTCACAGAATGGTGAACGTGTGGAATGTTATACCACTGGAAGCAGTTGAACACAGATCATTACATTTATTCAAGCAGTTGTATGTTATTCGTATGGTCAAAGGATCACAGATGATGAGGAGAAATAAAATAATCAAGGTAATAAATTTGGGTCACAATTTATCACATGGAACAGTAGATGAGGCTTAAATGCCTGAATTCCTATTAATTGTATATTCTGCATTTCAACATGTTTGTATTCATCCTGGTCACATTTCCTCTGCATCGAAGAGCATGATAACTTAAAAGGAAACGATACTCTGGTGCCTATGCCTTTTTTTGCAATAAGACATATGCATACATTGGTTTGGTGTTCACAAAGCGAGGACAAATCAGAAATAATTTTCTGAACACATCATCCATTGCTGTTTCAATGTGTTTAGTCAAAATTCAAAAAAAACGAAAACAACTACTGTGTTTTTTAAGCACTGCACTGAAAATGTACTAACCGACATTTAAAACGTTTTTGGATAAAATAAATAAAACATGGTCATCGAATCTCACTTGTAAGTCTTCCACCCACTGCCCTCCACCCCCTGCCCTCCACCCCTTTGAGAAGAGGCTGAAGGGTGATATTAAAATACATAAAGGTTTTAAGTGAATCATATTGATGAAAACATTTCCACGATAAAATCCAGCAGGGATTTATACAGAGAATGCTCCCTCTCCTCCCCTCCCACCCAATACTGGTAAGAATGAGGTCCAGATTAATGAATTGCATTTAGGGGAAGGCTAGGCAAACACAAAAGAGAAAGGAACAGTCGGTTCTACATTGGAGAATCCAGCATAGACAAACCAACTATTTTGCAGATCGCATAAGGTGGGAAGAGACTCATGTGAACTGTATGCAGAAGTATTGACAGGGTAGGCAGAGTGGCCTGTTTCTACACACTTGTTTCCACTACAACGGTGTATTACTTTGACTGCCAATTCATTTTTGATCAGTTTCTTCCCATTCTTTCGTTAAAAAAATACAAAATCAACTTTGACATAAGATAACTGTAATTGATGCTGTTGCAAATAAATGGAAGCATTACATTTTAACAACAATTTAATTTTGTGCCTTGCATATTATATCTTTCCTATTATATCTTGCATATTCCATATATCTTGCCTTCACTTTGCAACATGAAGCCACTATAAAACAGGGTGCAATCTAATGTGTTTACTTGGATTTCATGCCCATCTATTTCCAAAAATCTTATGCTCGATGGTCTATTCATCAAGCACATTCTACTGGCAACTATTATTAGGTTAAATCACAAGAGCAGCACTTGTTCCAAATCAGCCACATAAAATGAACTTGATCACTGTGCCACCAATCACTGTGGGCATTTTTTATATTCATATAGATGATAAATTATTTGCATTAGATTAGAAATGTACAAAGTACAAACAATCAAGACGTTTTGACATAATCAAATAACCAAGCATTATGTAGCAACATTTATTGGTGCTGAGTCTCAGACTAAATGCAATGTTAAAACAAAATATATTCTATCCAATAATAACTGTAGCTAATGGAATCTCCAACTGAAAACAGAAGACTGAAAACATTCAATGGCTCAAGCAAAATAATTGGAACAAATTGTTGATATCACAAATAGGGTCAAGAACCTGCACCCGGCATGTGAGGGAAGAGGATGGCAGGGAGGAATAGGACAGAGGCTTGTGCATAAAATGTAGAAACAGTTGGGGAGAGGATAATGGGTACATGGAAACAGGTAGGAGAGGAGGAAGAAGAGGTGAACCACAGGAGAATAAACTTTTCAGGTGAGACAGAGGTTCACTTGCACCTCTTTCAAATTTCCATACTGCATTCACTACTCACACTGTGGTCTTCTCTACATTGGAGAAACTGGCTTAGACGTCAACAATTTTGTAGAGCACCTAGCCTTTGAAGTAAACAGAATCCCGAGACTTTTTATGGTATTTTAACCCCTTTATCCACTCTCACACAGACCCATCTGTCGTTAACCTTGGGCACTGAAAGTTTTGAGTAAAATGTCTGATAATCCACTTGGGTACTTTACAAGCCAATGGTATGAATATAAAGTTTTCACATTTCAGCTTATCCATAGCACTGGTGTTCATTTGTGCTCCCACAACCACCCCTACACTAACTTTGCTCCATCTGCCCATCATCCCCTGCCCAGCTGATTCCACCTGCCACTTACCAGCCTCTGTCCCATTCCTCCTTCAAACTGTTAGAATCTGGCCATCCTCTCCTTCAAATCTCATGCAGTGCCTTGACTTGAAATGTTGGTAAATGTAATTTGCCTCCACAGATGCTCTTTGACCAAGTGCTTCCACTGGCCTTTCTTTAGTCTAAAATTCGTGTTGGAAATAACCACAAAGTCTTACTCTATCTATAATTGAAACCATTTAATTGGTGATCTGAGAGAGCTTTCTAAAATCATCAGGGTGATTGACCAGGATTTATTTTACACAGGGTAGGGTATCAAGAACCAGATAAACAGGTGTAAGCAGTGTTCAATGCTAATTTTACTTCGGAGTCACGTGAGTGACTACGTGAAGACCCCGCCAGCACGCATGCGCGACATATCGTCGTACTCATGCGGAAGCGACGGTCGGGAGGAGCGGGGCTCCTCCAGCGTAAGTTAAATAGCTTACGCCAGGTAAGTCTCACCGGAGGAGTGAGTCGACAGAGTCACATATGGAATCGCGTAAATCTGAAAGAGTTGCGGCAAAAGCAGCTGCCAAGGAGAGCAGCCAGCAGAGAGCCGCCTCTCCAGAGTTACAGGTTTTACCTGCAGCTCCCGACTTTTCGCCCATTGGGGCCGTTGGGACGCCACGGTCGGGCGGGAAAGCCACCCGGAAGTCGGACGGGGCCGCCGACTCAGCGGAGTCCGGTCCCGAGGACACCCCGTTCGCAGATAGCGACGGAGGTCGTCTTGCCCGCATGGAGCGGATGGTGGAGCAGTTGCTCCAACGTGACCTGCTATTGCAGGGGCAGGGTCACAGTGGGCCGCTTAGCAGGCCCACGGCAGGTTCCTACCGAGGACTGCCTAATGTCTCCCCCTCCACACAGGGGAGCATTGAGGGTCAGAACTGGGCTGACCCAGAAGAAGGGGAGCTGGCTGAATTACCATCTGTGTCAGGGGTGTGTGAAGACTACATGGATATGGTAAGAAAGCATGCAATGCCTAACCAGAAGGGCCTACCAATCCACCCCAAGCTGGCTGCCAGCATAAACTACATGGCAACTAACCAGCTGCAGGAACAGGCCATTAATGCAACTGCAGACAAATACATGGCACCTGAAAACTGCAACTCGTTAAATGTACCTGCTGTAAACAACCCTATATGGGGGAACATGAGCCCCTCGAGCAGAGGCCAGGAGATTAAACTTCAAAGAATCCTGAAGATCCTAACCGCCGGGATTACGGCAGTGGCAAGAACTGCAGTGGGTGTGGAGATGCCGGAAGAATTACAAGATGCTTTAGCTCTACTGTGTAACACCCAGTATGAGATCAATAACTTCAGAAAAAGCATCATAAAGCCGGCGCTTAACCCCAAGTTTGCGGGGTTGTGTAAGCCTGGGAAGACTCAGCCTCCAAGCCTGCTGTTCGGGGAAGATCTCCCCAACCAGGTTAAAGGCCTTGATGAGGAGGCAAAGGCTTTGGGCCTAATCAAGGTTCCTGGCTGCACCAAGCCTCACTACCCACACAGACAGCGCCCCTACACACCCACCGGGCAGAGTTACCATAACAAGTCTGCCGGTGGTGAAAGCTCGAAGGCCGGCAATCCTGCACAGCGGTCTTTTTTAGGCCATGGCCCAGGCCGGCCTTCTTGGAAGATGCGCCACTCCTACAACACAACCAACCAACCAAGGAAGCAAGGACAGAAACCACAACACCGGCAGTAACCATGGAGGTAGGCGGGTCTGGGTTCCCCAGAAACACATCTTGCCTAAATTCACTTTATGTAGGGGGCCGGTTGCACATGTTCTACGAGAATTGGCTCACTTTTACCTCTGATCCTTATATACTCAGGAGTATTCAGAGCTACAAATTTGAATTTATTCACGAACTCCCTACCCCGGTCCAGCATTCACCCAGCTGAAAATTCATCCTCTCTCAAAAAGAGAAGGCAGCAGGGCATGCTGAGCTGCACAGGTTAATAGAAAAAGGGGTAATTGAGAAAACCATCAAAGAACCTCAGGAGTTCGTGTCTAATATATTCACCAAAAATAAAAAAGACGGCGGTTGCCGCATTTCATAGATTTGACCGAACTGAATACTTCTGTTCAGTATATTCATTTCAAAATGGACACCTTCGACACTGCTATACAGTTAATAGCCCATGGGTACTACTTGGCGTGCATTGACCTCTAAGATGCATATTATTCAGTACCCATACACAAGGATCATAGGAAATACTTTAAATGTATCTGGATGGGACAATTATGGCAATACAAAGCCTTACCCAATGGGTTATCGTCAGCACCCAGATTGTTTACCAAGATATTAAAAACCAGCTTTAGCCTACTTAAGGAAACAGAATCATACTGCTATGGCCTATCTTGATGACATCCTCATGGTGGGGGAAAAATTGGAAATGGCTACATTGGCAGTTACAGCCACGAAACATCTTTTTCAGAAGCTGGGTTTCATTATACATCCAGATAAATCAATATTAGAACCCTCTACCACCATGAAATACCTGGGGTTCATTATTGACTCAGTGCAAATGTCTATCACGTTGCCAGCAAGCAAGGTGGAGGACGTCATAGAGGCTTGCAGGAGCCTCATTGGCATTAAGGACCCATCCATTCGGCAGGTGGCCAGGGTGATTGGGAAGATAGTAGCTGTATTTCCTGCAGCGCAATTTGGGCCTTTACATTACCAAAACTTACAAAGAGCCAAAATTACAGCGCTCAAAAATCATGCAGGCCATTTCGATAGGCCTATGAAAATACCGGAAAAGGCGAAAGCCGAATTATATTGGTGGATGGGTAATGCCCAAAATTGCTCTAAACCAATCACTATCATCAATCCCTCGATCATCTTACAAACGGATGCCAGTGCGAAAGGGTGGGGAGCTACTAACACTACCTCTAGTTGTGGAGGTAGATGGAGTGCACCAGAGTCAACCCAATTCAAAAACTTGGGGATTAACTATTCGGAAATGCTGGCAGCATTTCACGGCCTTAAGACATACTGCACTAACATGCACGAAGTTCATATTAGAATACAAATTGACAACACCACGGTGGTAGCCTATATTAACCACATGGGCGGTATAAAGTCGATATCGTGTGATGAATTGGCTAACAATATCTGGCACTGGTGTCTGCAAAGATAAATTTGGATCTCAGCTACTTACCTTCCAGGTAAGCTAAGCACAGTGGCAGACACCAGATCACGCAAATTCAACGACAACATAGAATGGATGTTGGATCGGAATGTGTTTTCAGATATTGTAGAACGTTATGGGACACCAGATATCGACCTTTTCGCGTCCAGGTTAAATCACCAACTACCAACATTTGTTGCCTGGGAACCAGACCCGGGGGCAGTAGCGATGGATGCTTTCACGCTACATTGGGGGGATTTGTTTTGCTATGCATTTCCCCCTTTCTGCCTCATCAGTCGGGTCTTGCAGAAAATAAAGCAAGACTCCGCATCGGGTATTTTGGTGGTGCCCGACTGACCTACCCAACCATTGTTCCCTATGGTACAGAAGATGGCCACAGAACCTTGCATCAGGGTCAAAAACAGACCAAGCCTGCTCATTCACCCTGTTACAGGAGAACATCACCCATGTCATGACCGCATGGACCTGTTAATTTGCAGATTTTAAAACGGCCTCTTCTCGGATTCGGACTCACCAACAGGACCATAGACACCATCACAGCAGCTTGCAGAGAGTCCACAAGAAAGCAGTACCTGACCTACATCAGGAAATGGGAAGGATTCTGCGTCACAGCCAACACCACATATGAAACCGCCACCATAACGGAAATGCTGGAATTCTTGGCTACCCTTCACTTCGATGAGGGTTTGAGCTACAGTGCCATAAACAGTGCCAGGAGTGCCCTATCATCCTACTTGGGCCAGGGGAGTGACCAATTGGGAATTGGATCACATCCTCTAGTATCCAAACTTATGAGGGGAATATTCAATTCCAATCCCCCCTGGCCCAGATATAGCCATACTTGGGATATCAGCACAGTCTTGACTATGGTGCGAGGATGGACACCTAACACGGGACTCCCTCTGGCAAAACTCACTTACAAAATGGTAATGATTATGGCACTTATCACGGCACAACGGGTCCAGCCCCTGCACAAACTCAATCTCGATGCTATGACTATCACAAATGACAAAATCAGTTTTTATGTGCAGGGACTGTTGAAACAAGACCGACCCGGAGTGTCTGGTCATACTTTGGAGTTTCTGGCTTACCCAGCAGATTCTCGTCTTTGTATCGTCACGTTAATTTCACGATACATCACAGTCACTAAAAATCTAAGGGGCACGGAGACAGCATTGCTCATTAGTCACAAGAAGCCCCATCAGAGAGTCACGGTGCAAACCATTTCTAGATGGTTAAGGGTGGTACTGGATGCGGTGGGGGTAGATACTAACATATTCAAATCTCACTCCACCAGGGCAGCATCCACCTCGGCGGCTAGAAGGAAGGAAGTACCTTTGGATCACATCCTGGCCACAGCGAAGTGGAGTAACGAAAATACTTTTCACCGCTTTTACTATAAACCCGTGACCTCCCCTGACACTTATTCAGGGAGGATTTTAAGTGCTGCCAGATAGTTACCCTTATGGGACACTATATTGTTTTGGTATGAATAAACACCTGTTTTTGTTTTTCAGCCAGTGTCTTGTCTGAATTACGTTCATCCTCTTATCCCAGCTTTAGCGGTGTGTGAGCATGGAGCTTCCAGGGCATGAAATCACAGAGCTTTGAAATCTTCACGTAGTCACTCACGTGACTCCGAAGTAAAATAGTAAGATTAAACGAGAACTTACCAGTTTGAAGCTAGATATTTATTTTATGAGGAGTTACGATGAGGGATTACGTGCCCTCCGCTCCCGACCCTCTATTATAAAGATCACCTGGTATGAAAGTTCTCTTTTTATCTTACTATATTAGTCATTGTGACTGTTTTCTGTGATTTCACACCACTGCTTTGAAGAATCTCGCGCATGCGTGCTGGCGGGGTCTTCACGAAATCCATCATCGTAACTCCTCATACAATAAAGATCAAACTTCAAACTGGTAAGTTCTCGTTTAATCTTACTATTCTTTAGGTGTCAAAGCTATCAAACTGCGGCGTCATTTCAGATTTTGCTGGGGGGCAAGATAGTCTCCCTAGAGGGTCAAACAAGATTATAGCCTATCACTACATCCCAGTGTATAGATAGTACATTCAAACATATAATACTTAATTTAATAAAGACAAAATATTGCACGATTGCACTCACTGATTGTCATGAGCTATAATTATGAAGCAAATAAAGAGAAATACGGTTGTCATGTATTTTCACAGAGGTGCCGGCAACGCACCCTGACTATCCCGCAGCTCTGGGCCTTCACACACACACACACACACACACACACACACACACACACACACACACACACACACACACACACACACACACACACACACACACACACACACACACACTCACCCTCACACCCACTCACCCACCCACCCGAGTTCCAGGCTCATCACCAGGCCCACAACCACAAACAAAGCACACATCACATGGCCAGACTCTGCTGCATCCAAGTGCTCCCCCTCCAACAGGGAACCTCAGTAGTGATGGGTCTTCCCCGTACCCCTCTTTTAATAAGGATATCCCGACCACACATTCGCTAGTTAAAATTCCACGCTGTTTATTATTTTTTTTAAACTGAGTTGCCGGATCGGTGCTCCGGTCAGCTCCGGCAGCACTACACCCCTGGGGTTAAGGTGAGGAGGAAGGTTTCGTCGGAACCTGAGAGACAACTTTTTCTATTGAGAGGTTACTGGATGAAGCCAGAGAAGGTAGAATAACAACATTGAACAGACACTTGGACAGGTACATGGATAGAACCTGTTTAGTGGAAAGTGGGCCAAATGCTGGCAGATGTGACTGACCTAAATATAGAATTTTGTTCAGCTTGGAGTATTAGGCAGAGGTACCTGCTTCCGCGTTATATGACTCTATGACTCTTTGTTAGATGAACATAAACATGGCAAATGGAGTTTAATAATGGAAAATATGTGCTCACGCACATTGGTAAGAGCAATTAAAAGGAAGCTATTATCTAAATGGTGTGAGATTGCAAATTAGTGGAGTACAAGAGATTCAAGTGCTTAAAGTGCAAAAAAAATGCCAGCATGTAGGTGCAGCACACAATTCAGAAGGTGATTAGCATATTGGCATTCAAAGGTAGGTTACTATTGTAATTATGGTACATTATGTTGCTAAGGACAGATCAGGAGCACTGTGCACAGCTTGGTCCTTAAATTTAAGATAGGATATATTAATATTGGATATCACCCAGAAGAGATTTCTGGAATAAGCAAGTGTTGCCTAACCATGAATGGCTGAAATCACTGGTTCTGTGTCCCTTGGAGATGACAAGAAAAAGAGTGAACCGTATGAATGTATTAAAGACGCATGGTGGGGTGGTGAATTGGTGGATAATCCGTGGATATATTCTAAAAGAACAGGGAATTGTGTGGAATAAGCACAGTGAAGGAGTTGAGGCCTCTGTCATATCAGCTATTATCAACATAAATTGCTAGATGGCTCTAATTTGTACAAATCCACAGCAGTATATTGAAAATTTCTGTCATGTTTGATGAACTTAATTTAACTCTTTCCATTTATTTTAGATCCTGTATTTTAATCACATCCATGAAATCTTCTACTCAGCGATTGGTTGGCAGTGTAGGTTCTGGTTTGGTTGAATATTTTGATAATCTGAGGAGGAAAATTAAATATTAGACAACTAAGAAATGGCAGGGAACATAACTCAGAAAATGCAACTTGTTTATTCGCTTTAACAGTTGATTTCATCCCACATAACATCTACCTTCCACATATAAATGGCGCCAGACACCCGGGTTTGTTCCTGAAAGGGTGATGTCTGTACGGAATTTGTACCTTATCCATGTGACTGCATAGGTTTTCTCCGGGTGCTCCAGTTTCCTCCCACATTCCAAAGATAGACGTGCAGGTTTGTATGTGAATTGACTTGTGTCCCTAGCTAATGTGGGTGATCGTTGGTTGGTGCGGACTCAGTGGGCCGAAGTGTCTGTTTCAATACTCTCATTCGAAACTAATCAAAAAACTCAATACTCCTTCAAATACTTTCGTTCACATAAGTTCTATGTTATCCAACTTTCGTTTCCACACTAGGGTCAAATTACAGAGACCAATTAACCCATAAACCATGGCATCATTAGTATGTATGTAGAAACTGGAGTACAGTGGAAACCCATGCGGTCATAGGGAACACATGCAGCATTCACACAGCCGACAACCGAGGTTAGGATTGAACTGATATATTTAACGCGCTGAGGCAGCAGCACTATCAGCTGCGCCACTCTGCCTCAGGTCTCGTCATGTTCAGCACAAACGTTGTCGGACAAAGGACCTGTTCCTCTATTACAGGGGTATTCCCATGCATCATAAAATTCAGCTAACTCAGCACCATTGGGTCACTGGATGTATTCCCTGCCTGACCATCAGATCCCATTGAAATGCCTCCAGATCAGTCGGACAGACACCAGTTTGGCAGTATCTGCCTGCAAATGATTCATGTCCCTCCATCCCCTGCATCTCCATGCACACGCGAAGGTGCACCCCAGATGCCACCATCCCTGGCAGTGCTTTCCAGGCTCACACCACATAGTGTGTAATAAAAACCTGCCCTTAAAAAAAACTGCAGCTTGTACACTGCACTGAATATAATTCAATAAGTTAAATGCCATAGTAGGCATTTAGTTAATTGGGATAATTTTAGTCAATTGGGAGGTGTGTTTACAAATCTTGTACAATATCATAAACCAAGTAAAATGTGACAAAATCAAAATGGCCAGGCACAAAGAACAGAATAATCGTGAACATCAATAACATGTCAAGGTACTGAATACAACAGTTGGGAGGTTCTGCTACAATTGTACAATATGTTGGTAAGGCCACATATGGAGTTTTGGGTTAAGTTTTGGTTACCCCACTATAGGAAGGATGTCATTAACAGGGCCTGATATTCAGGGAGAGGATGGGCACGCTGGGACTTTATTCTTTGGCACGCATGAGGCTGAGGGGTGATCTTATAGATGTTTATAAAATGAAGGAGTACAGATAGATTGAATGCACATACTCTTTTAAACAGCCTTGTGCAATCAAGAACCAGAGGACTTAGGTTTAAGGTGAGAAGAAAACGAGTTACTCGGAACCAGAGGAAGTGGAAATATGGAACAACATTCCAGGGGAAGGAGTTGAGGCACGTATTAAAAAAACATTTAGAACACAGTTGGACAGGTACATAATATTGATAGGAAAGGTTCAGTGAGGTACGGGTCAAATGCAGGAAAAGCGGTGTAGTTTAAACATGGCATCTTGGTTGGTGAGGCAAAGGACCTGTTTCCATTCCGGATGATGTAATGGCTCAGTGGGTTTAAAAAGCCAATTCCTTTCTGTTTCATTGCTAAATGTTAGTTAATCACCCTCACGTATAGTGACCACAATGGGAAAGCCATGACCACGACTGGTTTACAGTGATAATAAGCTGACCATTGCCTCAATTCAAATGTGCATGTTGTTGATGTTCAATGTCTAAATTGTTGCTGCATTCGTAGTTTTGGCGAGAGGTGCAGGTGAGAAATGGTTTGGTTCTGATCTGGGTGCTGGAACTGCTAGACATCTTGATACCATGAAAGCAGAACCTCCGTTTCAGGAAATATACATGCTGCTAGGTGT
Source organism: Raja brachyura (assembly GCA_963514005.1). The sequence goes on from CAUPSL010000303.1 coordinate 46,284, forward strand.
CTCAGACCAGCAATGCCAGAGAACATTGTATTTTGAATAGGAAATATGAAACAACCAAGGCTAAGTGCTCGTGAAAGCAGCACATCTGTTATTTCAATGAAAACTCTGCTCTTCATCCATCTGGTCATTTTGATCACCCAGTTTTGTTTATAATAATGTATACCATTTCAAATCAATTCTCACATTTTATGACATTTACAGCAAGCATGAAGATGCATCAGTCAATGCCTTCTGTCTTCCAATTTACTTTATTTAATAGAAAGATAGAAACATAAAAAATAGGTGCAGGAATAGACTATTCTGCCCTTCGAACCAGCACCTCCATTCAATAAAATCATCCAAAATCAGTTCCGGCTTTTTCACCATATCCATTGATTCCCTTCGCCCGAAGAGCTAAATATAACTCTCTCTTGAAAACAGTGATGCAATGTGTAAACAGGCCCTTTAAGCCACCAAATCCATACTCACCAGCAATCACCTATTCATAATAGATTTCCCATCCACTCCCTACAGTGTATATTATAGATGACTGAATTTACACTAAAATCCTAATCATCCAGCTCTCTTGGGATTTGGGAAATGGTAGATTTTTAGGACCGCTGCATGTTACTCCAAACATACTTTAATTTAACTCACTGGGGCACTTGTTGAACAAGTCAGTCGTCGAGGTGCATTTATACACTGCTATCAGACTTAAGCGTAGGAATACCCACTGTAATTTGCCAGACGAGTCTCGAACCAGAATACCACCTATCCATGGTCTCCAGGGATGTTGCCTGACCTGCTGAGTTACTCAGAGTTACTGTCCTTCACAGTCTTTCCCAATCTTACAATTCAAAAATAGTCAGCATCTTTCTACATCATAAACAATCATGGAAATTTACAAACATGGCATTTGTCCCATTGAGTTTGCACCAACCATTCATGTACACTAATTCTACATTTGTCCCACATTCGCATCAGCTCTTCCCACATTGTATCATGTACAATCTAGGGAACAACTGACGAACCAAACCATGTTTTGGGGATGTGGGAGGAAACCAGAGCTGCTGGGGAAACCCACAGGGTCACAGGAACAACATACAAAGTCTACAGATATAACAGCCTATGTCAGTATTTAATTCAGGTCTCTGACTCCGTCCTGCCCTGTTTCACATTGTAATCAACCTGTCATGTTGTTGCTCATTCAATCGGCTTTCCACCTTGAACCATTTTTCCCACCAATGCTCACATTCCCACATTGTTGAATCTTCCTGTAACCGGGTGCAGTGCGCAGCAGTAGAGTTGCAGCATTACAGCGCTTGCAGCATCGGAGACCCAGGTTCAATCCCGACTACATATGCTATCTATACAAAGTTTGTACGTTCTCCGCGTGGCCGCGTGGGTTTTCTCCGTGGGTTTCCTCCTACACTCCAAAGACGTACAGGTATGTAGGTTAATCGGCTTGGTGTGGGTGTGTGTTGGATAATGGTAATGTGCGGGGATCGCTGTTCAGCGCAGACTCGGTGGGCCGAAGGGCCTGTCTCGTCATTGTATCTCTAAATTAAACTAAACTAAACTAGTAAATGTTAAACTGCAACCAATCTGCCTCGCAGCTGATTTGGATTATGAGTAGTGCGAGCCCCAACAGAGTAGCACAGTGTCACAACTCGTAGAGCTGCTGCCTCACAGCGACACAGACCCTGGTTAAATTTTCACCTTGAGTGACATCTATGTGGAGTTTGCATGTAACCGCATTGGATCCCTCCAGGGGCTCCGGTTTCGTCACACATCCTAACATGTGTCGGTTTATAGTTTAATTGACCACTGTAAATTACCCCTATTGGGTTGGTGACTGGATGAGAAGGAGCAATGAGATATAATTCATGAGGACAGGTGGTTGGTGGTTGGCACGGACCCAGTGGGCCAAAGGAGTGCTTGCATCCTGTACTTTTCAATGATATCTTTAAGATTTGGTGCGGTGAATCCATAATGTCCACCTGTTATTTTACTCTGAATTCACAATTTTCAAATATCTGATTATCAGAAACATTTAACAAGAGCACAAAGGCTAGTTGACATTGGTGACTGTCGGGCATTTCAGGTGTAGCTGCTGCCTTATTCTACTTGAGATCAATCATTTATTCAAGCCCAATACCTTTATTAGCAACATAGAAACATAGAACATTGAAAAATAGGTGCAGGAGTAGGCCATTCAGCCCTTCGAGCCTGCACCGCCATTCAATTTGATCATGGCTGATCAACAGTGCACCACACATTTCCATCTTACCTCTCCCCTTTTTCTCCACCAAACAATTACTGCCAAGACAATAGCCAGCAATAACAGCACACACACGGCAATAAGGCCTATGTGCCTGTCTTTCTTCCTATTTTCTTCTGTAAAATAAGAATGCATAATTTTACAAATCAATTGTTAAGCTATGCAGCTAAATAGATTGGCACCGTCTGAAGACTTCTGGATGAAGAAGGGTCTCGACCCAAAATGCCACCTATTCCTTTTCTCCAGAGATGCTGCCTGATCAGCTGAGTTATTCCAGCAATTTGTGTCCATCTTCAGTGTAAACCAGCATTTGCAGTTGCTCCTTACACATGGAAAGGGGACGTTTCGTTTTGGGACCCTTCTTCAAACTCTGTTTGAGAAATTGATTAGAAGTCTTTGAAAATGCAACAGGAACCCGTAGACAACGCATATTCGAGCAGCAGTAGTTTGCAGGTGTGCAAAGCCTTCAATTCTAAAAACAAAATGATGGAAAACCAGAATAGGTAACAACATTGGAATGAGAAACAAAAGAAATACAATATATTTTAGAGATCCAAACGTCGTGAACAAATCAATGTTTTTGAAAGTAATACAGTTTTTGCACACACGTGCGTTTTTTAACAGCGAACAAAGTTCCTGCCGTTGCAAACAGGCACATCAGTTCACTGGCGATGAACTAATCACCAACTCACATGAAAACCCTGTCACGTGATAGACCAAGCTCCCCTGACGAGGGTTCTAGCAATAAGTGGCCCGACCACCAGATGTCGCCAGAAAATCTAGATTTTAATAAGATATCTGATCAATTGATGCACAGGCACACGGCTTATGACATTGGGGGTAATAATTAGCATGAACGGAACAACAATTAAGAGCAAGCAGAGAGTTGTCTTAAAGGAGTGTTCAGGTTGGGAACTGCATCTGCAAGTTGGGAATCAACGCAAGTAAGTGAACTACTTATTGTTGGCATAAAGAGCAGATGAAGGGACTGATGGTGCTGTAGCCTAGATTGCTGATGATACATAGATGGGTTGGAAATTAAGTCTGGAGTATGTCAACAGTCTTCAGAGTGAAAAATCAGATTGCTTAGTTGTGCATTGTTCGAGGAATCTTCAAAAGTGAGCATTTGTGTAGGTTATTGCAGCATACATTGAATCAATCTGGTATGATCACTGTGTGTCAGGCTGTTATATTGTTCCTTGCAGAAGCTGTAACTTGCGTCACGGAACTTACTTCATTAGGTTTAGTTTTATTAATGCCAGATGTTTCAAGACACAGTGAAAAGGTGTTGTTTGTATGCTATCCAAACAAATTAGATACGACTATTCGTCAATACAAATACAAAATAATAGATAGAGCAAAGAGGAGGATACAGAGTACAGAATATAGATCTCAGCATTGTAACGTATCCGTTCCATAGACAATGTTCAATGTGCAATGCGTTTGAGGTGAATCGGGCATTAAACTTACATTATGGGAGGACCCTTCCGAAGCCTGATAACAGATGGAAAGGGGGTGTTCCCGAGCCTGGCAGTGCATATTTTCAACTTTCTGGACCAATTGCGTGATGGGAGCAGTAAGGAGGAATGACCAGGGTGGACCAAGGCAACCTGGTGTAGATTGAGTCAATAGTGGGAAGTCTGGCCTGTGTGACGATCTTTACCTCTTTGTATATTCTCGCAGTCTTGGCCAGTGCAGTTCCCACATCAAGATGTGATGCAACCCAACAACATGCTTTCTCTAACGGCATCTATACATGTTTGCTGGATTCGCCAGAGACATGATGAACATTAGTCTCCTGAGGAAGTAGAGGTGTCGGTGTGCCTCCTTGGCTATGTGGTCAGTCCATGACAGAATATTGGATATATTCATGCCAAGGTCATGAAGCTCTCAATCATTTGCACTTCGAACCATTGATTCGTATCGGAGCATGTACTCCCCCTGTGCCTTGCTGTTAATCACATCATGAGGAAAGATTCATTTTTTATTTAATCATACATTTCATGAATTTCAGTTCCACCACTGAGAATCCCAAATACACCCTCTGTGTATATTAGTAATTTATTTACTTTGGATACATTTTCTGTTGACAAAGTCTTCTGCTCAAGTGGAGAGTGGGTGCTGATTACGTGATTACTTATAGCAACACCACTAAACAAAGGACGTTTAAGCATCTTGGAATATGGGACGTAGTCACAATGATTAAAATGGAAACAACAGAAGATAATGATGATCTATGAAAGAATATTTAAAGTTCTTACCCCAGATGATGGTCTTCCCACCGGGCAGGCTGCTGTGATCGACATGACAGGAATACTGTTTCCCATCATAAGGATCACACTCAAGGACAGACTTTGGATGATATGTTCCATCGTTGCTGGATATGACCCCAGAAGATTTGGTCTCAGAGACATGTTGACCATTCTGCAACCAGCTGACATTGATAGCCGGTGGATAAAATCCAAACACAGTGCAGTACAGGACTGAATGATCATCAGGGCGGGCAGCGAGAGTGACCTCAGGGGAAACTACAAGACAGTAAGTTGGTTATTTTCACCTTCAGTAAAATTTGCACAGTCACCCACCACAAAATATTCTTCAGTCTACTACAACAAGCAATTTACTGTCTACATCTGCCCCATTTTGCCTCTTCCGTCACCATCAACCAATCACGTGGTTTAAAAGTGATCGAACACTCCCTGTTAAGACAGTACACAAGAAAGGTTGAAAGCACGTACCATTAAATGCAGGAACAGCTTCTTCCCCACTGTTATTGGACTACTGAATGATTCTCATGTAAGATAAGGTGTTGTCCTGATCTTCCAAACAATCTCATTGTGATCCTTGCAACTATTTTTGTTCTACACTTTCTCTGTACCTGTAATGCTATGATGTTGTAATTCTGCACTCTGAATATTTTTTCTTTGCACTGTTCTACTTGTGGATGGCTTGATTGCACATGTGTAGTATGATCTGATTGGTTAACACGCAGACAAACTTTAGACTATCTCAGATCATGTGACAATACTAAACTAATACCAACGCCAAATCTTTTCACTGGGGCACATTATTGACAATAATAAATAATTGACAAGTTACAAAATGAGGGCCAATTGGGGAGGGGACAAGCTTAAAATTGGCAGTATCTCCACTCTTCGTCAATAAGAGATAAAAAGGACCAGTCATTTGATTACAACATCTCTTTTTGCAGAGTGTGGTCATTCTCTGGCACTCTCGACCTCAGAGATTTGTGAAGACAAAATCATTGGAAGTATTTAATGTGGCGGTAGTTAAATTTTGAAAGATTGGAGAATTGAGTGCAATGAAGAACTGGCACCGAACAGGAGTTGAGGCCTGAGCAACGTCAGCCATGGTCATATTGAATGGTGGGCAGGTTTGAGGACCAAATAGCTTCCTCGGAAACTTGATAACCGAGGAGAAAATCAGGCTTCTGAATGATCGTTCCGTAAGCTAGGGTACGGTCCAATTGACCACTACTCCATTACAGACAGTGGACTTTGTTTATGGAACTATGTAGGAATGAACTGTAGATGCTGGTTTAAGCCGCAGATAGACACAAAATGCTAGAGTAACAAGACGGGTCAGGCAGCATCTCTGGAGAGAAGTCACGTTACGTGTTTAAACCCTTCTCTAATGGAACTGGTGTGCTACATTGCTGAGAACTATATGCTGCACTCTGTAACTTCCCCTTTGTTCTACCTACACTACGAGTTTTACTTGATCATATATATGTATCATCAGGTATCTCATCAATTGGATAGCGTGCAAAACAAAGCTTTCCACTATACCTCAGTACATGGGCATCACAGTGGTGCAGCGGGAAAGTTGCTGCCTTACAGTACCACAGACCCAATCCTGACAATGGGTACTGTCTATATGGAGTTCATATATTCTCCCTGTGACCACAGAAGTTTTTTGGCTTCTGTAAATTGCCCCTGGTGTGTTGGATAGAACTAATGTTTGGGTGGTCGTTAGTCAGCACGGGTTCAGTGGGCCAAAAGGCCTATTTTCATGATGTACCTCTAAACTAAACGTGAAAATAATAAACCTACCCCAGTGCCTAGACATAACAACACAAGAGAAGAAAGCACCTTGTGCTTCCTCTGCAGAGTTACTAATAAAAGACGATGGATTCTAACCACAATGTGTCAGTTTGATCATTCTTCCAACACTATCACTTGTGTTGTTATGTCTCTGGAACTAAGTGGTAGCTGCTCTTAACTGTTGTAGATGAACTGTTTATGCTGAAGAATTCATGTAAAAAATCTAGAAAGGATAAAAAAAACAAGTGATTCCAACATGTTGAAAGATAATTGGCACTGATACGTAATGGGGTGTTACTGCGGCACAGTTCCAGTGACGACGGTTCGATCACAATCTTGAAACAGAAAACCTCAAACTGAGGCAGGCGCCTCTACTTCATCAATCCAGTGCTGTCATGACATCGTGTCTTACCATGCGAAAATTAGAAATTGGGTATTTCCTTGGGGCAAAAACAGACTTTTCAGAGACTTAGAAGCTGCAAGATAGTTCTGGAATGTGGTGGATTTCTGCGTACTGTTCCAGAAGAGGACGTTTTGTACTTGTGTACAGTATGACTAGACTGGAGAGAATGCAGAACAACCAGTTCACTGCCGATAGACACAAAAAGCTGGACTAACTCAGCGGCACAGGCAGCATCTCTAGAGAGAAGGGATGCGATGTCCAGTATCTGCCGTTCCATCTAAACCATTTCACTGCATCCCTGCATGCATGAAACTAAACTGAGTTATATAAAATGCAGCTCATACTGCAGTATTCATGTTTGTCAGGCTGACGTGATTTTGCAGGTGGATAACGTAACTGTAATGTTAAAAAAAACACAGAAAATCATGCAGGTGTAACTCAGTGGCGCAGGCAGCATCGAGTAGACATGGTTGCGTAATGTTTCAGCTTGGGATCCTTCTTCAGACTTATTGCATATGTTCATTCTTACTTCAACTTAACAGTTGAAATGACCAATTGTTTTTTCAACAGGGAATGCAACTCGTTGAATGTGAAATTGAGTTTGAAAGGCTGCAAAATGTCCAGGCAGTAGCTGAGTTGTTGGTCCTCAAGGTTACTTTGATCCTTGTTATCCTAGTGTAAGAGGTACAGATGGATGGATCATGGTGGGTGTTCAATGGAGAATTAAAGTGGCAGGATTTAGTAATCTTAGAAGGCCCCATGGATTGAATGCAAGCCACTCAATTTGTTTCATTGATGCAATGCGGTAGATTACGTCATGAAAACCAAATGCAATAGATTTGACTGGAAGTGCAAGTGTTTCACGATGTTTCAATTTGGAGAACTGCCTGGGTCTATGGACAGTGGAAGGGAAGAGATAAATGGATAGATGTTGCATGCACCAAGACAGGAAAGTAGAGGAAATGTGCGGGGATAGTAGTGCAGAGCAAGGAGCGAAAAAGGGAATTACTATTTCAAAACTTAAAATGGGGATCAGAGCAGGAGGAGGGGAGGAAGAAATGGATTGGCTAATTGAATCAAATTGAAACTTGGAGGATGTATTCTCCATGGAGGCTGGAGGAGTGGAAAACGTATCCCTGCCCTGTCCAATGAGAATATATAGACCATAGAACAGTACAACACCAGAACAGGACTTTCAGCCTGTAATGTCCATGTCGAACAGGATACCAAGTTAAACTAAGGCAACACAGAGGCACGGTGATAGAGTGGCTGTCTTAGAGCATTCGAGACCCGGGTTCGATCCTGAGTGCTGTCTGGATGGAGTTTGTACGTTCTCTCTGTCACCCTGTGGGTTTTCTCTGTGGGCGCCCAAATACAAAAGACATGCAGGTTAATTGGCTTTTGTAAATTGCCCCTAGCTTGTAGCACATTAACAGTGATTGGGCAATTGCTGGTCAGTGCAGACTCAGTGGCCCATATGTCCTGTTTCCATACTCTATCTCTAAACTAAGTCAAAACTAATCTCCACTGCCGGCATGTCATCCATATCCTTGTATTCGCTGCATATCCTCTAGTGCTTCTACTCTGCGACTGTGGAAAGCATCTTGTCCGGAAACATTACAATCTGGTTTGGGAATTGCTCTGCCCAGGACAAGAAGGCTCTGCAGAGAGTAGTGCGTTCGACCGAACGCTCTATGGCGACTTCTCTCGCCCCTCTGCAGGAACTATACATCAGAAGGTGCAACTCCAGATCCAATAAGATAATGGGAGACCCCTTCCACCCCTGCAACAGACTGCTCCAGCTCTTATGGTCAGCCAAACGCCTCCGTTGCCATGCTGTGAGAACGGAGAGGATGAGAAGGAGTTTCTTCCCAGAGGCCATTCGGACTGTAAACTCCTATCTCACCAGGGACTAACTCTACTAGTTACTGTACCACAATACCGCCCACAATATTTAATATAAAAAAGAACATGTGATTCTGTTTGCAGTTTGTTGGTTGTTTGTTTGTTTGTATTTTGCACAAAGTCCGCAGGCACTGCCACTTTTCATTTCACTGCATATCCCGTATGTGTATGTGACGAATAAACTTGACTTGACTTGACTTGACTTGATATCCACGAGCCTGTCCAAAACCTTCTTAAGCACCATTATCATGTCCTCCTCTACCACCACTCCTGGTACCGTATTCTAGGTATCAAGCTCTCTCTGTGCAAAAAAACACTTCGCCTGCACATCTCGTGTAAATGCTGCCCTTCGAAGCTTAACGCTATGCTCTATAGAGATCTGTGATAGAGATGCAATTCCATTAGGGGCCGTCAACTGTGATCAAGAAGATCGATGGTTAACTAATATGAAATACATCAATTACACTTTCTCCCTGTCAAACAGGGATGTAATGCTGAGGTTCTATAAGGAACCGGTCAAGCCACATTTGGAGCAGTGTGTGCAATTTTGGGCACCATATCTGAGGAAGGATGTGCTGGCTCTGGAGAGGGTCCAGAGGAGGTGTACAAGAATGTTCCCAGGAATGAATGTGTTGACATATGATGAACATTTGATGGCAGTGAACCTGTACTCGCTGGATTTTGGAAGAATAAGGGGGGACCTCATTGAATCATACCAAATAGTGAAAGACTTGGATAGAGTGGATGTAGAGAGGATGTCTCCACTGGTGGGAGACTCTACGACTAGAGGTCATTGTCTCAATATGAAAATACATTCACTTAGGAAAGAGATGAGGTGGAATTGATTTTGTCAGTGGGTGGTGATCCTGTGGAATTGTTTGGCACAGAAGGCTTTGGGATCCGTCAATGGATATTTTAAGGCACAGATGGATTCTTGATTATTATGCATGTCAGGGGTTATGGGGAGAAGGCAGGAGAATGGGGTTAGGATTGAGAGATAGATCAGCCCTGATTGAATGGCGGAGTAGACTTGATAGGCCGAATGTTCTAATGCTGCATCTATCACTTATGACCTTATGAATCAGTTGGCTTCCTCCATGCGCTCCAGTTTTGTCCCATGTACCAAGGACATGCCAGTGAGTTAGTTGGACATTGCAAATTATCTGCAGTGGAGCTGAATGAATGGAGAATCCGAGGAAACGCAGTGCGGGTTGTGCGAGAGCGCTGTGTAACAGTTTGTCAACATTTCATAGAAAACTAGCACAGACTCAATGGGCCGAATTTCCTTCTGTCATGATTAGGTCAGAGATAATATTACTCATTGCCTCAAAAAGAGTGAAATATTATTAAGTGCCTACCATCACAAAACAACATCCTTTGTTCTGAACTCACCTTCTCTGGTCAGGTATGTCTTTCCAATTGCATAGTATTTATGCCATAGATCCACACAGTCATTTTCTAACAAGCTCTTGGAATAACGGTTCATTTTTTCATTCTTGTCCCATTTCTCTTTGAAGGGCTCAGCTATTGGATCATGCACCATCCACTTTAGTTTGTCCTTATCAAAACTAACTGCATATCTTCCATCAAAAGCCAACTTCAATATCCCTACATTGGGACTGTGATCGTTCACCGCACAACCAAACTGTCCTTGAACATAATGATAATCTGAAAGAAAAACAAAATAATTATTTGATTAATTGTTATGACGGGGTCCAAGTCATTTATATATGTCACAAGTAGCAAGTGTCACAACACAGACCCTTGCAGAACTCCACTTGTCACTGAACTACAGCCTGAATATTCGGCCTTCCGTGCAACTGTAGAAACCATATTATTGTACGGGTGTGAGGCATGGACTCTCACTCCAGCACTGTCAGAATAGTTCAAAATGTCAGTTGGAGGGACCACATGACCAACACCCAGCTCCATGGGGAGACTCCATCTCTGGCCGAGAAGATCACGTTGGGAAGGATGAGGCTCACAGGTCAGTGGCACCGTCACCAAGAAATGCCAGCAAACAAGATTTTGGTGTGGGAACCCACCCATGGAAGACTTGACAAGGGATGGCCAATCAAGACGCTACTGAAGACGTTGATGGAAGACCCATCTGTAGAGATAAAAGAGGAGCTTGCCAGCTGCATTGAGGACAGGGATGCGTGGTGCGTCCGTCACCGTGCCCGTCGGAAACCAGCACCACTGCGTAGCTAATGTTTTCAATGATTATTATTATTATTAGTATTGTCCACTACACCGCTCTGCCCTGGGAGTTTATCCACATTTCCCTTCAAGTGACCCAACATTTCCTTCTTGCTTAACTTCAAAGTGCCCCTGCGTGTTAACATTCTCCACACTGATTCTCCATGTGGAAGAAAGAACTGCAGATGCTGCAGATGTTAAAATCGACGGTGGACACTAATTGCTGGAGTAACTCTGCGGGACAGGCATCTTCTCTGGAGAGAAGGAATGGGCGTTATTTTGGGGCGAGACCCTTCTTCAGACTGATGTCAGGGGAGGGACGAAGATAGAATGTAGGCAGAGACAGGATGACTGGTGGGAGAATTGGGAAGGGGGAGGGAATGAAGAGAGAAATCAAGGGCAGTCGAAAGTTATAGATGTTAATGTTCATACCGCTGGAGTGTAGACTGCCCACGCGAAATACGAGGTGCTGTTCCTCCAATTTGTGCTGGGCCTCACTCTGACAATGGAGGAGGCCCAGGACAGAAAGGTTAGATCGGGAATGGGAGGGGGAGTTGAAATGCTGGTCCACCGGGAGATCACGTAGGATTAGACGGACTGAGCGGAGGTGTTCAGCAAAACGATCTTGGTCTCGCTGATGTAGAGCAGTTGACAACTGAAACAGCAGATTCAGTATATGAGGTTGCAGGAGGAGCGAGTAAACCTCTGCCTCACCTGGAAAGACTTTAAGTCCTCAGACGGAGTGGAGGGGGGACGTAAATGGACAGGAGTTGCATCTCCTGCGGTTGCAGGGCAAAGTATCAGGGGAGGGGGTGGTTTGGGTGGGAAGCGACGAGTTGACCAGGGAGTTTCCGAGGGAACGGTCTCTGCGGAAAGCAGAAAGAGATGGAGATGGGAAGATGTGACTAGTAGTGGGATCCCGTTGGAGGTGGCAAAAATTTTGGAGGGTTTTATGATGTACTTACTGTTAATAGCCCTTATTATTCTCCATGTCTCCCTTAGTGAAACCAAAGCTCGTCTACATCCACATATTCCGTTCTATGTCCCTAAGCAACCCACCTTTTGCCTCAATGGTTGCCTCCCCAACAGTATGTCTGTCCCTTCCTTCTTTGTGTCTGTTTTGCATGTGTTAAATGTATGTTCTTTACTGTTCTTTAGCTTGTTTTGGGGGGCGCCGGGCAGTTGTGGGAAACGTTTCCTAATTTCTTACCTCGACGTAGATGCGATATTTTCCATATCGTATCTCCATCCACACTGCAGCCCAACATTGAGGAATGGTGGCATTTGCTAGAGATCGACCGGTTGGAGGGGCTAGTTGAAGGTGGTCGCCGGATGTTGCAGGTAGCGGAAGGTAAGACTTTTTTTCACCCAGTTTTATTCCACCATGGAGGTTTTACCTTCCACTACCTGCAACCGGCAACCACCTTCAACTAGCATCGCAACTGGCTTCGACTAAACAATTACCGATTTTTAAAACGGCAACCTATTTTTAGTCGTGGCCGGTGCTGAACATTTTGAAATAATCGCCGGAACATAGAAGAAGCGGAAAACACTTTCAACCATTAGGGAGACTGACAAAAACCTCCGGGAATCGCATGGAAACCTTAGGTGGGGCGCAAAGTCTCCAGAGGTTTCCGTTCAGGTTTCCTAAGTGGGACAGGGGCATTAAGCTAACACAAACATTTGGAAACAGGTCACCAAGTCATTACTCTGTTAACAACTTCAACAGATCTAATGGTTTTAACTTCATTTATAAAATTCATCCTCCACTAATACACACACGCAGACATGATAATATCCTAGTTAATAATGGAATATTTTGTGTATTTTATTAAGTAAAGATTAATTTGGGTTTTGGGTTCTGAGTAAATGAAAGCTTTGAAATTTGGGTTCTGTAGAAGGGCTGGGTAATCAGGATATTGGAGGCCAACATTCAAACTACATCCTAGCTGCAGGTTACATAAAAAGCTGGAGAAACGCAGCGGATGAAGCAGCATCTAAGGAGCGAATGAGATGGGGACGTTTCGGGTCGAGACCCTTCTTCAGACTCAGGATGTGGTCGTAGAGTTGGAGGAAAAGGGGTATCACAGAGGGGGAGCATTTAGAGAGGAGGTTGTGAAACTCTCTTCGTAGGGAGGAGGAGAACTTCTTCAAAGTAGGCATACCTTGAGGAGATATCGCAGTGGAGTAGACAGAGTGTTAAAGAAGGAACTGCAGATGCTGGAGAACCGAGGGTTACACAAAAAGCTGGAGAAACTCAGTGGGTGCAGCAACATCTAAGGTGCTTCCAGTTGTGCCCAACTGGATCCATCCAAGCTGCTTCCAGTTGTCCCCAAGCAAAATATATTGACAATTGTGAGAGGGGATGTACTTGCCGAGACGGTTCAGGCTTCTGTAAATACAAGCCTTGGGAGATGATGAGCTTCCTGAGAAATTGGAATTCTCTGCTAGCAGGAACTTCTGTGGGTAGCTGACAATTAAGATTATATTGTTAAGGCAGAATTGTAAACGTTGTGTTTCTTGACTAACTTCCGGCTTTCGAATGTTTGTGATCAGCAGTTTTATGCTTGAAAGAAACACAGGATGGCAAGATTATTGTAGCAGCGACAAGCATGCTTTGAATGTGATTTATATGTTAGACGTCATCGCTGCAACTCTGTATGAACATGTGACTGTTTCCAAAACAGTATAAAAGATGCTGTATGTCTGCATTCATTGGAGTGGTGGCCTGGGAGGAGTTAAGTATCTGCTGTATGCTTGACTTTGGATCTCCTAGCACCTTCTAGCTAAATTATCATTAAAGCTTGTATCGGTTTAACCTAACTTATTGTAATTTGTCTGTTTTAAGAAAATTAACTTTAACAGACACACTGACTCACCTACTTACACACACACACTCACTCACACCCACCCACTCACACCCACCCACTCACATTGACCTACCCGTCACCCACACCCAGGCTCGGACACTGAAACAGCCGCCGCTGCCGACTCTCATTACCTCCGCAGGCATGGCCACCGCAGCCACTGTCGCCGACCTTCACTGTCTTCAGAAAGCCACCGATGCTGCTGCCCTTATCTCTACTCCAGCTCCCCAAGGGCCTCCACCAGCGACTCCGCCGACCGGACCCTCGCCTCTCCACCGGCCAACAGCGGGCCAGAGCCGTCACCTCACCAGAGTTCACGGCTCAGCACCAAGCCCACAACGTCCACCATGCAGACAGCACATGGTATGGATCTGCTGGGTCCTAGTGGATGGGTCCGACAGTAGTGATGACTCTGGGGTGCCCAAAATGCTGGAGAAACTCAGCGGGTGCAGCAGCATCTATGGAGCGAAGGACATATGCGATGTTTCAGGCCGAAACCCGCGCCTGAGTTTCTGCAGCATTTTGTGTACCCTCGATTTTCCAGCATCTGCAGTTCCTTATTTAACAAGTAGTGATGACTGCTGGGTCCTAGTGCTCCCCCTCTACAGGGAAGACCCATCAGTAGTGACGACTCTGCTGGGTCCTAGTGCCCTACCTCCTACAGGGAAAACCCATCAGTAGTGATAACTCTGCTAGGTCCCAGTGCGCCCTTCCCCACCCCACATGGAAGATCCATCAGTAGTGATGACTCCCTTGCGTCCTAGTGCTCCCCCCTCTCCTACAGGGAAGACCCATGTTGTAATGGGTCTTCCCCTTCCCCCTCTTTTAATCAGATTACCTTGACCACCCACCCGCCAGTTAAAATTCCCTGTTTTATTATGGATCACAATTCTACGAATTACAATATATAAAACTCTGAAGGCACAAAATGTGAATGCTCGTCTTCACAAAATATATCCAAACATTTTCTGAGATTTCAGGGAATTCCCGTCCCCCTCCTTTGGTTCCCGGGTACGATGTACCCCCTGCACCCCCCCCCCCCCCTCCCAATTTTCTTCACTCCATAGATGCTGCCTCACCCGCTAAGTTTCTCCGGCACTTTTGTCTACCTATGCATGTCCCTGTCCATGTGTCTTTTAAATATTGTTATTGTAGCTGCCGCAACTCCATTCTCTGGCAGGTCCTTCCATATGCTGACCATTCTCTGAGCAGAAAGATTGCCCCCTAGGTTACAATTAAATCTTCCTCCTCTCACACTAAACCCATGTCCTCTGGTAATTTATTCCCCTTTTGCGCTGCATGGAACAATAATAAACGTAATTCACATGTATTCACATATAATTTGAAAATAATAATAAATATTGCAAGATATGGAAAATTGATAGAAATTATGCCCAGTGCATTTTTTAAAGTGTTGTTCCCTGTTGATACCCTCACCCTGTTTTAGTTCAGTTAAAGATGAATAATATACTTTGTTTAAAGTGTAACCAAAGAGGTAACATAATGCAATGTTTTAAGAAATAATTAATCATGAATGAATGACACTTTATTGTGACATGTGACAAGTCACAATGAAATTCTTTGTTTAGCAAACCCAACGTATGCAAAGCTTCTTCACATAAAGGGCACCGGCAAAGTTATAAAGTTTCCCACACCAGGTCCTCCTTTGTCCCCCCCCCCCCACCTCACGATGGTTCCCTCACTTTGTTCAATGGCGCACCACAAATGTCATTGGATTAACAGAGTATTGGTGATAGGACTTATTGACTTACAATATAAAACATGTCCAATGGCAAATTATATGGATGTACAAGCGTGGTGCAGATGGAGTTGGACAGCCTACTTAGCAGTTGCTGCCCATGATAATTTAGAGGTACTGCACGAAAACAGCCCTTCGAGTCCACACTGACCAGTGATCCCCCGTACTCTAGCACTATCCTATACACTACGGACAATTTATAATCTTTGCCAGTCGATTAACTTACAAACCAGTAGGCCTTTGATATACAGGTTTGGAGTGTGGGAGGAAATCGGAGCACCCGGGGAAAACCCACGCAAGTCACAGGGAGTACGTACAAACTCTCTACAGACAGCACCTGAGGCCAGGATCAACCCTGGGTCTTTGGCACTATGGCAGCAAAACTACCGCCGAAGCACAATGCCCCTTAGGTTATCCTCTAAACACTTTCCACACTTTTCTCTAAAAATTTGTCAATAAAATTAAAAAACAATTGATGAGCTACGCAAGGGATTTTAACCATTCAAAAAGCCACCAACATTTCAATGATTTGTAAAATGCTGGAAACACAGCAAGTTCAACACAACCTATGGAAAGAGAAACAAATTAATGCTTCAGAATTGTGAAAATGTGTAAGTTACCGACAGGAGTGGGAGGCATGGTTGGACATAGGGAGTATCACTGATAGGGTCATGCCATGTTTCCATGGTGATAAACTGACAATTAAGCCATCAGACAATGGCATTTTTGGTTTTTATTTCACATTTGCAGCATCTGCAGTTCTTAGGTAAGTGACTCAGCATGGAAACGGGCCATTCGCCCCATCAAGTCAATGCGAACCATCGATCATCTTTCACACTAGTTCTATGTTATCCGAAAATGGACACAAAATGCTGGAGTAAGTCAGGGGAAGCACTCTGGCTGAGGAAGGGTCTTGACCTGAAAAGTCATCCATTCCTTCTATCCAGAGATGCTGCCTGCCCCGCTGAGTTACTCCAGCACCTTGTGCCTATCCTTGCTCTAAACCAGCATGTCCAGTTCCTTCCTACACATCTATGTTATCCCACTTTCTCACCCATTCGCAGCACACAAGAGTAATTTACAGAGTCCAATTAACCTATACACTCTCACATTTTCAAGATGTGGGACGAAACCGGAGCACCTGCAGGAAATATCTGTGGTCACAGGGAGAAAATGTAGTCGGGATCAAACCTGGATCTCTGGCACAGCGAGAAATTTATTCGAGATGTGTTTCATTAACATTGATCACACTCCAAATGTATCGAAATTAATCAACTAACTTGATGTCTGGTTCTGCCTCCGTATCCATTCATCGGCTTGTCCATTGATGATTCCATGGAAACCATTTTCGGAAACCGTATTTGTTACCCAGTAACTCCTGTCAAATGTAGCTGCCATCCATTTCTGTCTTGGGACTGTAATGGCCATGTTTTTGTCATAATACTGTATCTCACAACCATCCAGAACACCCACCACACTATATTCTGGTAGATGAGTACTCCCGTGGTTCAGGGTGTAGTAATAGATCAGTGTGTGAGGCCCTAGACACAAATAAAATATTACAATTATTGTCAAGTAATGGACATTTCTATGGATAGGAAAATATTACAATTATTGTCAAGTAATAGACATTTCTATGGATAGGAAAGGCTTGAAGGGAAATCAGCAAAACACCAATCGGATTTACATTGCACTAAACATGACACCCTATGTCCTGTATCTATACATTGTGAACGGCTTCATTGTAATGTCATCTTTTCACTGACTGGACAGCACACAAGAAACATTTTCACTGCAAAACAGTACACGTCACATTAATAATAAATTAAATTAAGCTAAAATGTAGGCAGGTGGGTCAAGGATAGATGGGGCACCTTCGCCGGCATTGATAAGCTGGGCCTGTTTCTACGCTGAATGATTCTAAATGTCAAGTTTACTTCAATTAGTTTAGTTTAGAGATACAGCATGGAAACAGGCCCTTCAGCACGAGTCTGCACAGATCCCCGCACGTTAACACTATCCTAAACACGAAGGACAATTTACATTTATATCAAGCCTAATAACCTACAAACCTGTACGTCTTTGGAGTGTTGGAGGAAACTGATAATCTTGGAGAAAACCCACACTGGTCATGGGGAGAACGTACAAACTCCCTACAGACAGCACCCATTGTCAGGATTGGTCCTGGGGCTCTGGCACTTTAAGGCAGCAACTCTACCAATGCCCCACTGTGCTGCCCTTACTGATCAACATTTGGAATTATGATATTCAGATATTCCACCCACAAAGATGAGTCACGGCGGTTATTTGGTTCACAGGCCACCATACATTACTCCGTGTGTCGTTAAATAGTAACATCTAGGGGTAGGTATTGGAAATATCAGGAAGATAAAAAGAGATCAGGTCCCAAAAGGGTTAGCAAGGACTTAGTGGGTCAAAAGGCTTGTTTCTGTGCTGCACTCTCTATGCTGCACTCTCACTTAGTTGCATCGCATCATACTTATGTCGTAACCTTAATTTGATTAGTCTAATAAGGGTTTATTCACTTGTGTGTCAGACGACATCTAGTTCGCTGTTGGCTCCTGTCGTCATCCAACATGTTGACAGAATTGGTCGCCTGACGCGTCACATTTAACTTCTGCTTTGATATGACCTCCTGGTGACTTTCTCATAGCTCACCACATCACCTTTTGTCAGGGAGTTCCTCTATTATCTCACTGGAGAGGCCCCACATTCACACTTCCTCAAATACCACACATTTCCTGCTCGACTAGTTTTTCAACTGTTTACTCTCACCGTCTGCCATGTGAACATGCAGAAATTAACATCACAAATAAATCAGGATTGAACAACTGATTTCTGGGAGGTCAGGACTGTCTTATGAACAAAGATTGCATAGACTCGGTTTATACTCTCTAGAATGTAGGAGATTGAGAGGCGATCTTATAGAAACTTACAAAATTCTTAAGGGGTTGGACAGGCTAGATGCAGGAAGATTGTTCCCGATGTTGCGGAGGTCCCTGTGACAAGGGGTCACAGCTTAATGATAAGGGGGAAATCCTTTCGGACCAAGATGAGAAGGACTTTTTTCACACAGAGAGTGGTGGGTCTCTGGAACTCTCTGCCACAGAGGGTAGTTGAGATCAGTTGATTGGCTATATTTAAGAGGGAGTTAGATGTGGCCCTTGTGGCTAAGGGGATCAGAGGGTATAGAGAGAAGGCAGGTACGGGATACTGAGTTGGATGATCAGCCATGACCATATTGAATGGCGGTGCAGTCTCGAAGGGCCGAATGGCCTAGTCCTGCACCTAATTTCTATGTTGCTATGTCTATGTAACTCATTATCAACCTTAGACACTAAGTGCTAAAGTACCTCAGCAAGACCGCAGCATCTCTGGAGAAAAAGGCTGGATGGCACTTCGTGTCAGGACCCTACTTCAGTCTCATGCAGGGTTAGTCTGAAGAAGGTTCCCAAACCCAACGCATCAATCTGAAGAAGGGTCCCAACCTGCAGCTTCACCCAGCATCACCCATCCTTTTTCTACAGAGATGCTGTCTAACCCGTTGAGTTACTCCAGCATTTTGTGACACACTGTGGTACAAACCAGCACCTGCAGTTCGTTGTTTCTACATCATTATGTATCTTGTTGAGAAAGCGTTCCACTAGAATTTGCATCCAAACAAAATAAGATCACACAAAGTTACCAATAAGGGCGGCACAGTGGCACAGCGGTAGAGTTGCTACCTGTTGGCAGTGCCAGAGACCCGGTTTCAATCCTGACTATGGATGATGTATCTACTGATATAGTACGTTCTCCCCGTGACCTGCGTGGATTTTCGTCGAGATCTTCGAATTCCTCCCGCACTCCAAAGACGTGCAGGAATGTAGGTTAACTGGCTTGATGCACGTGTCAAATTGGCCCTCGTGTCTATAGGATAGTGTTAGTGTGTGGGTTGGTCGCTGGCCTGTTCAGACTCGGTGGGTCGAAAGGCCTGCTTCCATGCTGTATAGCTAAACTAAAAAAACGAAAGAACCTGTTTTACATATCTCACTTCCTTTGGTTCAGGCAGTGTTCTCTCAGGTGCAGCCTGCTTGATAGTCATTTTCAGTGCTTATTCTGGCTGATAGAGATAGCAACATGAGAACCACAGAAATAATCTCAAAAAAACTGAATCATGCAGCATATAAACAGGCCCTTTTGCCCAATCTTGTCTATGCTGACCGATATGCTTATCGACAATTACATGAATTATGCCCTTATCCCTGCCTGACTTTCCCACCAAAAGTCCAAATGCTGTATAGACATTGTGGTTTTATCTGCCTCTACCATCCCCCCTGCAGCTCATTCCAGATAACTACTGCAGTGAGAAACATCTGCTCAGAACCCCTTGACATTTCTCTCCCATCACCTTAAACCTCCAGTTCTAGTCTCCACTGCCCTGGGAAAGAGGCAGTTACTCTCTATACTATCTATACCCCAAAGATACACACAAAATGCTGGAGTAACTCAGCAGGGTAGGCAGTACTTCTGGAGAGAAGGAATGGATAATGTTTAGAAATGTCACTTATTCCTTCTCTCCGGTGATGCTGCCTGTCCTGCTGAGTTGCTCCAGCATTTTATGTCTGTCTTCTGTGTAAACCAGCATCTATAGATCTTTCCTGAAAAGGGTCAACACCTGAATAAAAAGAGTCTTGAGCCGAAATGTCACGAATTCCTTCTCTCCAGTTATGCTGCCTGTCCCACTGAGTTACTTCAGCTTGTTGTGTCTTTCTTCGGTTTAAACCAGGATCTGCATATCCTTCCGACAATATCTATAGCCCTCATTATCCCACTCCTGCAGTCCAGTGAGTATAAATGCAGCCTATCCAATCTCTTCACATAACCACACACCTTTATTCCAGGCAACAACCTGGCAAAACCCTTCTGCACTACTCATCACATCCTTTTTAGTTTAGAGATACATTGGACAAACAGGTCCTTCGGCCAACAGCCGTCCATTGATCCCCGCACAGTTAGTAGTGGAGCGACCAGAACTCTAAACAATACTCCATGTGCAGCCTAACCAATGTTTTGTTTGATTTCTCAACTCATATACTTGATGACTGAGTTTATTCAGTTATACAGGGCCCTGATGAGACTGCACCTGGAGTATTATGTGCAGTCTTGGTCTCCTAGTTTGAAGAAGTACATTCTTGCTATTGAAGGAATGTAGCAAAGTTCACCAGGTTAATTCCCGGGATGGCAGGACTGACATGATAAAATAATAAATGAACTGGGTTTATATTCACTGGAATTCACGAGAATGAGAGGGAATCTTATAGAAACACCGAAAACAATTAAGGGATTTGACAGGCTAGATGCAGGAAAATAACGGGAAGACCATTTAGGATTGAGATGGGGAAAGACCTTTTCACCCAGTGTTGTCAAAGTACATTCTTTGCTTTCCTGTCTACCCTTGTCAGCATTTTACGTAACTTATGAACTTGCAACACAAGGACACTCTGTATATTAACACCCCTCAGCTTCTGACCATGTATGTCCCACCAGAACATGACATGATTATGCACACAACTTCACACATGTCCGGATTACATTCCTTCTGCTATTGCTCCATCCAGCTCTCAAGATAATCTGTATCCCACTGTGTCCATAGACAACGTTATTCAATGTTTATGAATCCATCAATGTACATGGTAAATGGTAGAGAATTACATGGTAAATGGTAGGGAATTGAGGAATGCTGTGGAACAGAGGGATCTAGGAATAACTGTGCATAGTTCCCTGAAGGTGGAATCGCATGTAGGTAGGGTGGTAAAGAAAGCTTTTGCTCTGCTGGCCTTTATAAATCAGAGCATTGAATATAGGAGGAGGTAAGTAATGTTAAAATTGTACAAGGCATTGGTGGGAACAATTCTGGAGTATGGTGTACAATTTTGGTCTCCTAATTATAGGAAGGATGTCAACAAAATAGAGAGATTACAGAGGAGATTTACTAGAATGGTGCCTGGGTTCCAGCAGCTGTTACAGAGAACGTTTGAACAAATTAGGTCTTTATTCTTTGGAGCGCAGAAGGTTAAGGGGGGACTTGATTGAGGTCTTTAAAATGATGAAAGGGATAGACAGGGTTACACAAAAAGCTGGATAAACTCAGCGGGTGCAGCAGCATCTAAGGAGAGAAGGAGATAGGCGACGTTTCGGGTCGAGATCCTTCTTTAGATAGACAGAGTTGACGTGGATAAGCATTTCCCATTGAGGGTAGGGAAGATTCAAACAAGAAGGCATGACATGAGAATTAAGGAACAGAAGTTTAGGGGTAACATGAGGGGGAACTTCTTTTTTCAGAGAGTGGTGGCTGTGTGGAATGAGCTTCCAGCAGAAGTGGTGGAGGCAGGGTCGAATTTAACATTTAAAAGTAAAGTGGATAGGTATATGGACGGGAAGGGAATGGAGGGGTATGGTCTGAGTGCAGGTAGATGGGACTAGGGGGAAATAAATGTTCGACACGGACAGGAATGACCGAGAGGGCCTGTTTCCGTGCTGTAATTGTTATATGGTTATATGTTATACATGTCATCTGCAAACCTAATAATCAAACCACATATATTCACATCCACATCATATATACTATGCACTGCAAAACACGAAGGGCTGCAGGGACGCAGCAGGTCAGGTAATATCTGGAGCAATTATTTCCACTCAGCACATACTCCTGCTGTCTGAAGTGGACAGATGATGTTTTGGGTCAGACACTTCTTCACACTGATTGTAATAGAAAGCTGAAAAAGAGAGGTGGGGCTGGGACAAAGCCTGACAATTGATACAGATGATAAGACATAAAATGCTGGAGCAACTCAGCGGGCCATGCAGCATCCCTGGAGAGAAGGAATGGGTGACATTTTAAGTCAAGATTCTTCTTCAGACTAGTTGGGGATAAGCGAAACAAGAGATATAGACAATGATGTAGCGAGATAAAGAACAATGAATGAAAGATATGCAAAAAAGTAACGATGATAAGGGAAACAGGCCATTGTGAGCTATTTGTTGGGTGAAAATGAGAAGCTGGTGCGAATTGGGAACAGATTTCTCAATGGTAAACGGTAATTGTTATATGGTTATATGCTTATATGATTATTTGATAAGTAGATGGGTGGCGTAAGTGGCAAGGCTAGAGGTGAAAAGGTGACAAAGGGTCTGAAGATGGGTCTCGAACAGAAACATCACCCATTCCTTCTCTCCAGAGATACTGCCCGTCTCGCTGATTTACTCCAGCTTTTTGTGTCTATCTTCGGTTTAAACCAGCATCTGCAGTTCCTTCTTACTCAAGAGACAAAGGGTGTCAGGTAAGGCAATAAGAGGACTGAAATCTAAAGCCAGATAAAGGGCAACAGGTGGAAGGAGACAAGGGGGTGGGGTGGGGGGAGGGGGAGGAGAAAGATAGGGGATAAAAGTGCAATGAGAGAATTGAGGAGGGGAGATGCATAAACAAAGGGGAAAGGAACTGAGTGATTGGGAGGAAAGATCCTAAAGCGGGGCAAGATAGATCACTCCTGTCAAATGCAATGGGATGACGTGTAGTACGCAACGGAACGGAACATGGGCCTTGTTTTCGTCCATTTCCGTAAACTGACCCGACCCGACCCGACTCGCAGTGTAATCAACGTTGCGGGGGAACAGTTTGTGTTAATAAATTAAAATTCTGAAAACCAGGAGAAGATTTATACAAAATATTTTTTATTTTTACGAGGATGTTTCCGTAACCGGCTTCTGTTTCGTCGAGTGATCTATCTTGATTGCTATAGGATCTTTGATTGGGAGGGTGGGTAGTAGTGGGAGAAGTAGGTGAATAGGTGCACACCAGGGTGGACAGGAAAGAGCGGGTGTTGGGGGGGGGGGGGATGGGAGGAAGGGGAGGGTATTGCCTCTAATTGAGCAATTCAATGTTGATATAATTGCACTGTAAGCTATCCAAGTGGAACATGGAGTGCTGTTCCTCCAGATTTCATGTGTCCTCACTCTGGCAATGGCAGAAGCTAAAGACAGGATTGTTGATCTGGTACCTGGAAGGGGAGTTGACAGAGCTGGGAGATCCAGCTGGCATTGACAGACAGAATGCAAGCGCTTTTTAAAATGGTCGTCCAGTCCATGCCGATGCAAAAGAGGCTACTTTGGGACACAGAAAGTGGTAGATGCCTGGAACACGCTGTCAGGAGAGGTGGATGCAGATACTACAGCGCAATATATGTGGATATGCAGACACACACATGAACAGGCAGGAAATAGAGGGGTATAGACCACATGGTGACGTGGAATTAATGTAAATAGGGTCTGAAAAAGGGTCTCGACCAGAAACGTCACCCAGAAACAGAGATGCTGCCTGTCCCGCTGAGTTGCTCCAGCTTTTTGTGTCAATGCTCTGTTTTAACCAGCTTCAGCAGTTCCTTCCCATACATCCTGCCTTGTGCATCATTGTTCTGTGTTTACAGTGTAAATACAACCTGGCATCCTGTGTACCAATTAAATCAATTATGATACTTTGTATATTTTGATTCCGTGTAATCCTACAAAGTATCCCACAAATATACCACTCAGTGGCAGCATTCAGTGGATGGTGGCTGAGGTAAGGCAACGATCAACTAGTTCATAGATCACATTGGTTTTCTGTTGACATTGTCTTTTACAATTTAATTTAACAATCATTTTAAATCTTATTTTTCCCAAGTTACTGAACGTTTTCCACGGGAAGTACTTTTCTATGGCCCATTCTAGAGAGAACATTGATGATTGAATATCAAGGAAACTGTTCCTGTGGGCAGTATTATTATGGGCGCCACGGTGCAGTAGAGGTAGAGCTACTGCCTTATAGCGCCAGAAACCCGGGGTAGATCCTGACGACAGGTGCTGTCTGTACGGAGTTGGTACACTCTCCCCATGACCAGCATGGGTTTTCTCCAAGACCTTCGATTTCCTCCCACACTCCAAAGATGTACAGGTTTGGAGATTAATGGGCTTGGTGTAAATATTAAGTGTGTGTGTGTGTGTTTGTGTGTACGTGCGTGCGTGGTTGCGATAGCGCGGGAATGGCTGGCCGGTGAGGACTCGGTCGGCCGAAGGGACTGTTTCTGCTCTGCATCTCTAAAATAAACTATTAACGTATGTATCAAAATACTGAGGAAAATAAAGTCATCGAACACAGAAACATATGTCTGTGCAAGCGGTCAAGCACTAATCCCACACAAAACTGTTCCAAATGTTGCGGGAGTCCAGAACCAGGGATAAGTTTAAAACGAAGGGTGTGCCATTTAGAACTGAGATGAGGAAGAACGTTTTCAACCAGATAGTTGTGAATCTGTGGTATTCTCTGCCATAGAAGGCAGTGGAGACTAATTCACTGGATGTTTTCAAGAAAAGACTGAGAGTTAGATTTAGCTCTTAGGGCTATTGGAATCAAATGATATGGGGGGAAAGCAGGAACGAGGTACTGATTTTGGATGATCAGCCATGATCATATTGCATAGATACAGATGTTAATAGTTTAGTTTACAGCTACAGAGCTGGAAACAGGCTGGTTCGAAGGGTCGAATGACCTCTTCCTGCACCTACAGTATTTTCCATGTTTCTTTGTTTCCATGTAAATCTCACATTCTCATTAACTTCCCTCCCTTCTCAATTTTCCCACCACCCACATATACTCGGGGAAAAAGTACCTTCCAGTGAATTAACCTGATCCTACATCACAAATGTTTATAAACGCCTTCAGTGTAACCTTGTTAAATGTCTTCTGAACTGGTGATTAATCTTTATCTCCCATTTTCCCTCTCTTCTCAAAAATGAACATACTTCAGCAGGCATAACTACACTTTTACACATCCTTACTCTTCTCGCTGATAAATCCACAACAGGTCAAGAGAAATGAGGAATGTATTGCTGGACTCGACTCTCAATATTAATCCGCAAAAAACCCATGTTCTAGGGTATGATTACATTACAAAAACTACCAAACAACCTTTCTGTTTTCAGTAGAAAATAAGGTAAATTAATGACATGGTGCTATAAACTTGACATAGAAATATAACATGTTGGAAATGGTCCAACAGCATCTGTGGAGGTAAATAGAGTTGCGACATTTTAGTTGCCAAATTAAATGATGATGGTCCAGAGCGTGAATTCAGATTTTACTTCGGAGTCACGTGAGTGACTACGTGAAGACCCCGCCAGCACGCATGCGCGACATATCGTCGTACGCATGCGGAAGCGACGGTCGGGAGGAGCGGGGCTCCTCCAGCGTGAGTTTAAAAAGCTCACGCCAGGTAAGTCTGACCGAAGGAGTGAGTCGGCCACTATGGAAGGGAGGAAATCTAAGAGAGCGGCGGCCAAATCAGCGGCTAAGGACAGCAGCCAACGGAGAACCGCCTCTCCAGAGCTACAGGTTCTACCTGCAGCTCCCGACTTTTCCGACTTTGAGACCGTTGGTGCGCCACGGTCGGGGGAAAACCACCCGGAAGTCGTCCGGGGCCGACTCAGCGGAGTCCGGTCCCAAGGGCACCCCGCTCGCTGGCAGCGACGGAGGTCGCCTTGACCGCATTGAGCGGATGATGGAGCAGCTGCTCCAACGTGACCTGCTAAAGCAGGGGCAGGATCACAGTGGGACCCCTAGTAGGCCCACGGCAAGTTCCCTTAGAGGACTGCCTAATGTATCCCCTTCAATACCGGGGAGCATTGAGGGTCAGAACTGGGCTGACCCAGAAGAAGGGGAGTTGGCTGAAGCGCCTGCAGCGTCAGGGGTGTGTGAAGATTATATGGATGTGGTGAGTAAACACGCCATGCCCAACCAGAAGGGCCTACCCATCCACCCCAAGCTGGCTGCCAGCATTGATTATATGGCCACTAACCAACTTCAGGAACAGGCCATCAATGCCACAGCAGACAAATATATGGCGCCAGAAAACTGCAAGTCATTAAATGTACCCGCGGTGAACAACCCGATATGGGGAAATATGAGCCCCTCGAGTGGAGGGCAGGAGATGAAACTTCAGAGGATCCTGAAGCTCCTAACCGCAGGGATTACTGCAGTGGCTAGAACAGCAGTGGGAGTGGATATGCCGGAAGAACTACAAGATGCTTTGGCCTTACTGTGCAACACACAGTATGAAATAAATAATTTCAGGAAAAGCATAATAAAGCCGGCGCTTAACCCCAAGTTCGCGGGGTTGTGTAAGCCTGGGAAGACGCAGCCTCCAAGCCTGCTATTCGGGGAAGATCTCCCCAAACAGGTTAAAGATCTTGATGAGGAGGCTAAGGCTTTGGGCCTTATTAAAGTACCTGGGTACACTAAGCCTCATCACCCACACAGAACGCACCCCTACGCACCCACCGGGCAGAGTTACCTTAACAGGTCTGCCGGTGATGAAAGCTCGAAGGCCGGCATACCTGCTCAGCGGTCTTTTTTAGGCCAAGGCCCAGGCCGGCCTTCTTGGAAGATGCGCCACTCCCAGAACACCTACAACCAGCCGAGGAAGCAAGGGCAGAAACCACCACACCGGCAGTAACCATGGAGGTAGGTGGGTCTGGGATCCCCAGGAACACTACTGGTCCAAATTCACTTTGCATAGGGGGCAGGTTGCACATGTTCCTCAAGAATTGGCTCACTTTTACCTCTGATCCTTATATACTCAGGAGTATTCAGGGCTACAAAATTGAATTTATTCAAGGACTCCCTTCCCCGGTACAGCAAGCACCTAGTCGGAAATTCGTCCTTTTTCATAGAGATAAGGCAGCAGGGCATGCTGAACTACAGAGGTTGATAGAAAAAGGGGTAATTGAGAAGGCCATTAAAGAACCTCAGGAGTTCGTGTCTAATATATTCACTAAAAATAAAAAAGATGGCGGTTGCCGCATCTTCATAGATTTGACCGACCTGAATACTTCTGTCCAGTATATTCATTTTAAAATGGACACCTTCGACACTGCTATGCAGCTTATAGCCAATGGGTACTACATGGCATGCGTTGACCTCAAAGATGCATACTATTCAGTACCCATACACAAGGATCATAGGAAATACTTAAAATTTATCTGGATGGGACAATTATGGCAATATAAAGCTTTGCCTAATGGGTTATCGTCAGCACCCAGATTGTTTACCAAGATATTAAAACCAGCATTGGCCTATTTAAGGAAACAGAATCATACTCTTATGGCCTATCTTGACGACATCCTCATAGTGGGGGAGAATTTGGAAAAGGCTACTTTGGCAGTTACAGCCACGAAACATCTTTTTCAGAAACTGGGGTTTACGATACATCCAGATAAATCAATATTGGAACCCTCCACTACTATGAAATATTTGGGGTTCATTATTGACTCAGTGCAAATGTCTGTCGCGTTACCACCAAGCAAGGTGGAAGACCTGATAGAGGCTTGCAGGAGCCTTATTGGCATTAAGGACCCATCCATTCGGCAGGTGGCCAGGGTGATTGGGAAAATAGTAGCTGCATTCCCTGCAGCACAATATGGGCCTTTACATTACCAAAATCTGCAAAGAGCCAAAATTACAGCGCTCAAAAATCATGCTGGACATTTTGATAGGCCCATAAAAATTCCAGGGAAAGCAAAAGCAGAATTATATTGGTGGATGGGTAATGCCCAAAATTGTTCCAAACCCATCACTATCACCAATCCCTCGATCACCTTACAAACGGATGCCAGTGCCAAAGGGTGGGGAGCTACTAACACTACCTCTAGCTGTGGAGGTAGATGGAGTGCACCAGAGTTAACCCTATTTAAAAACTTAGGGATTAACTATTCAGAAATGCTGGCAGCATTTCACGGCCTTAAGGCATACTGCACTAATATGCACAAAGTTCATGTTAGAATACAGATTGACAACACCACGGTGGCAGCCTACATTAACCATATGGGCGGTATAAAGTCGATATCGTTTGATGAATTGGCCAACAATATCTGGCACTGGTGTCTGCAAAGAGAAATTTGGATCTCCGCTACTTACCTTCCAGGTAAACTAAACACAGTGGCAGACACCAGGTCACGGAAATTCAACGACAACATAGAATGGATGTTGGATAGGAATGTGTTCGCAGATATTGTAGAACGTTATGGGACACCAGATATCGACCTTTTCGCGTCCAGGCTAAATCACCAACTACCAACGTATGTTGCTTGGGAGCCAGACCCGGGGGCAGTAGCGATGGATGCTTTCTCGCTACACTGGGGGGATTTATTTTGCTACGCTTTCCCTCCGTTCTGCCTCATCAGTCGGGTCTTGCAAAAAATCAAGCAAGACTCCGCATCGGGTATCTTGGTAGTGCCCGACTGGCCTACTCAATCATGGTTCCCTCTGGTACAGAAGATGGCCACAGAACCCTGTATCAGGGTGAATAAAATACCTAGCCTGCTTGTCCATCCTGTTACAGGAGAATGTCATCCATGTCATGACCGCATGGATTTGTTAATTTGCAGATTTTAAAACGGCCACTTCATGGATTCGGACTCTCCAACAGGACCATTGATACCATCACAGCAGCCTGCAGAGAGTCCACAAGGAAGCAGTACATGACCTACATCAGGAAATGGGAAGGATTCTGCGTAACTACCAAAACAACACACGAAACCGCCACCATCACGGAAGTGCTGGAGTTTCTGGCTACCCTTCATTACGATGAGGGTCTAAGCTACAGCGCCATTAACTGTGCCAGGAGTGCCCTATCGTCTTACTTGGGCAAGGGGAGTGACCAATTGGGAATTGGGTCACATCCCCTAGTATCCAAATTTATGAGGGGAATATTTAATGCTAACCCCCCCCCCCCCCCCCCCCAGGCCCAGATATAGCCATACCTGGGACATCAGCACGGTATTGACGATGCTGAGAGGATGGACACCGAACACGGGACTCCCTTTGGCCAAACTAACTTACAAAATGGTCATGATAATGGCACTGATCACGGCGCAACGGGCCCAGTCCCTGCACAAACTCAATCTGGATGCCATGACAATTACCAGTGGGAAAATCACATTCCAGGTGCAGGGACTATTGAAGCAAGATCGACCCGGAGTGTCTGGACATACTTTGGAGTTCCTGGCTTACCCAGCGGACACCCGTCTTTGTATCGTTACATTGATTCTACGATACATTTCAGTCACTAAAGATCTAATGGGCACGGAAACAGCTTTGCTTGTCAGTCACAAGAAGCCTCATCACAGGGTCACGGTGCAAACCATTTCCAGATGGTTAAGGGTGGTACTGAATGCGGCGGGGGTGGATACTAACGTGTAAAAATCTCACTCCACCAGGGCAGCATCCACCTCGGCGGCTAGAAGGATGGAGGTACCACTGGATCACATCCTGGCCACAGCGGGTTGGAATAATGAGAAAACATTCCACCGCTTTTACAACAAACCCGTGACCTCCCCTGACAATTATGCAGGGAGGATTTTAAGTGCTGCCAGATAAATTACCCTTATGGGACACAATATTGTGTTTGGTATGAATAAATACCTGTTTTGTTTTTCAGCCAGTGTCTTGTCTGAATCACGTCCATCCTCTTATCCCAGCTTTAGCTGTGTGTGAGCATGGAGCTTCCAGGGCATGAAATCACAGAGCTTTGAAATCTTCACGTAGTCACTCACGTGACTCCGAAGTAAAATAGTAAGATTAAACGAGAACTTACCAGTTTGAAGTTTGATCTTTATTTTATGAGGTGTTACGATGAGGGATTACGTGCCCTCCGCTCCCGACCCTCTATTATAAAGATCACCTGGTATGAAAGTTCTCTTTTTCTCTTACTATGTCAGTCATTGTGACTGTTTGTTCTGTGATTTCACACCACTGCTTTGAAGAGATGTCGCGCATGCGTGCTGGCGGGGTCTTCACGTAATCCCTCATCGTAACACCTCATAAAATAAAGATCAAACTTCAAACTGGTAAGTTCCCGTTTAATCTTACTATTTCCTCTCCTTAAGCTTAACATTGTCCATGCCTTCTGGGAATTCAGTTTGATTTAGAGATACAGTGCAGAAACAGGTCCTTCACCCCACCGATTCCATGCCGACCAGCGATCCCCGCACACTATCACTATTCTATGCACACACTAGGGAAAATTTAGAATTTTACTAACGCAATTGGTATGTCATTGGCGTGTGGGAGGAAACAGGAGTACCTGGAGGAAACCCACGCCGGTCATGGGATGGGAAGTACGTACAAACTCTATACAGACAGAAACCGTAGTCAGGATTGAACCCAGGTCCCTTGTGCTGAGAGGCAACAGCTCTGCCGCTGCACCACCGTGCCGAACCATATTTTTAGCATTTCCTGCCAAATCCTAAACTGTATCACAAGATGACTTCTCATGTAGGCTTGGTCTTATGTCATTTCAAATATTACTACAAACTCCAGCAAATGGTTTATGAATAATAGACGTGACTTACTATGCCAGTTAAAAATACCAGTTGTTAAAAATGTATTTCCCTCCAAATTTCATTCCCTTCTGATGTGCAGCAAGTAAGAATCTCATTGTCCTATCTGGGACATATGACAATCAAAAACTCTTGACTGTTGAAGATGTGAGGAAGGGTCTCAACCTGTAACGTCACCTATTTATGTTTGTCAGCAATGCTGCTTGACCCACTGAGTTACTCCAGCATTTTGTGTCTATCTTCGGTGTAAACCAGCATCTGCAGTTCCTTCTTACAAAGATGTTCCTCTACCACCTGAGTTACTGCAGCAGTCATTTTTATGATACTAGGTTGACATGCAATTGAGACATGCTGTGAGCTTTCCTTCAAAGCACGAGGACAATTAAGCCCATATGTTAATTCCATGCACATTTTAACCAATGACGTATTGTAAATCCTTAACGTTGTAATTTACATTCAGCTTTCAGATAACGCATTTGACCATGAACAGATGTCTATCTCATTACATTCTACCAGATAATGCT
Organism: Raja brachyura; assembly: GCA_963514005.1. The sequence goes on from CAUPSL010000303.1 coordinate 77,697, forward strand.
TTGAAAGTCTGGAAAAGAGCCTCGCCCCGAAATGTCACCCATTCCTTCTCTCCAGAGATGCTGCATGTCCCACTGAGTTACTCCAGCTTTCTGTGCATCTTTGAAAGATATTCTCTCTAACTGCACACTTCCTGCAGCTTAACATGCTTCTTTTTTTCTCCCAGAAAAAGACACAAAGTGCTGGGACAGCTCGACGAGTCAGGTAGTATCACGGGAGAACATGGATATGTGACAGTGTTGTTGTGGAATGGGATCCTTCTTCAGACTAGTTGTGGGAGGGGGGATGGTAGTATGGGCGTTGTAGAAGGGGAGGGGGAGAAGAAGGAAACTGGATGAGAGGATGGGCAGGCAATAGGCGAACATAGGTGAGGAGGGGGTATTGGTGATATATTTTCATCTATCATCTGCCATACTTTGTCCTGCCCCTCCTCTCTTACAGCTTTATTTATTCTCACAATCAGTCTGAAGAATGGTCCCGACCTGAATCATCACCACCCGCACGTTCTCCAGTAATGTTGCCCATCCCCCTGAGTTATTCCAACACTCTGTCTTTTTTTGTTAACCAGCATCTTCAGTTCCTCGTTACTTCTTTCTACTCCTTCCCGGTCTTGAAGGATCTCTGGCCTGGAACATTAGCACTGCTTTCCTTCCCACATATGACCTGCTGCATATTGCCAGTGCTTTTTGTGTATATTGCTAAAGACAATTTTAACATTACTATTCCAGCATGCATTAATGAATTACTATCCTTTTCAACAATGTTCAACATGGCTATGTTTTGAGATACAGCACGGAAACAGGCACTTTGGCCAACCGGGTCCATGCCGGCCAGTGATCCCCGCACATTAACATCCACTAGGAATGATGTTTACATTTACCAAGCCAATTATCCTACAAACCTACACGTCTTTAGAATGTGGGAGGAAACCGAAGATTTTGGAGGAAATCCACGCAGGTCACAGGGAGAACGTACGAACTCCATACAGACATCGGGATTGAACCGGCACTACATTCACTGTAATGTAGCAACTCTGGTGCTGCACCACCATGACTGCCCTTTGTTCAAGGTATGAACATTTCAGCATGCAATTCTAATGCAAAAATATCACATAAATATCAAACAACAGTGTTATTCAAACAAGTAGATTATATAAAGACATGTTGGAATCCTGAGCAATGAAATACTGGAGGAACTCAGTGAGTTAGGCAGCATCTGTGGATGGAATGGACAGGTAACATTTTCAGTCAGAACCCGTCTTCAGTAGTTTAAATAGTTTTGAATCCAGCCACTTGCAATAGATCAGTAATTTTATTGGTCATTAGGTTAGTTTACAGTTACAGCATGGACATGGGCCCCTCAGCCCACGGAGTCCATGCTGACAATTGATCTCCCATTCACTAGTTGTTTCACTTTCTCGTCCACTCCTTACACATTACACACTCGTAGGCACAGGCAAATTTTACTTCGGAGTCACGTGAGTGACTACGTGAAGACCCCGGCAGCACGCATGCGCGACATATCGTCGAACGCATTGCAGAAGCGACAGTCGGGAGGAGCGCTGCTCCTCCAGCGTAAGTTTTTGAAAAAAACTACTGAAGGTAAGTCTTACCATTTCTGGTGAGCGTGGCGACTCGGTGTTCTGTTTTCCAGAGTCGGAACAAGCACCATGGATTCGAGAAAATACCGGAGAGCAGCGGCAAAATTCGCTGCTGTGGAAAGCAGCCAGCAGCGTGCCGTCTCTCCGGAGCTGCAGGTGCTACCAGCAGCCTCCGACTTCTCGCCACAACAGACCGCAGGTTCGCCGCGGTCCGCCGGCAAAACCACCCGGAAGTCGGCCAGGTCCGTTGCCTCGGCGGGACCTGAGGACACCCCGTTCGCGGTTAGCGACGGCGGTCGTCTTTCCCGCATGGAGCGGATGGTGGAGCAGTTGCTCCAGCGTGACCTGCTTTTGCAGGGCCAGAGTCACAGTGGGTCTCTTCGCAGACCCACGGCAGCATCCTATCAAGGACTGCCAAATGTCTCACCCTCTTCGCAGGGGAGCATTAGGGCTGGGCTGACCCTGAAGAAGGGGCAATGGCTGAAGAGTACCTGTGTCAGGGGTGCCAGAAGAGTTGTAGGCATGGGTAATAAACATGCTGTACCAACCCAGAGAACTGCGTTTCTCTAAATGTGCCTGCAGTCAACAACCCATCTGGGGCAACATGAGCCCAACTACAAGGAGCCAGGAGGCAAACTCCAGAAAATCCTTAAACTGCTGACTGCTGGTATCAGAGCAGTGGTCAGAACAGCGATGGGGTTGAGATGCCTGAAGAGCTACTAGATGCTCTAGCACTCCTGTGCAATACTCTATTCAGATTTACAGCTACAGGAAGGGCATCATCAAGCCTGCACACAATCCAATATTGCGGGATTATGCAGGACTAGCAGCACACAGCCGCCAAATTGCTGTTTGGGGACTACCTCCCGAAACAGGTAAAATACCTGGATGAGGAGGCCAAGGCTATAGGCCTGATCAAGGTACCAAACACCACCAAAACCCATTATCAGCAGCGGTAGCACCCCTACACATCCACCAGATATCGTTATTATGAGAGACCATCTGGTGGTGAAAGCTCGAAGGCCGGCCCACCTGCACAACAGTCTTTTTAGACCATAGCCCAGCCCGGCCTTCTTGGAAAATGCGCCAACCCCACAACGCAGCAACACAATACACGAAGAAACAAGGACAGAGACAACCCACACAACAAGATGGCCGCAGAACCCGGTAACCTTGGAGGTAGGTGGATCTGGTTGTCTCAAAAACATTGCTGCCAAGATTCGTCAAGGGTGGGTGGTCGGTTGCACTTTTTTCATCATGTGTGGAACACTCTTACCCCTGATCCTTACATGCTCGGAAGTATTCAGGCTACTAATTGAATTTGTATATGAACTATTAAGACTAAACGAAAAAAGGGTAATTGAGAAGACAATCAGAATCTCAAGAGTTCGTATCAAATATTTTTACAAAAACAAAAGATAACGGATGCCGCATCATTATAGATTTGACCGAACTAAATACTTCCGTTCAGTATGCCTATTTCAAAATGGGCACGTTTGTCACAGCCATATAGCTAATTTCTGATAGGTACTTCATGGCTTGCATCAATTTAAGGATGCATACTATTTAGTGCCAATACACAAGGATCATCGGAAATATCTAAAATTTGTCTGGATGGGACAGCCTTGGCATTATAAAGTCTTACCGATTGGGTTGTCATCGGCACCCAGGCTGCTTACACAATTGTTAAAACCAGCTTTAGCATAATTAAGGAAACATAACCATATTACCATGGTTTACCTTGACAATATTCTCATTGTAGGTGAAATTTTGGAGATGGCTACATTGGCAGTATCAGCCACAAAACATTTTTTTTTTAAAGCTGGGATTAACATACATCCAGATAAATCAAAAAATGAAACCCTCCACTACCATGGGGTTCATCTGGGCTTCACTATCGATTCTGTTCATATGTTTCATATGTCTATCACCTTGCCACCAAACAAAGGGACAGACTTGACGGAAGCATGTAAAACCCTCACTGGCATCAGGGAACCATCCATTCTGCAACTAGCCAGAGTGATTGAGAAACTAGTGGCTGCATTCCAGCAGCACAATTTGGACCACTCCATTAACAAAACCTGCAAGAGCAAAAATTCTAGCTCTTAAAAATCATGCGGGCCATTTTGATTGGTCTATAAAACTACCAGAGAAGCTAAATTAGAATTATATTGGTGGATAGAAAATACTCAGCATTGCTCTAACCCCATCACTATCATGAATCCCTCGGTTACATTACAGACTGATGCCAGTGTTAAAGGTGGGGAGCAGCTAATACCACCACTAGTTGTGGTGGCAGATGGAGTGCACAAGATTTAACCCTGTTGGGAGCACTAGGGATTAATTATCTAGAAATGCTGGGAGCATTTCATGGACTCCGGGCCTACTGCTTACATATGCACCAGTTGCATGTATGGTTACAAATTAATAATACCACAGTGGTGGCCTATATTAATCATATGGGTGGAATAAAATCAATATCATGTGATGAATTGGCTAATTACATCTGGCACTGGTGGCTGGATAGAGATATTTGGATCTCAGCCACTTACCTTCCAGGTAAAATAAATACGGTGACGAACACCAGGTCACGCAATTCAACGACAACATTGAATGGATGTTGGATCGGGACCCGGGGCCAGCAGCGATGGATGCTTCTCGCTGCATTGGGGGGGATTGTTTTGCTATGCATTTTCCCCCCTTCTGCCTCATCAGTCGGGTCTTACAAAAAATTAAATAAGACTCCGCAACGGGTATTTCGGGTTTCCCGACTGGCCTACCCAACCATGGTCCCCAGCAGTACTAAAGATGGCCGCAGAACACTGCTTTCGGATCCTCAAACGGCCGGGCCTGTTGGCACACCCTGTGACGGGTAAGTCATCCGTGCCATTATCGAATGAACCTATTGATGCAGATTCTGAACAGGCCATTTCTGGACTACGGACTCTCCGACAGGACGATCTATGTGAACACAGCGTCGTGCATGGAATCCACCAGACAGCACTGACATATGTCAGAAGGTGGGAGTGTTCTGCTTTAGAACAAACACTTCATATGACTCGGCCACCATCACTGAGTGCTGGAGTTCTGGCCACCCTTCATTCCATGAAGGTTTGAGCTACAGTGCCATTAATTTTGCAAGGAATGCCCTATCTAATAACCTGGGCCGAGGGAGTGATCACCTGCCTATAGGATCACACGCACTGGTATCTAAACTGATGAGGGGTATTAATTCCCCCAGGGCCAGATACACCCATACATGGGACTTAGGCATAGAATTTACTATGCTTCGAGGATGGACACCAATATCGGGGCTCACTCTGGATAAACTAACATATAATATGGCTATGTTATGGCACTTGTAACAGCACAACGCGTCCAGTCTTTATAAAGCTAAGTATGGATGCCATGTGTTAACCAATGGTAGATAACCTTTCTGATACAGGGGTTACTCAAACTATATCGACCCAGTTCCTCTGGCCAAAAATTATCATTCTGGCCTACCCTGCAGATAGTCGGCTCTGCATTGTGACATATATTTTACGATATAGAAGAACCAAGAATCTAGGGGCACGGAGAGGACTTTACCCATAAGCCACAAACGCCCTCATCATAAGGTCACAGTGCAAGCCACTTCCAATTGGTTAAGGGTGGTATTGGATGCAGCGGAGATGGCCACTAATGTTTTAAATCTCACTCCACCAGGGCTGCATCCACATCGGCGGGTCGGATGATGGGAGTTCCTATGGACCACATCCTTGCTACAGCGGGTTGGAGCAGTGAACGGACTTTTCAGCACTTCTATTATAAACCCGTGGCCGCTCCTGAGACGTTTGCAGGGGGGAAACGATAAGTTCTGTTACATGATTTACCCAATGTGGGACATATCACTTTCGGTATGATTAAATACCTTCTTTGTTTTTCAGCACAGTATCATGTCTGAAATACGTTCATCCTCCATCCCTAGCATGGCAGTGTGTGAGCATGGACTCGTTCCAGGGCATGAAATCACAGAGCTTTGAAATCTTCACATAGTCACTCACGTGACTCCGAAGTAAAATAGTAAGATTAAATGAGAACTTACCAGTTTGAAGTTTGATCTTTTAATTTATGAGGAGTTACGATGAGGGATTACGTGCCCTCCGCTCCCAAACCCTCTATTATAAAGTTCAACTGGTATATAAAGTTCTCTCTTATCTTACTATGTTAGTCTACTCTGGTATCTGTGATTTCACACCACTGCTTTGAAGAATGTCGCGCATGCGTGCTGGCGGGGTCTTCACGTAACCCCTCATCGTAACTCCTCATAAAATAAAGCTCAAACTTCAAACTGGTAAGTTCGCATTTAATCTTACTATTAACCTACAAACCTGCATGCCGTTGGGGTGTGGGATGAAACCAGAGCACCCGGAGGAAACCCATGCAGTCACAGGTAAAACATGCACACTCCACATAGACAGACCCGAGGTCAGGATTGAACCTGGGTCTCTGGCACGATGAGGCAGCAGCTCTCTACCATTGCACCACTGCTGTAGTTCCCAAAATCCATTAGCCAGCTCAACATAGGTTAATGGCAACACAAATCAAAGGAGCGTTGGCGGCCATGGGTGACTGTGTTTTATGGAAAATAAAGTTGGGAGGGAATAGGATCGATGAATGAAGGAATGAATGAATGATACTCAATTGTCACATTTACCCGGGTTACCTGTGTATGGTGAAATGCTTTGTTTTCCATACAACCTCGGTCTATCCTTGACCGGCCATTGCTCGCTTCACCTTGCACTAAACATTATTCCCTTATCATGTATCCCTACAAGTTAAAAGCATTCATCGTAACCTTGTATTGTCTTTCTACTGACTGGTTGGCACGCAACAAAAAGCTTTTCACTGTACCTCAGTACACGTGACAATAAACTAAACTGAACCTAGGCAGTACACAAGTGTCGCCATGTGTTGGTACAGACAAAGTTACAAAAGTACCGAACAGTCCTGCCACTGTCTGTTGCCACACATGGCAACAGACCCCATCCCCACCAGTTCCCCCTTCATTCTTGGTGCCGCTCCCACCCCCGCAGTTCCCCCTTTTGTCCTCGTCCCCCCTCAATGGGACAGCCTCCGTGTTGTGGCGTCAGCCTAAGTCAGGCCACTTGAGCTCGAACCCTCGTCAGGAGAGGTCGGGCACACGACGTCATGGGCAGAGGGAGTGTCCTGGTACATAAGCTCTCTCACCACGAGATCCACCAGGATTCTACCGGTAGCTGAGCCCGACGGAACAACCTCGCTCAGCTACAACAACCCTACATATAGTTAGAGCACCCACTATATGTGTGACAACAGAATAAAGAACCACTTGCGCCAACCTGATGTCAATTCTAGGCACCAGCACCGCTCCAGGACTCACCGCGTCTCCAGGCCCCAGCACCGCTCCAGGCCTCACCGCGTCTCCAGGCCCCAGCACCGCTCCAGGCCTCACCACGTCTCCAGGCCCCAGCACCGCTCCAGGCCTCACCGCGTCTCCAGGCCCCAGCACTGCCCCAGGCCTCACCGCGTCTCCAGGCCCCAGCACGCTCCAGGCCTCACCGCGGCTCCAGCCCCTGCACCGGACCCGGCTCCAGGCCTCACCGTGTCCCCAGGCCCTGCACCGGACCCGGCTCAAGGCCTCACCGCGTCTCCAGGCCCTGCACCACGCCTGGCCCCGCCGACCGCTGCACCTGAAAATGGGGGCTTACCTGAGGCGGCCGCCGAAGCCGCCCTTCAGCTCCTCGCCGGCCTCCAGTCACCAGGTGATTCCTCTTCACCCGGCCGGCAAAATGGCCGCCGCGCCATCTTGAAACGGGCGGCATCGACTACAAACATGGCCGCCGCCGGCCGGAAGTGCACTACGAACTTACCTGGCCGCCGTCTACAGCGCCACCTCCTGGCCGCATGCCGTCCCTGCAGCTTCACTGCCAGCAACAGCGCCACCTTCAGGGGGTTACACAAAAAGCTGGAGAAACTCAGCGGGTGCAGCAGCATCTAAGGAGTGAAGGAGATAGGCGACGTTTCGGGTCGAGACCCTTCTTCAGACAGCGCCACCGTCAGTTCGGCTGCTGTCCCTGCAATCTCAACGTCATCCACAGCGCCACCTTCCGGCCGGATACCGTCACTGCAGCCTCACCGCTGTCCACAGCGCCACCTTCCAGCTGGATGTTGCGGCTGCACGATGAACACTGGATAATTTGAAATTTACACACTGGACACAAATTATTATTAATTTTTTTTGTGTGCACTGCAATTGGTTTGTATATTGTATTTGGGTTTTCCCCCCATCGTTTTTGGGGGCCGTGTGTCACAGGACACTCTCCCTTAGCTGGTCAAGGAGATGCAACCGTGTCTCTTCAGTCTCGTCGCACCCCTCGGTATATCGGGATCTCACACGCAGAGCGTCAACTGCGCCCGTGTAGAGCACCGTCCCGACCCACGCCCGGGGTGTCCCAGACCTCTTCTGTCCGGCGGCTTCTACATCCGTCTCCTCGCACCCCTCGATACATCGGGATCGCCCACGCAGAGCGTCAACTGCGCCCATGGAGCCCTCCGTCCCGACCCACTCCCGGGGTGTCCCAGACCTCTTCTGTCCGGCAGCTTCTGCATCGGTCTCCTCGCACCCCTCGGTACATGGGGATCGCCCACGCAGAGCGTCAACTGCGCCCGTGGAGCCCTCCGTCCCGACCCACGTCCGGGGTGTCCCAGACCTACATGCAGGAGCCTCCCTTGACCAAACAATTCCTTCCTCCTGTTCTAGGGAGGGGGGTCCTGTGGCGTCAGCCTAACTCAGGCCACTTAAGCTCGAACCCTCGTCAGGAGAGGGCGGGCACACGATGTCATGGGCAGAGGGAGTGTCCTGGTACATAAGCTCTCTCACCACGAGATCCACCAGGATTCTACCGGTAGCTGAGCCCGAGGGAACAGCCTCGCTCAGCTACAACAACCCTACATATAGTTAGAGCACCCACTATATGTGTGACAACAGAATAAAGAACCACTTGCACCAACCTGATGTCTATTCTTTATTCGCCGCGTATGGTGCCTCTACAGTGTACTGAATGCCCTACTGCTGCAATGTTCTAAGTATAAGATTAGATTAAGCAATGCTCACTGTTGGACATTGTACCTGCAAACCTTTATTACTTTGGTGCTCTCTTAAATAAAAACATTCTTAGTTGTTCTTGTCTGTACAAACTAAAATGTGTTGGTTTTTCCGTGCCGTTTGAATTCGAGTATCATGCTCACCAATCCTTTTTAACAGATGCAGCATGGAAACAGGCCTTTCTGCCCACTGAGTGTACACTGACCATCAATCACCCATACACTAGTTATATGTTCACATCCTACACACTCAGGGCAATTTACAGAGGCCAATAAAGCTACAAACCCGCACGTCGTTGGAACGTGGAAGGAAACCGGAGCACCCAGAGGAAACCCGAGCGGTCACAGGAAGAACGTATAAACTCCATACAAACAGAATCCATTGTTGGAATCCTTCTTGTGTCTGTGTAGAAAGGAACTGCAGATGCTGGTTTACACCAAAGAAAGAGACAAAATGCTGGAGTAACGCAGTGGAACAGGCAGCATCCCTGGATAGAAGGATTTAGCATTTTAAAGATCAATACTTTGTGGGCCTCTTTACAATGACATATGCATCCCATCATTTGGAATGCCCCTTCGCCTACTCTTACTTTCAAAGCATTCTCTACACATATAGTCACAGAGACACACAAACAGCCCGACAGAGTCCACTGACCATGAAGCACTAATTTCATTTCGGAGTCACGTGAGTGACTTCATGAAGAGCCCGCCGGCGCGCATGCTCGACATATCGTCGTATCGCGTTGCTGCGACGTCTGGCGGTGGAGCGCGCTCCTCGCCAGCCCTTCATAAGGGGCCACTGAGGTAAGTAATACTAACCTTAAGTTGGTGGTCCTTGTTGTCTTGATTGTTTTCTTGCAGCAAGGACATGGATGGGAGTTCGAAGGGCCGGAGGATGTCTGTACGGAGTCGCCGGCCAGCAGTCCCGGAGTCGTTAACATCGGCTGCGCCTGTGCGACAGGCCGGGAGAAAGGCGGGAATGTCGGTAAGCCCTGTTTTCACAGGTCCGGATCCGCCTGCACACCATAGCTCGGAGGAGTTCGATGAGGAGGAGTGTGGTGTGCCGCCAGAGCAGGAGGACCCTGCCATGGCAGTCAGGTCGTCAGCGGGCTTGCTGGCGACGTCGAGCAAAGGGTTGCGTGCAGCTGCACGGCCCTTTTCCCTCAGCCCTCCGAGTAGCGGGAGGGCAGGAGCCCGGAAGCCTAACCCTGTCGGGGCTAAGGCATTGCCTGCCGCGGAGGCGCGGTCAAGTTCCAGGGCGGGACCCAGGGCGGCTGTGAGGTCCAGTCGTCGTCCCCCAACTATCGACGCCGGGACGGGTCGGTTGGGACCGGTCTCGTCACGGTCGCCGAGTCCCCCATGGATGGGTGGGCGAGACCATGCGTCGGCAAGGTCCACAAGGTGGGCAGCCGGCAAGCCCGCGCGGGCATCAGGTATCCATGCTACGGCTGGTGCCGACACTACGCCGCAAGTGCCCTTAGTGGCAGCGGCTACAGCTCCCGCTAAACGGAAGCGGTTGAACACACCTCCCGCGCGGGAATCGCGCAGTTTCGCTTCGGCGGCTGGCAGCGACAACTACCGGCACCGGGTGGGCCTCGACGAGGTCCGGGCCGATGATAGGGGCCCCGGCAATATTTATGAGCCGGAGGAATCCGACCACCCGAGTGTTCAGGGTGAAGGGCGTATTGACCGTACGGAGCGGCTGCTGGAGCTCCTGCTACAAGGTCAACAGCAGCAAGCGTCCAGCAGCGACAGGCACAGGGCACTCTCACCAACTTCCACCATCAGCCTGGAGCAGCCGGATGAGGAGGATTTGGTCGACCCTATACCACCTCCGTCAGAATTGCCAGCGGAGGAACTTCTCGATGTGGCAACGAAGTTCGTGGCCCCACACACGTCTGGGCTTCCGCTGAATTCGAAATTGGCTGCCACAGTGGACGTCCTCAATAACCACCAGCTCCAGGAAGAAGTCCTCGTTCAGGCCATGAGCCGTCACAAGGCTCCATCCAACTGCAACTCCCTCAACGTGCCTGTGGTCAATACGCCAATATGGGGCAACATCAGTGCGGCTATCCGTCAACAGGAGTTGAAACTCCAGCGGATCCTGAAGCTCCTCACGGCCGGTATTACCGCCTTTGCACGGTCGGTCGATGGTGATGAATTAAATTTGGACCAGGAGGATGCGCTGGCACTATTATGTGCAACTCAACACGAAATTAATGGGTTTCGCAAAAACAGCATCCGCCCGGCGCTCAACCCTAAGTTTGCAGGGTTGTGCAAACCACCGCCGCCGCCGCCGCCCCGACAGCTCTTTGGAGAAGATCTCTCGAAGAGAGTCAAAGAGCTTGACGAACAAGCCAAAACGGTGGGACTCATGCGGTCTCAGACCGCCCCCACGCCGTTGGGCTCGAAAGCTCCGCTTGCTCGTCCACGAGGGTCTGCCAGCACCTCTACGAGGACCTACCCTCCAGCTCCACCTCGTTACCAGCAGCCCCAGCAGCAGGGGGCTTTTTTAGGACAGGGTCGGCAGAGGCCCCGGTGGAAGAAGAGGACGCCGCGCCCTCAGCCCAACCCAGCACCTCCACGTCCACCCACACGTGTCAAGGACCGCCGGTAACCACGGAGGTGAGGCGGTCTGGTTCTCTCTTTTCTCTTTGTCTAACCTCACATGTTGGTGGGCGCCTTCGGTTCTTTTTGGGGGCATGGGGTGATATTACTGGTGACGAGTATGTGTTACAAAATATTCAGGGTCATAAAATTGAGTTCCTGAATGGGAACATTCCTCCATCCCAGCATATGCCTAGTCGGACGTTTACACTGTCTGCTGCAGAACAGGCAGCAGGCTATGCGGAAATTTTAAGGCTAGAACAGAAGGGTGTGATAGAAAAAACGGTTCATGAGCCAGTGAATTTGTTTCTAATATATTTACTTGACCAAAGAAGGATGGAGGCTGTCGAGTCATTATTGACCTGACTCGTTTGAATACTTTTCTAACATATACTCATTTCAAAATGGACACTTTTGAGACAGCCAAATCATTAATTTCGCATGGTTGCTTTATGGCATGCATTGATTTAAAAAATGCGTACTATTCTGTATCCATTCAGAAATACTACCGGAGAGTTTTAAAATTTATCTGGATGGGTCAACTCTGGCAATACAGGGCTTTGCCAAACGGGGTTACCACAGCCCCTAGATTATTCACTAAATTGTTAAAACCAATTATGGATTATTTACGAGCACGGCACCATATAGTGATGGCCTATTTGGATGATATCTTAATTGTCGGCCACACCCTGGCCTTAGCTAAGCATGGAGTTGCAGCTGCTGTCAATATCTTTCAGCAGCTGGGGTTTATTGTCCATCCAGACAAATCAAAGTTCTGCCCTTCCCAGGTAATAGATTATCTGGGGTTTATGGTGGACTCCATTCGCATGAGGGTCACCATACCAACTAAAAAGGTTGAGGAGGTCACCCAGGCGTTTCAGGGTTTAATCTGCGCCAGTATACCATCGATTCGACATACAGCTACAGTAATTGGCAAACTTGTAGCATTGTTTCCGGCAGCCCGATATGGGCCTTTGCATTATCAAAATTTGCAAAGAGCCAAGATCGCCGCATTAAAACAGAACGCTGGTCATTATGATCGACCAATGCAGCTGCCGCTTGAAGCGAAGAGTGAGTTACGATGGTGGGTGTGTCATATTAGTAGCTCATTCAAGCCTATTATTGTGGCTAATCCGGTGGTATACTTGCGAACTAATGCGAGTTCTTATGGCTGGGGAGCTACGGATAATTGCTCTAGTTGCGGGGGCAGATGGGACACCCTTGAGTCTACTATGTTGTTGTCACAAGGGATAAACTATTTGGAGATGCTTGCAGCATTCCACGGACTTCGTGCTTATTGTTCCAAGCTTATTGGTGCACATGTCCGTATCCAAATAGACAATACCACACCGGTGGCATACTTAAACCATATGGGCGGTACCAGGTCAGTTTCGTGTGATAGATTGGCTAACTCAATTTGGCTCTGGTGTATTCAAAGAGATATTTGGATTTCAGCTACCTATTTGCCAGGTGAGCTTAATACTGTGGCGGACACCAGGTCACGCAGATTTAATGACAATATTGAATGGATGTTGCATCCTGAAATTTTTGCCAAAGTTACAGCCAAATTTGGTAAACCGGATATTGACCTTTTTGACTCCCGACACGATGCTCACGGTTGAACCATCAGGTACCAACATACGTCTCGTGGGAACCAGATCCTGGGGCAATGGCGCTAGATGCATGCTCGCTGGACTGGGGGAATTGGTTTTTCTATGCATTCCCCCCGTTTTGCCTCATCAGTCGGGTATTACGAAAGATTCAGATGGATGCAGCCAAGGGCATCCTTATTATACCCGACTGGCCTACACAGCCCTGGTATCCGGTGGTCTTTGACATGCTCAGTTAGCCTTGGGTCCTTTTGAAGGGTTGCCCATAATTGGTTACTCACCCTGTCTCAGGGGAGCCACATCCCTGCCATGGCTATTTAAATTTGTTGGCTTGCAGGTTTTGAACAGGCCGTTATTCCAATATGGCCTCTCAACTCGGACTATGGATACCATTGGGGCATCGTGTCGGGAGTCAACAAGGCGAAGATACCGATCACATATTAAGAAGTGGGAAGCCTACTGCAGCTGCTCTCGCATCACGTCCTGGAATTCATCGCGGGGTTCCACCATGATGAACACTTAAGTTACAGTGCCATCAACAGCGCCAGGAGCGCGCTGTCATTCTACCTCAAGATTGAGGTGGGATCCAACAGGCTAGTGTCCAGACTCATGCGGGGTATATTTAATATGAATCCGCCTACACCACGCTATAATATCACCTGGGATGTCAGGGACGTATTAAACCTGCTCATGACGTGGTCTCCCATGGAAGGGCTCCAACTGGACAAACTCACCATGAAACTGGTGATGTTACTAGCGCTGACTTCAGCACAGAGGGTACAGACACTGCATAAACTACGTGTCGATAGGATGATATCTACCCCTGGAGAAGTAGTCTTCTTTATTGATGAGCTACTAAAGCAGCATAGACCTGGGTGCACAGGGCTGCAGCTGAACTTCCCGGCATACCCCGCAGATGCTAGGCTGTGTTTAGCCTCACATATCCGTCACTATGTCAAGGTGACTGCACGCATCAGAGGAATGGAGAGATACCTGCTTGTCACTCATAAGAGACCTCATCATCGAGTGACAGTCCAGACGATATCCAGGTGGCTCAGAGTCGTCTTGGGTAAGTCAGGTATCGACACAAATGTGTTCAAGTCTCATTCCACCAGGGCTGCATCGACGTCGGCGGCGAGGATCATGGAGGTGCCTATGGACCATATTCTCGCCACAGCAGGATGGGCCAATGAAGCTGTGTTTCAGCGATTTTACAACAAGCCTGTCCCTGCTCCTCTACAGTTCGCGAAAGCCGTGCTGAACGCAGGACAAGAACATGGAGGTGTCCCCGAATGAGGGTTTTTTAATTTGTTGTTAATAAATATTCTCTTGTTTTGCAGTATAACCTCTTTGAGCAAGTTTGTTTCCTCCCGTCCATCCCTGCTAGTGGTGTGTCAGCATGGACGTGGTCCAGGGCGTGTAATCACAGAAGCTTTGAAGTCTTCACGAAATCACTCACATGACTCCGAAATGAAATAGTAAGATTGAACGAGAACCTACCAGTTCGAAGGTTGATCTTTATTTCATGAGGAGTCGCGCTGAGGGATTTCGTGCCCTCCACGCCCAACCCTCAATCACCTTCAGCTGGTAATTCGAGTCTCTTCAATCTTACTATGCCAAGTCATTTCTGTTGCTGGTTTCTGTGATTCCACACCGCTACTTTGAAGAATGTCGAGCATGCGCGCCGGCGGGCTCTTCACGAAATCCCTCACCGCGACTCCTCATGAAATAAAGATCAACCTTCGAACTGGTAAGTTCTCGTTCAATCTTACTACTCCATGCCATTCCATTCCATTATCGAATGGATCTACAGGAGGTGCTGCCTCACAAAGACGGCTAATGTCATCAGAGACCCACACCATCCTGGCCATACTCTCAGGGCCAGCCACTCTGGACCGTCAATTCGCCCGGAAGATCTGGCCCGTCCAACATGGACCGAGTTCTTGGTCGCTGTGGACCAAGGCTGGAGGAACCATCTGGAAGGCTCAACTCGCCGGCCCAGAGTGGAAGGAGTCAAATGGATGGCTGATAGACAGACTGGCTGCATGAGGGAATGCACTGCCTCAACAGTGGAGAGGCCCTGCACCAGCCTGGGGCTTGGCTGTTCCAGGCGCCGCTCCAAGAGGCTGGGCGCATGGACCAGTTGGTCCCTGCAGCAGTAGAGGACACCACAGCTTCGCTTGGCCAGGCCGACCCTGGAACAACACCAGGACAATGGGTCACATGGTCTGGCTAAGAAACCTCACTTACAACAACTGGCACCAAAAGCTGGCTTCACGTACTGTATCTGAGATGCTTATCTAAGATATATCTAAGGGCTTATATATATAGTGATACCTGTACTAAACTGTATACAAAAATGAATTTCACTGCACCTCGGTATATGGCACAAATAAAATACCATTGAAACAATGAACTACCTTTGAGGTTAGAGAGCCTGAGAACTGTTTGCTCCAGGTTTAAGAGCAGTTATTTTCTGATGAGCAACAGGCTTTTAAACACTGCACAACACTGACCACAACCTTACCTCAACAACTCTGATCTGTGATGAACTTTATTTTGCTTGCAGTAAGGAAGTTTTGTTTTTCCACTCTTATGGTCTGGTTACCTATTATAACTAATATTAATTTATTGTGCCACTGATTGTTTTATATTCAATATCTGTATAAGAATTTCATTGTTCCATTGCCAGTACAGATAACAATTAAACTCTTGTTCTCGACCAACCCATTCTCATTCTCTGCAAATACCCATAATCTCTCTCCAGATTATATTACTTCCCTACAAATGACAGTCAATATACACTGCAGAAACAAGGAACTACAAATGTTGGTTCACAAAGAAAGTGCTGGAGCACCTTAGTGGGTAAGGCAGCATCGCTGGAGAACATGGATATGTGTTGATGGATAGATGTTTCGGGTCAAGTCCCCTTCTTCACTCTGTGGAAGGGTGTTGACCCTAAACGTCATCTATCCACGTTTGCCAGAGATGCTGCCTGACCAGCGGAGGTACTCCAGCACTTGGAGATTGACACAAAATGCTGGAGTAACTCAGTGGAACAGGCAGCATCTCTGGAGAGAAGGTCTCGAGCTGAAACGTCACGTCTTGCTTTTCTCCAGCTTCGCTGTCTGACCCGCTGATTTACTCCAGCTGTTTGTGTCTATCTTCGGTTTCAACCAGCATCTGCAGTTCCTCTCAACGCAGCTCCTCCCTCGGAATTTTATATATGTGTGTGTGTATGTGTATATGATAATTAAGCACTCAACTCTTGATTAAAAATGGAAGATGGTTTGCAATGCTGAGGAACAATTCCGAGGGAGGAGCTGCGTTGAGAGGAACTGCAGATGCTGGTTTAAACATATATATATATATATATATATATATATATATATATATATATATATATATATATATATATTTATATATGTGTGTGTGTGTGTGTGTGTGTGTGTGTGTGTGTGTGTGTGTGTGTGTGTGTGTGTGTGTGTGTGTGTGTGTGTGTGTGTGTGTGTGTGTTCCGCCTGCACCAAATTATATAAACACACACATGCACATATATACACACATATAAAGAACCAGAAACGGAACAATTACATTTTTACTCAGAGCATGATAACAGGTCTGTACAGACAATAAACATAGAAAATACATAATACAACTAACAAAAAAACAAAATCAATAAATTACTAACCTTGATACTCGGGCAAACAAAAGCTCAAAGAACTTAGTGCAACCAAAGACAGTCCATCGAATTTCACAGTTGAGGTTAGCGTTGTGAAGTGTTCATGTGCATGATAGTTGTTGGGAAGAAGCTATTCTTGAACCTGGTGGTCATGGTTTTGAAGCACCTATACTTTCTTTCCCATGGTAGGAGGTAATGAGAGTGTGGCCAGGGTGATGATGTTGGCTACCTTTTTGAGGCAGCATCTCGTGTGGATCCCTTCGATGGTGGTAAGGTCAGAACCCATGATGAACCGGGCAGTATAGCATCCTGATTATTCAAAATTAATTTAATTCAAATTTTAATTACTTCATTTGAAAAGCAGGTCTAAGTCGTAGAATTGTTCCCTATATATCCCTTCCTCTTATTCTTCCTTTAAGATGCACCTTACATGTTTATTTTGCTAATTGTCATGTAATGCCATTATATTGCTCGAAGTGAAATGTTACAGAAAATATTCTTACGAATCTCATTGAAGCATTTTCCTACATTGGAACTGCAATAAATATGTTATTCTTTATATATATATATATATATATATCTGTTTCCCCTTTCACCAAATTATATTATTACTATCGAAGGAGAATGTCATTGTTTTGTTTGGCTCTGGAGACGAGTGCTGGAATGTGATCATTAAAATCTTCCCGTATATTGAACCCTGAACTACACTAAACTCAACTATGAATAATGAACAATATAAAGACAAAGTGTTGCAGTAACTCAGCAGATCAGGCAGCATCGCTGGTGGGAATGGACAGGTAATGTGTCGAGTCGGCCTGTAGACCTATGGACTGTCTTTGGTTAGACTAACATTCGAGGTGTTTTTGCACAAATATTGGGATTATCAATTTTCTGAATTTTTGGTATGTTATTTATTTGTATTGTCTTACAGGCCTGTTAAGATGCTACAAGTATGTCACTGTTTTGCCGTCAGCACATATGACAATTGAACACTCCATACTCTCTTTCCTTCTGGACTCTCTTGTGGATTGGGAACAAACCTAACATAAGCAAAATTGTGCCATTCATCCTTTGTCCCCAATCTCTGACATATTATAAGATCATAATGATCCTCTAGCAGACCACCATTTTTCCGAACTAACCTTTTCCTTTAGTATCCAAGCATCTTCCAACCCTGCCTCAAGCTGCTGATTGACTGAATGCCCACATCCTTCTTGGAGAGAGAATTTGAAAGACTCATTCCCGTCTGGGTGAAAAGGTTTAATCTCTTTACTATACTGAATTCAATGATTCAATGATATTTTATTGTCACAGGCTCCTGGGTACAGTGAAATGCTTTGTTTTGCATACAACTCAGTACAATCTCATAGCAGACCTAACCTTGGCAATACACAACTGTCACCATGTTTTGGTGCCATAAGAATGTCTGAAGCCTTATTTGTAAATTGTGAATTTTGGTTCCAGCCACACAGTTCTGGGGAAAAATAAAAAGACCATCCCTCATGTTCTGAACTTTGACTCACTTCATAATGTGCAGAACTTGGTTGTTCAGCCCATCGAGTTTACTCCAAAATTTAATCATGGCTGACCCATCGTTCCCTCTCAACGCCATTCTCCTGTCATCTCCCTGTTACCTTTGACACTCTTAGAAATCGGGAGACATGGTAGGCAGCATCTTTGGAGAGGCAGGCAGCAGGCAGGCAGCATCTCTGCAGAGAAGGAATGGGCGACCTATCAGGTCGAGGCCCTTCTTCAGACTGATATCAGTGGATGGGACAAATATAGAATGTAGGCAACGACAGTAAGACTGGTGGGACAACTGGGAAGGGGGAGGGGATAGAGAGAGAACGCAAGGGCTATTGGGTGGAAAAGGACGCGTTGACCAGGAAATTTCAGGGGAATGGTCTCCACGGAAAACAGAAAGGGGTGGAGATGGGAAGATGTGGCCAGTACTGGGATCTTGTTGGAGGTGGCAAAAATGATGGAGGATTATATGCTGTGTGCGACGGCTAATGGGGTGGAAGGTGAGGACAAGGGGGACTTTGTCATTGATACGAATGGGGGGAATGGAGGGGGGGAAGCAACAGCGGAGCATCGAGGAAACCCTGGTGAGTGGCCTCGCCTCTGTTTGTTTTACACGAGTTAAAATCAGTTTAAACCAAGATATGCAGATCTTTCTTCCTCAAAGGAAACGGGGCATGGTGCAATTTCCGTCTGGATTTTACTGAAACAGGAGAGATTTAACCCTTTTAACGTCTGCATGTACCTCAGACTAACGCGCATTTTTAAACTTAGACGCCTCCTGTCCAGATTGCGATTAAGTCAAGATGCTTTTAGCCAGTAGAGAATAAAATTAGAATCATTAACTTACCGGCTAGAGCCCCTTGTACACGGATAAAACTCAGCAAGATGAACAGAATCATTTCACGCACAACCTCTCGCATCAACAGCAGCAACTGAGCCAAACTTCACCAACATCAAAGCAGGATCTCATCATGCAATCAGAATAAAAACACGACGGGTCGTCACCAGTTGTCGAGCGATGTCATTGGACCAACACAAAACAATTGACTGCAATGGAGACACGAGCAGGTGTTGTTGCCGATTCACAACAAAGAAATAGACACACGGGTGCTGGTGTAACTCAGCAGGTCAGCTCGCAAATCCGAAGAGCATAGATGTCGACGATAGACACAAAGCACCTCAAGGAATCGAGCAGCATCTTTGCAGAAAAAGGATAGGTGACTATTGTCAGTCTGAAGTAGGTTCCCAATCTGAAACAGCGCCTGTCAATGTCCTCCAGGGATGTTGCCCGACCGGCTGAGTTACTACAGCACTTTGCTTTTTTCGCACTCTATAGCAAATGGAATGGAATGGCAGGGCGTGGTCGCCTGGAACTGTAATTACATTTGAGATACCGCTCAATTCTTGTGCTGCTAACTGCTCCTAATGTTATTTTATGATTCAGGAGACCCCTAAATCAAATCGCCTGTCTTAACTTGAATGATTACAATGCAGAACAAAAAGGAGTAACCACACACGGTCCTCAGCTAGTAGAGTTTCTGCCCCACTCACAACACCAGAGACCAGCGTTAGATCCTGACATCACGCATTGTCTGTGAGGGTTTTCTTTAAGAAAGAACTGCAGATGCTGGAAAAATCGAAGGTAGACAAAAATGCTGGAGAAACTCAGTGGGTGAGGCAGCATATATGGAGCTAAGGAATAGGCAACGTTTCGGGTCAGACACTACTTGGAGGGTCTCGAACCGAAAAGTCACCTATTCCTTCATTCCATAGATGCTGCCTCACCTGCTGAGTTTCTCCAGCATTTTTCCCTATCTTCCGCGTAGATTTTGCTCGTTCTTCCTGTGACCAGCTAGGTTCTTCCCGGGTGCTCATGTTTTCTCCCAAATTCCACAGATGTGTGGGTTTGTCAGTTAATTTTAAATTTCCCCTAGTGTGTGTGTGGGGGCTGGACTTAAAAGTGGGATAACATTGAACTAGTGTGGAGGGGTGACCTGTGGTCAGCATGATGGGCTGAAGGGCCTGTGTCCATGTTGTATCTTTCAACTCAAAATGGAATTTTGTAAAGACATTATATTGGAAGCTAGTTTGGACATTGAAACTGTGCAGCGCATGGTGGTGGATATCGACGGCAATGGTGTCTGTGAATTTATCAAGGACCTATCTATCAGATATGGGGAGAACTTACACAATAGCATTGCTATTGATTTATTATTGTCACTTGTATTGAGATACAGTGCAAAGTTTTTGTTTGCGTGCTAAGCAAATTAGATCAGGAATGCCTGAGGGATTGTACTAAATGACAGGGCAGGCTTGTGGGCGCTGTTTCAATGCAATAAACTCCATATTAATGTACCATATAAAGAATGCAAGTGCTTGTATGCTTGGTGATGAGCCCAAAATATTGATTTTGTAATTCAAGATCTCCTCAGTGTTGCAAGAGTTGAGTTGGTGCCCATAGCAGCAGAGACTCGGGTCGATTCTGACAGTCTGTACAGTGTTTGTACATTTGCCCTGTGATGGCGATGTTTTTGTCTGGGTGCTCCAGTTTCCTCCCACATCTCAAAGAAGTACAGGATTTCAGGTTAATTGGCTTTGGTAAAATTGTAAATTGTCACTTGTCGTGCTATAGTACTAGTGTACGGGGGTCAGCGAGGACTCAGTGGGCCAAGGGCCTGTTTCCGTGATGTACCTCTGAAGTCTAAAGTCATAATGTTAATTTAGATTCATTTTAATTTTCAGCTCTTAACCAAAATCATTTCAATCAACCCAAAGATGACTGTTTTTCTCCCTCACGACACCAGATTTAAGTCTGCACTTTTAAAGAGGCTTTTAATTTTGCTCGGATAGTGCTGAACTAATTCACTTTTCTTACAGAAGCTATAACTCACAGCAGTGTCCACAGTAAGCAAGTGACATCAAATATATGTACACAAGAAACGAGAAGCAGGAATAGGCCCACAAGTCACTGGCAGAACTAGTTCAAAGCAACGTTTTAGTCCATATTACTCATCCACTGATTGAGGCCACATTATTCTGTTCCCTTCTCCCTAAAGCTTAATTTATTATTGTAATGTGTACAATAATACGATGAAATACTATGTCTTGCATGCTCTCCAGTCATAATACACCATACATGAGTGCAATGATAGACAAGTACGAGCAATGATTGTAGTTGGTAATTACAAATATCACAAGAAAAATGAAGTATGTGTTGGCTGTGAGTAAAGTCTGTTCTGCAGCTCAATTACGTCATGACTGATATACTCTTCACCAGAAGAGTCTGTAAACAGTAACCCACAACTTCCCAAAGAAACACATCCACCCTTGTCAGTAATGTAATGAATCTACACTCTACAGTTGGAAATTCTCACGATTCATTATCATCTGGGAGAAAAATAAAAACAAATTCTCCTCACTTTGAAACCTTGGCCTCCGCTTCTGTAATTGATTCAAAGGGGAAGGTTTCCTCCATGAGCGGATCTATTAAGAACAGGAGGAAATAGGAGTAGGCTATCAGCCCCTGAGAATAGTAACCAAATAGTCCCACCATTCACTCAAATGATCAGTGTTCAGTTGGTCTCAGCTCCTTAGATTAATTTGGTTTAGAGGTACAAAATTGAAACAGGCCCTTGGACCCACTGAGTCTGCGCTGACCAGTGATCCCCATACACTAACACTATCCTACACAAACTTGGGGCCAATTAACCTGCATATCTTTGGCGTATGGGAGGAAGCTGGTATCCCCAGGGGAAACCGACACAGGTCATGGGGAGAACATAAAAAATCTATACATACAGCACCCATGGTCAAGATCAAACCTGGGTCTCTGGCAATGTGGTATCTCTACCGCCGCACTTCTATGCCACCCTTTGCGACACCGTGCTGCCTACACAGTTCTATACTGTACAGGTAGGACAATTTACAGATGCCAATTAACCTACAGACCTTCAGGTCTTTGGAACTGGGAGGAAACCGAAGCATAAGGGGAACACTCATGCAGTCATCGAGAGAACATGCAAAGTTGATACAGACAGCACCCATAGTCAAGATCAAACCTGAGTCACTGGCACTGCAAGGAAGTAACTCAACTGCTCTGCCACTGTGAGGCCCCGCTGTTTGAAATGTTCGTTGCAAGTTGTAACTTTATTCATGAAGGCAATTGTCAAGAACACAAGAAAATTTAACAGGAGCAGACTAAGAAGTAGTCTCCTCTGTTCCATTACCCCATAACCCTCAATTACCTGAATCTTTCAAAGATTTTACTATCTGTTCTTAAGCATTAATGCCTTAACCACCACCACCTCTGGGCACAGAATTCCAGCGATTCACTTCCTTCTGAAATAAGTAGTTTTTATGTACCTCAGTTTTAAACAACTGATCCCTATCCCTGTAGTTGTTTCCCATTGTTTTTAGACTTTGCCATCAGTGAAACATCTCAACTTCTATCCTGAAAAGCCCCTTAAGATATTGCATGTGTGAATAAGGTCACTCATCACTTTCTACACTCCAGATGCAGACCTAAACTGTTTACTGCTCTTGATGGGACAACCTTCCCAGAGGTGAGGACAGTACAGAGCTGGTCGGTGGGGGCAGTAGAACAACTACAAGACTGTTTGGAGTCTGTAGACTGGGCTATGTTCAAGGACTCGGCAAAGGACTTGAAAGAATATGCCACAGTCGTTACAGACTTCATTAAGAAATGTGTGGAGGACTGCATCCCTACAAAAACCTTCCGAGTGTTTCCCAATCAGAAACCTTGGATGAACTGTGAGATCCGCATTCTTCTGAAGGCCAGACACCGGGCATTCATGTCTGATGACACAGTGGTCTACAAGAAGTCCAGATACGACCTTGGTAAGGCCATCAAAAAGGCCAAAAGAGAGTTCTGCTCCAAGCTGGAGGATGAGACAGATGTTCGGCAGCTGTGGCGGGGACTTAATGCAATCACCTCTTACAAGGCGAAACCAGGAGGCAGCTCGGATGTCGGCGATACATCACTCCCTGTTGAGCTCAATGCAATTTACGCACGCTTTGATAGGGAGAACACCGATGTGCCTCTCCGAGCCCCTATTCGCTGTGATGGTATTTCAGTCTCAGTCACAGAGGCCGACGTCAGGAAATCCTTCAGAGGGGTGAACCCTCGGAAAGCGTCTGGACCTGATGGCATACCTGGTCGTGTCCTAAAAACCTGTGCGGACCAACTGGCTGGAGTTTTCACGGACATTTTCAACCTGTCACTTCTGAGGTCTGAGGTTCCCACCTGCTTCAAAAGGGCATCAATAATACCGGTGCCAAAGAAGAGCAAGGTGACGTGCCTCAATGACTATCGACCTGTGGCACTAACACCTGTGGTGATGAAGTGCTTCGAGAGGTTGATCATGGCGCAAATCAACTCCTACCTCGACAAAAGCCTGGACCCACTGCAGTTCGCTTACCGCCACAACAGATCAACGGTGGACGCGATCTCGCTGGCCCTCCACTCCGCTCTGGACCACTTGGATAACAAAAACTCGTATGTCAGGCTGCTATTTATTGACTACAGCTTGGCATTTAACACAATCATCCCCTCCAAGCTGGTTACCAAACTCGCAGAACTGGGTCTCTGCGCATCCCTCTGCAATTGGATCCTCGACTTCCTCATCCACAGACCACAGTCTGTTCGTATTGGTGGAAATGTGTCAGACTCGATAACAATCAGCACGGGAGCACCTCAGGGCTGCGTGCTCAGCCCCCTGCTATACTCACTCTATACTCATGACTGCGTAGCCGGTCATAGCGCGAACTCCATCATCAAGTTCGCTGATGACACCACTGTTGTGGGACGTATCACTGATGTGGATGAGTCCGAGTATAGGAGGGAGATCCAGCGACTGTCCATATGGTGCCAGCACAATAACCTGGCACTCAACACCAGCAAAACCAAGGAACTGATTGTGGACTTTGGAAGGAGGGGGATGGGGACCCACAGTCCTGTTTATATCAACGGGTCGATGGTTGAAAGGGTCAAGAGCTTCAAATTCCTGGGCGTGCACATCTGTGAAGATCTTTCCTGGTCCGAGAACACAGATGCAATTATTAAGAAAGCACATCAGCGCCTCTACTTCCTGAGAAGATTACGGAGAGTTGGTCTGTCAAGGAGGACTCTCTCTAACTTCTACAGGTGTACAGTAGAGAGCTTGCTGACTGGTTGCATCGTGGCTTGGTTTGGCAACTTGAGTGCCCTGGAGAGGAAAAGACTCCAAAAAGTAGTAAACACTGCCCAGTCCATCATCGGCTCTGACCTTCCTTCCATCGAGGGGATTTATCGAAGTCGCTGCCTCAAAAAGGCTGCCAGCATCATCAAGGACCCACACCACCCTGGCCATGCACTCATCTCCCTGCTACCTTCGGGTAGAAGGTACAGGAGCCTGAAGACTGCAACAACCCGGTTCAAGAACAGCTACTTCCCCACAGCCATCAGGCTATTAAACCTGGCTCGGAACTCTGTACAATAACATCCCTCCCTCTGTTATCTGCACTTTATTAATTTATTAATTTCATGGGTGTATTTATGTATTGAATTGTAGTCAATGCCTTCTATGTTCTGTTGTGCTCTGCAAAGAAAGATTTTCATTGTCCTGTCAGGGACACATGACAATAAACTCTTTTGACTTTGACTTTTGACTTCTCATCCCTTAACTTGTTTTTCTGAATTTCATCTGGGCTGCATCCAATCCTCCTATACCCTTTTTTGTTTTAAAACTGTGTGCAGTATTCCAGTTATTGACTCAAAATCATCCTGCATAATTCCAATATAACACCCCTATTCTTAAATTACATCCCCTTTGCAGTAAAGACTGCATTTTCCCCATTGGTTATTGGGCCTGCTGCTAACTATTTTTGTTGCATGCACTTGAATACCAAGATCCCATCTGAACTTCACTCATTTACAGTCTCTCTCCATTTAGACAATAATCAACCATTTAAGGTTTAGCTTGGGGTTTGTTATTGTGATGTGTACCAAAGTATGATGAAAAGTACTGTTTCTGCTGTTGTATACATTAATACTAAGAAGCCAAACACAAGTACAATATGCAGACTGAAGGATAAGATACAGAGTGAAGAATATAGCTCTCAACATTATTGTCCAACAGTTCAAGAGACAAAATCCAATGGTCATATTGAGGTAAATGAGAATTGGGACTGCGTCCTACCATTTACAATGACCATTCAAAAGCCTGATACAGAGGAGAAGAAGCTGTTCCTGTGGCTGGTGCTCTACACCTTCAAGCCCTGCATCTTCTGCCTGATGGGAGTGGAGAAAATGAGGAATCACTAATGTGAGAAATGTTTTTGACTATGTTGGCTTCCTTCCTCAAGCAGCAGGAAATGTAAATGGATACAATGATGGGCCGTCTGGTCTGCGGCATGGACTGGGCTACATCCATATCTCTCTGCAATTTCTAGTGGTCTTGAGCAGAGCTATTCTGAAAACAAGCCGTGACGAAACCTGATAGGATGCAGTCTATGGTGCATCTGTGGAAGTTGGTAAGTCATTGGACACATACCAAATTTCCTCAGTCGGCTGAGGAAGTGGAGGCATTGGTGTGCGTTCTTGGCTGTCCTTTCAGTTTGGTTGGTCTACCAAGGTTCGTTGTTAATATTTACACCAAAGAATTTGAAGCTCTCAACCATTTCTACTTTGGCACCATTGATACTGATTGGGGCATGCTGACTTGATTCCTCATGCCAAAGAGCATCAACCATTCCTTCTACCTAGAGATGCTGCTTGTCCCGCTAAGTTACTCCAGCATTTTGTGTCTATCTTCAGTGTGAAGCAGCATCTGCAATTCCTTACCACGCAATTTGTCTGCTCCACTAGGAGATCTCCTCAAGGTATGTCTACTTTGAAGAAGTTCTCCTCCTCTCTGCAAGATGGTAAGGTCTGATTTACCTCTATCCACTGAGATCATTAGTCTTTCTCTCTGGAACTGATGCGCTACAATGCTGAGATCGTTATTCTGCATGATATTCTTCCCCTTTCAATTGATGATATCTGTGTATGGTATATATAATCTGCTTGGATAGCATGGCTTGCTTATATCCTTGGATTGAGTCAAGGGGGGAGGTAAAGCGAAAAGTGCAGCATTTCCTGCGGTTGCAAGGGAGAGTACCAGCGGAGTGGTGGTTTGGTTGGGAAGGGATACATTGACCAGGGATTTGCAGTGGGAGCAGTCTCTGCAGAAAGCCAAAAGGGGAGAAGATGAGCAGATGTGGCCAGTGATGGGATCCCGTTGGAGGTGACGAAAATGTCGGAGGATTATCTGTTGTATGTGACGGCTGCTAGGGTGGAAGGTGAGGCAAGGGGGACTTGTCATGAGTGGGGGGATGGGGAGTAAGAGCGGAGCAATGGGATATAGAAGAGCCCCTGGTGAGAACCTCATCAATAGTCGAAGAGAGGAAGTCCCGTTCCCTAACCTTCCCCTTCCCTGGTACTTTCCGTTGCAACCGCAGGAAATGCTACACTTGTCTCTTTACCTCCCTCCTTGATTCCATCCAAAGACCTACGCAGTGTTTCCAGGTGAGGCAGAGGTTCACCGGCCCCTCCTCCAAACTCATCTATTGCATCCGCTGCTCTAGGTGTCAACTGCTCTACATCAGTGAGACTAAGCGCAGGCTTGCCAATCACTTCGCCCAACACACTTCCGCTCAGTCTGCATTAACCAACCTGATCTCACGGAGGCTCAGCAATTCAGCTCCTCCGCCCACTCCGAATACGACGTTTCTGTCCTGGGTCTCCTCCATGGCCAGAGTGAGTCCCTCCGTAAAATGGAGGAGCAGCATATAATTTTTCACTTGGGTAGTTTACACCCCAGCGGAATGAACATTGACTTCTCCATTATCAGGTAGATCTTGCCAAAGATCCAATAGCGAGCAAGATAGTTCGCTCGACGAAAAATACGTAGATTCATGGGTAATTTAAGGCCCCATTTCCGTAACCAGCTTCCATGTCCACACCAAAAATCCCATAGGATAATAGTGCGGAGATGGAAGCCGGTTACGGAAACATCCTCGTTAAACTAATAGTTATTTGGTAAAAATCTTCTCCTCATTTTCAGAATTTTAATTTATTAACACAAACTCTTCCCCTGCAACGTTGATTACACTGCGAGTCAGGTCGGATCCGGTTACGGAATGGATGAAAAAAAGGCCCACCCACGTTCAGTTCCGTTGCGTACTACACGTCAGCATTTAGCAGGAGTGGCCCATCTTTTTTTCTTTTGAATATATTTTTATTAGAGGCCATAGATATTATAAATAATATTTTAAACAATTCAGATATAATTAATACATCTTTCCAAAATTATATAAATATTACCAAACCATATATAGGCCTCCATGTTTTTTATAGTATGAAAAAGAGAAAAAAAAAGTATAAAGAAAGAATAGTGAGTAATTTGAAGAATATGATTATATTTGATTAACAGGGAAAAATAAAAAAATGAAATAAAATAAAAAAATAAAAAATAAAAATAAAAATAATTATACTTGAGGAAAAAAAAACAATATACATCTTATCAATGAATTGAACAATTTCTAATTATAATATATAGAGACAAGTATGTAAATCTGAAAGTAAACATTTTTGTTTGATCTTCCCACCGGGTAGTTATTGAGTTTCAATGCCGAGCCCAGCTACCCCTTCATATAATCCGTGAATGGAGACCATATTTGTTCAAAAAGCTCAAGTTTATCCATTAGGATAAACCTAATTCTCTCCAGTTTTGTCGTCTCCAACATTTCCACTGTCCACGTTTTAATTAACAGGGATAATGGTCCCTTCCAAAATTTTAAAATTAATTTTTTTCCAATTATTAAACAATAATCCAGAAAATTTCTTCGATTTGCTGATAAAGTTTGGTTTGAATCTGAAACCCCAAATATAATTAATTTTGGGTCAGGGCTTAATGTAATCTTTAAAACTATGGAAATGATTTTGAAAATCTCAGTCCAATAACTATTATGTTTTGTACATATTATAAAACTATGAGTCAAATCGGCTTCTATGTGCTGGCATTTATCACATAATGGTGATATGTTAGGAAACAATCTATTTAATTTATTTTTTGAGTAGTGTAATCTATGTATTACTTTGAATTGTATCAAAGTATGTCTGGCATTTAACGAACAGCGATGAATTCGTTGTAAGCTTTCTTCCCAAAAATCTTCTGATATCGGTAAACCAATTTCATTTTCCCATTTTTGCCGAAATAGTTCAGTTTGTGGCATCTCCCTGTCCAAAAGAATATTATATATATTATATATATGCTATTAATTTTTCTGTTGTTGGATGCTTGTTAAGTACTTCATCCAGTAAACCTGGATCTTTATGTGTACAATTTAGCATATTTAATTTGACATAATCTAGGAGTGGCCCATCTTGCTCCGCTCTAGGATATTTGGTCCCTGCTTTCTCCCTCCTTCCCCCCCCCACAGTCTACTGTCTCCACGTCTTCCTTTCTTCTTCCCGCCCCCCCACCCCCTCGTCTGAAGAAGGGTTTTGACCCAAAACGTCACCTGTTCCTTTACTCCATAGATGCTGCCTCACTCCTGAGTTTCTCCAGCATTTTTGTCTACCTTCGATTTTTTTCCAGCATCTGCAGTTCTTTCTTAAACATGTACTTGTTCTTTGTAGTTTTCCTGAGTGTATGGTGGGGGTAATATGGAGTGAGCTTTGCACAGAATCAAATGTGAGGTAAGAGTCGTTTAATTGTCATATGTATCAACATTAGAACAATACAATTCCTACTTGCTGCAGCTTCACCTGCACGTAACTGAAATAACACAGAATATTAAACAACAAATAAAACAATAAATTAAAAATTGTAATGCTGGACTATCATAATAGTGGGGGTGGAACATTGCAACCTTCACGTGGTCCGCCCTGTTTTGACTAATGCAATCAATTTAACGCGCACAAACTGATGATCAAATAGAACAAGTTGTCCGACAACTTGAGGCTGTGCACGCCACACGAAAGACGAAGAAGAGCATAATAGCGCAAAAACAACATTCATAGTACATTCAAAGATGATCATAGGTGCTGAAGTCAGTTTTGCGTAGTATTGAAGAGCCTGTTGATTGCTGAGAAGAGACTGTTCTTGAATCTAGTTGTCACAATTTTCAGGCTGCTGTATCATTCCATATATCTATACTTAGAGGTAGCAGGGTGGCGCAGCGGCAGAGTTGCTGCCTTACAGCATGAGACACCCGGGTTTGATCCTGACTTATGGGTGAAGCCTATACGAGAGTTTGTATGTTCGGTGAATGCATTGTTTTTCTCCGGGTGCTCCAGTTTCCTTTAGGTTAATTCCAATTAGGTTAATTGGCAAGTAAATTGTAAATTGTAAATTGTAAATTGTCCCTAGTGTGCGTAGGATATTGCCAATGTAAAGGTATCATTGGTCTTCGCAAACTTGGTAGGTCGAAAGGCCTGTTTCCACGCTGCATCTCTAAAGTAAACTAAACTAATTCTGCCCTGAGATTGTGTGTTTGGACAACGCAGACACAGCTTAAGGCTCGGTCCCACTGTATGAGCTATTTCAAGAGTTCTCCCGAGTTTCACCTGATTCGAACTCGGAGAAATACGGTAACAGCCGCTCGTAGGTACTCGGGGCTCTCATGGACATTTTTCAACATGTGTTAAAAAATCTTCACGAGTCTTCACGCGCTTACCGTATTTCCCGAGTGCCTGCCGTTAGCTTTACGAACCGCTGTCCCGAACTCCGACGTACTCGCTACATACATTGACTATGTGCTTGGTTGGTTAAATGAATGCTTTAAATTGCCCAGTGTGTAATTGGATGACAGATGTTGTCTATGTTTAGTTTAGTTTAGAGATACAGTGTGGAAACAGACCCGACAGCCCACCATGTCTGCATTCGACCAGCGATCCCCACATATTAATGCGACCCTAAACACACTAGGGGTAATTTTACCTTTTATACCAAGCCAATTAACGTGTAATTGGCTTGGTATAAAACCTGTACGTCTTTGGAGTGTGGGAGGAAAGCGAAGGTCTTGTTGAAAACCTACGCAGGTCACGAGGAGAACGTACAAACTCCATGTAGAAAAGCACCTGTCGTCAGGATTGAACCCGGGTCTCTGGCGCTGTAAAGCAGTAGCCCTACTACTATGCCACCATGCAATCGTACAGCAAGGTTTCACGTGGGTGGCTGGTCCATTTGGTTGGAACACATGGGATCCGGTGTGAGATAGTCAATTGGACACCAAGTCGGCTTGGTAAAGGAGTCAGGGAATGGTAGTGGAGGCTTGTTTTTTTTTACATAGGAACAGTGTACATCTGACAGTTGTATGCCTCAGGGACTGATGCTCTGATGTCAATCAGTCACACACAGTGCTCTCCGACTGCGGAAATGAAATAGATGAAGGAAAGAGAGATAGCGCGGAAGGAAGAGAGAGAGAGAGAGACATAGAGAGGGACAGAGACAGAGACAGAGAGACAGAGACAGAGAGACAGAGACAGAGAGAGACAGAGAGAGAGAGAGAGAGAGAGAGAGAGAGAGAGAGAGAGAGAGAGAGAGAGAGAGAGAGAGAGAGAGAGAGAGAGAGAGAGAGAGAGAGAGAGAGAGAGAGATTTTTGAGAGAGAGAGATTTTTGAGAGCAGAGCTGAAAATACCCGAAACGTTGCCTATTTCCTTCAGTCCATAGATGCTGCTGCACCCGCTGAGTTTTTCCAGCACTTTTGTCCACCTATGCACACTAAGATGTGTTTTGTTATTCAGTCCCTGGATGAGTGGCAACTTGAATTTCTTGATTTTCTTTTCAGAGTTCAGAACTTGGATTAGAGTCTTTTGTGCAACAAGTCAGCTGAGGTCCTAGACAGATTAATGGTTGCCTGTTCAACATTCTGTACAACTGGAATATGACACCACAACTCGAGTCCTCAGTACCATGGCTGAGGAAACAAGGCATAACATATACTCTGCATATGAATGAACAGCAGCTGCTAATTTAAACCGAAGATAGACACAAAAAGCTAGGGAGACTCAGCGGCAATATTTCTGGAGAGACGGAATGGGTTACGTCTTGGGTCGAGGCGATTCTTCAGACATATATTCCCTTCACTACCCTATTAAACTATGATATTATTTTCAGGGAACTATGTAATTATACACCAAGGTACAGATCCATTTACAATCCTGCAATAGATTTGACCAGCCTCGATTTGACTTCCCAAAATTAGAGTAGAATTAGATTGTCTACTATTAAACACTACAATCTCAAACAAGCCCTTGACTACACAGACTATTATTGTTATTGTTGCACCATAATTTTTTTGTGTGCACATATGAGTGTGTGTGTATATATATATATATCCATATGTATATATATATATATATATATATATATATATTCGTATATATTCGTATATATGTAGAAGTTTGCTTTTCACACTGGAGGGCTGTGACTTGAGGTGTCCCTCAATGATCAGTGCAGGGCCCATTGCTGATTGTGGTTTATATAAGTGACTTAGATGAAAATGTGCGGTATGATTAGAAACTTTGCAGATGACATTGACGTAGTTGGTATAAAGAATGAACATAGTTATCAAAAATTACAGCTGGATCTTGATCAGCGAGAAAAGTTGGCTGAAGAATGGTTAATGGAGCTTCCAGGCCTAACATACTGACACTGTTGCCCATGCCACCATCGGCCCACAAAGCCTCCAGCCATGTTTGCCGCCAACCTTTACCTGTACTCTCGCCGCTCGTGGGCTCATTGACCCCCCGATCCTCGCCTCTTCATTGGCCACTAGCCGGCTAAAGACATCAACTTACATTTTTTGTAGGCCCAGTTTCCGGCCATTGGCCTCTACGCTGCTGTTGCCCACAATGTACTGTAAAGCTGTCCGGTGTCCTCCCCCCCCCCCCCCCACACAGACTTCCTTCTGATACAGAACAGGCTCACCATGATGTAGAGCTCTTCTTCAGTTGCCTCCGCCTCAAGCTTTTTTCTATCGGAAGGAGTCCTCGCCTCCCGGTGAAAACACCGTCCTCTGTATCCAACGAACCCCCTCATCTTCGACCCCCTGTGCCGGCGTTCTACCCTCTTACGACCTGTTTATTTCAAACTGCCGGCATGACATATCTCTAAACTAAACTCAATTATGAACAAATGGTGATTCATTTCTAAGTCAAGATGGATCCCAGGTCGGGTTCCCACACATCTGCTGACCTTGTTGTTCTTGTGCTTGAGATGTTGAGTTTGGAATGTTCTGGTGGGCTAGACGACACGTATCTGCAATCTGTTTTTTTCGCTGGTTAAAGCTTGTGGTGCAGTGAATAAATGAAGAAATGAAATTGAGCATTGTGCAATCAACAGCAGACATCCTCACGTTTGACTTTCTAATGGAAGGAAGGTCACTAAAGTCCAGATCTTAGTGAGTACTCTACATTATCCAGGCACCTAACATTCAGTTATCTTGATTGGGGTACTTGGTACCTGCAAAAGGAATGGGAACAGTGTCAAACAATGTACTTGATTGTCGTTCATTAATTTCATTATTAGAATCATGGACAAAGAGTGATACATTTGGAAACAGCCCCTTTGGCCCAACTCGCCCACACTGGCCAACAATGTCCCAGTTACACTGGTCCGACCTGACTGCGATTGGTCCATATCCCTCCAAACCTGTCCTGACCATGTACCTGTCTAACTGTTTCTTAAACGATAGGATAGTCCCAGCCTCAACTACCTCCTCTGGCAGTTGTTCCATACAGTCACCACCCTTTGTGTGAAGAAATTAACCCTCGGATCCCTATGAAATATTTTCCCCTTCACCTTGAACCTGTGCCCTCTGGCCTTCGATTTCCCTATTCTGTGCAAAGTAATCTGTGCATTGAATAACAGTTGATTGCGTTATCATTTCAATGTGTGCTGATCTGTCATGCAACTTTCCAAGTCAATCCATGTTCACCACACTCATAGTCACTTTGAGGTAACATTGGCTGGGCAGCTTGTCCCTCCTAGTAAGCTTGATAAGGAATGTCAGGCCAGGGCACAGGCTTAAGATGGGACGTAAGTCCCTATAATTAGCATACCGACAGGTTTGGAAACGCGAGCAGAGGTGTTAAATGGGGATTGTAAACTGAGGAACAACATCAGTGAATCAGCGCAAGCTGCTAAAAGGAAAAAAAACACATCTTGCATGTCACTGGTGGTCAAAATCGAAGGAATTTCAAGTTGCTTAGATGAACAGAGGCAGGCGCAGCACTCTTAGTAACTTTTGACTGAGTTAGTTCTGTCGCATTGTGAAGGGCCAATAACAAATCAGCAATTACTTGCTGATTATGTTAGGACATGTGCATGCATTACTGCGGTTTGTAGGAATGCGTAGTGCTGCTTAGGCGTAAAATTTCAGTCATAGAGTCAGCGAGTGATACTGTGAGGAACAGGCCCTTCAGCCCAACTTGCCCACACCAGCCAACATGTCCCAGCTACATTAGTCCCACTTGTCTGCGCTTAGTCCAAATCCCTACAAACCTCTCCTATATATGTACCAGTCTAACTGTTTCTTTAAAAGTGGGATAGTTCCAGCCACAACCACCCCATCTGGCAGCGTGTTCCATACACCTACCACTCTTTGTGTGAAAAAGTTATCACTTAGATTCTTAATAAATCGTTTCCCCATCACCTTGAAACTAGACCTCCTACTTTGGGCAAGAGACTCTGTGCATCTAACCGATTTATTCCCCTCAGGATTTTGTGAAACTCCATAAGCTCACACCTCATCCTCCTCGTTCCAAGGAAAAGTGACCGAGCCTACTCAGCTTCTAGAGCTCACATTCTCTAGTCCTGGCAATATCCTCGTAAATCCCCGCTGAACCCTTTCAAGCTTGACAATTTATTTCCTAAAACATGGTGCCCACAACTGAACACCGTGTTCTAAATGCGGTCTCACCGACAATTGCGTCTTATGCAATTGCAACAGGACCTGCCAAACTCTATACTCTATACTCTGACTGATGAAGGCCTTTTTCATCTCCTTATTTACCTGCGACTCGACGTTTACCTGTACTCCTAGATCCCTCTGCTATACAACACTGCCCAGGGACCCACTATTCACTGTGTAGGCCCTTCCCTTGTTAGTACTCCCAAAAGGCAACACCTCACATTTATCTGTATTACATTCCAACAACCATTCCCTAGCCCACCTGGCCAATTGATCCAGATCCTGCTGCAATGTTTCACAACAAACAGTAACGGGCCCTGCACTGTAACCTGAGGCATGCCACTGGTCACATTTCTGGACCAGTTTTGCAGTATCCCGCAGGATGATGTCAGAAGAATTGTTGGGATTTATGGCAGAGAACGTTGCTTTCCCAGAGCACCCGAGAATGTTTGCTCTGGGCTCTCGCAGTGTTCCTTGTTTGAGAGGGAAATCATTGTTTAAATAAAAAGTATACAGTCATTTGTCGAGGGAATTGTGTTTTTGAACTATACCTTGAACCTGGACGTTATGTGGGATGAGTTTCAAAAATAAGCCGGTTTATTCACGGCCTCAGCAGTATACACTGAGAATTACTTAGACAACCACGACTGCTTCAATAATTCGCAGCGCACACAGTATCTCTATATTCTCATAACTGAATGGATATATGCGGATTTTAGATTTCTGATATAATTAAACTGTTTACATACGCAATTTGGATCAAGTGTAACCCCGGGGAGTCCAGGGGATTAAGCTGCATATTTAAGGAAAGCTGGAGGACAACAATGGGGTAAGAGTTATATCTGGTGGATAAGGTCAAGTAGATTCCAAAATATGTTTTGGATATTCGGGCAATACGGATAATTAGAAACAGAAAATAGGGTTCCTTATATACCAAATAAGAACCGCAGGACATTAGCAGGGATTTCAATGAGCATTTCCCTCTGATTTTAATTTGGAGAAATACATCAAGACTGGGAAACTTGTTACAATCATTGGAGATATCTTGAGGACAGTCCGTATGTGGAATGAACTGACAGCGGGGGTAGTTGAAGGAGCAACGTAAAGCATCCGTAAAAGACACTTGCACAGGAATATGGATAGGATAGGTTGAGAATGATATTGAACTAATAGGGTCAAATTGGATGAGATTGGATGGGACAGCTTGGTCGGCGTTAGCGAGTTGGGTGAAGTGCCTGTTTCTGTGCTGTATGAATATGAATGCATAAACTAAACAATACATTATAATGTACTGAATTGACTGCATCAATATAGTATACCGGCATCCCAGAGAGACACGTCCACGCACAAATAGCAGCGTTTTACAGACCTTGTCTATAAACAAAAATATAACCCATTCGATATATTGCATCGTCTTTCGTTATTTTTTCTCTGTTTAGGTCTCGATGCTTCGGCAGTCCCTGTTCAATTATGACGTGCATAATTCTGAACTTAACTCTCCTGCATCATTTGGCTGACGTTCTTGATTGTGGAAGCCAGCGAACTCACAGTGGATGCAACAATCCCCATTTTCAAGTGTAAAATCTCGAGTAGATCGTTTGGTAAAGGAGGTATAAGCATTGTTGAAACTGGGATTCAAGAAAGGGGGGTAATTAAAGGGGAGAAAGTGGGAGGTAGGTTTTGTGGAGGTTACCTAAAGTTGGAGAAATTAAACTTCATACCGTTAGTTTGTAAGACACCCCAGCGGAATATGATACGCTTGATGACATTAGTCGAAGTATTGAGTAAAATAGGTGTCAGGATGTCATGACATAGCCTTATAGGCCATTCGTTAGGCCTAATTTGGAGTATTTGGAGAGGTCTGCCTTTACGCTAATGTTGCAGAGGTTATGAAGGGGATGCAGATAAGAATATTCACAAGATTCGTCGGCATCATTTTGTATCATGAGAGGTTGGACCAACATCATTTGATTTGTCTGTTTCGTCAGAAGCTGAGGGGAGGCGTAATATGAATATGTATATGTTGATATAGTAATAAGCGAGGGTGGAACTGCAAAATTACATCCGGAATGGATGGTGAAAGGAGCAACGTTTAAAGGGATGTGCGTGGCAAGTTTATTTTGCAAAGGGGGTGATGTGCACTTGGACGTTGCTCCCTTGTTCGTTATGGAAGCAGATATGGCAATTACGTTTAGAGGCTTTTATCTGGCCATTTCGATATATAGAGGATTTGGAGGAGTATGGATAATGTGTAGGCATATGTGATTAGATTCCCTTGGAATAATGATCGGCATAGACACAGTGGGCTGTAAACACTTCGATCTGCATTCTGTCTCATTCCATTAAAAACTTAAAAATTGGACGGAAAATATCGTGAACAACAGTTAAATCGGAAAACGCGGAGCGATACAGTTAATCATAGATACATAGAAAATAGATGCATGAGTAGGACATTCGGCCCTTCGAGCCTGTACCGCCATTCAATTTGATCATGGGAATCATTCAATTCAGTATCCCTTACCTGCCTTCTCTCCATACCCACTGATCCCTTTAGCCACAAGGACGACATCGAACTCCCTCTTAAATATAGCCAGTGAACTGGCCTCAACTACCTTCTATGGCTGTGAATTCCGGAGATTCACCACTCTCTGTGTGAAAAATGTTTTTCTCATCTCGGTCCTAAAAGATTTCCCCTTATCCTTAAACTGTGACCCCTTGTCCTGGACTTCCCCAACATCGGGAACAATCTTCCTGCATCTAGCCTGTCGAACCACTTAAGAATTTTGTAAGTTTCTATAAGATTCCCCCCTCAATCTTCTAAATTCTAGCGAAAACAAGCCGAGTCGATCCAGTCTTTCTTCATATGAAAGTCCTGCCATCCCAGTAATCAGTCTGGTGAATCTTCTCTGTACTCCCCCTATGGCAAGAATGTCTTTCCTCAGACTTGGAGACCAAAACTGTACGCAATAATTTAAAAATCCTGAGCTTTTACTCAAAACACACCTCATTCTGCAAATCGTTTCGCTCACTTCAAGGGCCATAAGTGGGCCAATTGATGTGAAACTTCCAAACACAACTTCGCGAAAAATAGTGAAATATTGAAGCAAAAAGTGAAGCAAACGAAAAATAACAATACAACATAGCAAACCACGAAAGCGGTTATGGTGTTTTCCCTCCCGGTAAAACGTGTTGTCGGTAAACCGTCTTGTCGATGACCCGAACGTGATTCTATTTACTGTGCAAACTATAAACGTCTGTGACAAGGGTGTTGCTGCAGAAAACCTGAAGCAATGCAGAATGTTCTTCAGAACTCAAATAATATTAAGACAGGCCTGGACAAAGCAGTCACTGGCACTGTTCCAATGCAGCATTCTCTGTCCCACAATGTAACCATTCTCCTGCAGCAATGTGTTTGGAATCAAGACGATGTCTCAGCTTGTAGGGGGGAGTCGGGTATAATCTACAGCACCATTTATAATAGGCCCCGAGGGATAAAGAGGAACCAAATACATATTGGAGTCTCAATGAACGTGAAATGATAGCAAAGCTGTCATGAGCCTATGCCTAGAACCAAACAAGGTCACATTGTAAAAACTTGCTGGCCGACATTGAAGTATACAATTATTTCGCCACACTACAGAAATAACGTGATTAGTTTAAAGAGAATGAGTATACAGCATGTAAATACAGTACTCGAATACATTTCTCCTGAAATCCAGCAAACAATATTGGTTGCATCCTGGCATTTTACTGCGATTCTTACACACCGAAGCTCAGGAGACTCTGCTGACTGGTCTCAGTTCGACCCATTAGCCCTCCGATTCATCAATGAATCTTACACTGTCTGCAGAATGCTGCGTCTATCACCAAGGAGCCATACAGTCCAGTCTATGCCCTCTTCTCACTGCCACCATCGGTGGAAAGGTGCAGTAACCAGATATCGTTCAACCAGATATCAGGTTCAGTAACGATTATTGAAACGACATTATGTTTTGCAACGACATGCACTATTCAAATCCTGCTTCGACAATAGAAGACGCCGGCGCTAACCTTGCACGACTTTCGATTTCATTCCCTGGAGTGTAAGGGGCAGAAGGTTGAACTTATAGAGGTGTAGAAAATCACCAGGTGGATAGAAACTGTATTTTTCCCAGTGTCGGAACTGGGAAGAACCAGAAGACAACGTTTTCAAGTGAGATGGGAATATTTTCATAGGAACACGAGTGCAGCTTTTTCACACAGAGGGTACTGGATATATGAAACTATTTGCAAGAGGAGATCGTTGAAAAATATACCATATCAACATTTAAAATGCATCGCGGTCGGCATGGGCAAGTTGGACCGAAGGGTCTATGACTTGTTGACTATGATTTTAATCGTGTATTGATCAAATATCTTAGTTTTGCTGAGCCCACTTTCTTTTGTACAATGTATAGATAATTCGCATCATATATTTATGTGTTTTTGCCTGGTCCCATGTGCCTGTGATACCTCTTCAAACATCTTATGATTATACCCGTAGCCCAACCCACTTTTGCATATGACGTTACATAGCTGAAGTGGGAAAACTTTTTTCCGGACTAAAAAAAATGGAGGCATTGATTAAGGATGTGTCTCCCCCCAAATTTAAATATCCTGGCAATCATAAATCTATAACGCATCAAATACTACAGTTAAATGGAGGATAATGGGGATAATTACAAACGAGTACGGTGAATCGGTGTCATTGATTTGTCGAAAAGGCGTTTCTTAAATTGTATCTGTGCTAAAAACGTCTTTCACACTGAGGATGACCTGTAATGACACGTGGGCGACAGGGTCCTGTCATCAGTTCTCTGGAAATTAGACAGGACGCCCGCGGGTATTTTAACTAGGATGCAGATGAAAAGCACATGTATTCAAATCGTTGTATCGGACTTACTTTACTTCTGTAAGGATAGGGTTAAATATAAATTTCAACCGACTTTCTTCACAGTAGAGTGACAGTGAATTGTCGAACCGGTTGGACGTACTTTCAGCAGCGAGACCGCTCCCTACCCTGTGGAATGTGAGCGTTGGAATCCAGCCCGCAGACAGACACGGGGCGCTGCGTCTCGCAATGCAACAGACCGCACCGTTTAAATCAAAGATTCCTGGCGAAATTAGTCGAAACTTATCAACAACGAAGTGAGATGAAAATAAACACAGCCGGCACATTTTAGTAAGAATAATTAATGTTAGAACAATGCAGGATCCAATATTATTTCATTGAATTCCTTCAATTGGCTGCGTTTCCCACTGAGCCGTTCCATAGTCGTAGCGCCTCGCAGAACATTATCCAATAATTGTGGGCCAATGCCCAGTTTCTGACTGTCGATTTACGCAGGCGATTTTCTGGTGAAGTGTTCACCAGTCTTCTCATTGCCACATTACAGGCTCAGCTTGGAAAACAATTTCAAGTTCTGCTGTTCTCCCGCTCTCGGTTATCTTGACTGCTTGGACCTATTAGCCAAATCGGACAATCTATAGCTGCATCCGGTTACAGCCAAAGTCCTTCAGGTTTCTGACGTTCTTGTTACAGTTTTAAAGCAGCAATTATTTTAATGCATGGTGCGGCTGTGAATAATCTAATACATGCGATCGATGGTTCGCATAACACGTTAATTTAATCACACATGAACCTGTTCTGGGCATAATGCACAGATAATAAGGGAGCTTAATGGAGAGTACAATATAGAACGATACAGCACTTGATCATGCCCTTCGGCCCGCGTAAAATATGCAGACTATAATGTCATGACCTACTCTGATCGGTCTGCATATACTCCATAACCCTTCACTCCCTCTATTTCCATGTGCCTATCTCAAAGTACCTTAAATCCACCACTGTCGATCCAGCATTTATACGTGCGACTGAGTTTATACGCGTTTTTTTACATCAGTGTCTGCAGTTGCAGCAGCGTCGCAGTGGGATGAGAGGGCCTTCAATGCTCAGATACCGCTCGGTGTTTTGACCACTATCTACAATCAAGCCCAGTGTCCAGGAAGGAACACAACACATTTTGCACTCGGTGCAGCTTGTAAGTATTTTCTTGCAGCATATTTTATGCAACTGAGAGAGCAAAGTGGTGGATACATGCAGAGTCAATTATATTCTATACCAGATCATGGAAGGTCATGTGGCTGGCGCGGGCATTCAACAACCAGAGGTCATATGGCTCAGGAGAGAGGGCAAGATTAAGCAGCAATCTGAGACACATTGTTTTCTCTTAGGCGGTCTTCTGCACATGTAACGAGCTGTCGGATGATGCAATTGAGGCTGGTATTATAAAGACATTTAAAACGCGGCGCACAACTGGCTTATTCATAAAAGACTCGTCCTGATAGAGAATGGGATGCGCGCATAAAATTCCGCAGTAGAAGACAACCTTGATATAGTGCACTTCGCCCACCGGTACCATAGGTACACGGCTAATATCATGTCACTGGCACAACATTCGGCCCTATAACGACATTAGACGATATACAACATAAGTGACACAGTTGCCTAAAAATTGCTGCAAGGAAATGTTTACCTGCTCTACCAAGTGCAAACTGTTTTGTTCCCTATTGGATTCTGAACTTGAGACACCG
Organism: Raja brachyura; assembly: GCA_963514005.1. The sequence continues at coordinate 118,413 of CAUPSL010000303.1, forward strand.
ACGTCAGACATATTCATAGACTACAGCTCTGCTGCTAGTATAATGCCCACCCATGCTCATCTACCAACCTTTGGAACTTGGAGTCAGCACTTACATCAGCAACTGGACCCTCGACTTCCTGACCGTCAGCCCACAATCAATTATGATAGGAGATAACTTATTTTCTACGAAGATAGACACAAAGCGGGAGTAATTCAGCAGGACAGGTAGCATCTCTGGAGAGAAGGAATGGTTGCGTTTTGGGTCGAGACCCTTCATCAGACTGATGCTAGGGGGAGGAAGATAAATGGTTAAGGAAGTGTAACTAGGACAAGGGAAATGGAGATCAAGGGATAGTATATTTTTTTAGCTGGGAGAGGTTAACAACAAAGCAACCACAAATAAAATATAGTCGGAGACTGGGATAGTTGAAGAACTGGGAAGGAGGAGGGATGGAATGCGAGGGAAGGCAATGATTACTTGAAGTTAGATAACTCAATGTTCATACTGCTGGGGTGTAAGCAGTCCAAACGTATATGCGCTGTGCCTCATTTTGACAATGGAGGAGAACAGAAAGACCAGTTTTGGAATGGGAGGGGAGTTAAAGTGTTGAGCAACCAGGAGATCAGGAATTTGTCGGCGGAACGATCGCCGAGCCTGATATATGGAAGTACACACCTGGAACGGCGGCTACAGATGACGAGGTAGGAGGAGGTACAAGTGAACTTGTGCTTCACCTGCAAAGAATGACGGATCCTTGGACGGAGTCAAAATGGGGGGGGGGGGGGGTGTAGAGCGACAGGTGTTGCATCTCCCTCGTTCGCAGGGGAAGTAACTGGGGAAGCGGTGATTTGATAGTCATCGAAAACATTTTAACGGAGTGCATCATTACCTGACTTGGGAGCAGCTCAATTGCACTAAATTTTAGACAATCATGGAGGAAGGAGGTTCAGCAACGCGATTGCAGAGAGCTAGGACGAAGACTGAAAAGTAGGACTTCTAGGCTGATTCTCTCTGGATTGCTTCCAGTGCCTCGTGCTAGCGAGGGCAGGAACAGCGGGATTGGGAATCTGAATGTGTGACTGGCGGGTTGGTGCAGTGAGCAAGGAGTTAGCTTAATAGACCACTGGGAACTCTTGTTTGGAAGTGGTGACCTGTACAAAAGGGACGAGTTGCGCCTTAACTGGAAGGGGACCAACGTTCTGGCAGGCAAGTTTGCTAGTACACCGTGTGGGTTTAAACTAAATGGGGGGGGGGGTTGACAAATTGGGAGTATAAAGGGGAAGTGAGTTCACGAAAAGTGACAAAGGACTCCAGAATTAAAGGGAACGAAATTTCAAGAAGGGTTAATGCCCAGAGATTAATGTCAGGGCCAATGGTGTGGGAGGGGAGGCGAATACCGAAGTCAAAGTGTTGTTAATGAATGCGCGGAGTATAAGAAATCAAGTGGATGAGTTTGAGGCTTAGTTAGAAATTTGCAAGTATGATGTTATGTCAGTTACAGAGACATGACTGCAAAAGGACCAGGGCTGGCAGCTGAATATTCAAGGGTATACGTCCTATCGAAAAGACTGACAGATGGGCAGAGGAAGTGGGGTAGCTCTGTTGATGAGGAATTAAATTCAGTCCCTTGCGAGGGGTGACTTAAAATCATGAGACGTAGATTCAGCATGGATAGAACTGAGAAACTGTCAGGGTAAGAAGACTGTAATGGGAGTAACCCACAGACCCCCAAATAGTAACCTGGACATAGGGTGCACTTTGAATCAAGAGATAAAATTGGTATGTCGCAAAGGTAATGCTACGGTTGTTATCGAGGATTTCAACGTGCAGGTAGACTGGGTAAATCAGGTTAGTACTGGACCCCAAGAAAAGGAGCTTGTGGAGTGCCTTCGTTTCGTTATGCAACTTGTATGGGAGCCTACCAGGGAGAAAGCAATTGTGAATTTGGTGTTGTGTAATTAACCCGATTTGAGGATTCTTGGAGTACAAGCGTTAGCATAAATTTAGATGTGTCTGGTTGAGTAACTATGGTAGGGTGAAGACTATTCCATTCTTTAATTGTGCGGGGGCAGGAGAATGAATTGCTGTACACATCTGTCTTTGCAGCTGGTATCTCATATTCGATCATCTGCTCTTAATAGGTTTTAGTTTGGTGTAGGTTTGGTAATCAATGTCGAGCTGACCATTTAACATTTTGTAAAAACAGGTCAAATGGTGCGTTTTACGCCTGTCTTGGAGAGGGTTCCACCCCAGTGAAATCAGAAGTTTGTTAATACTCGCTTCTCTCTCAAAAGTATTTGTAACAAATCGAGCTGAATGTCTTTGGACACGTGCAATGGAAGACATGTTTATAGATAGAAACATAGAAAATAGGTGCAGGGGTAGGCCATTCGGCCCTTCGAGCCTGCACCGCAATTCAATATGATCATGGCTGATCATCTAACTCGGTATCATGTACCTGCCTTTTCTCCATACCCACTGATCCCTTTAGCCACAAGGGCCACATCTAACTCCCCTTTAAATATAGCCAATGAATTGGCCTCAACTACCTTCTGTGGCAGGGCATTCCGCAGATTCACCACTCTCTGTGTGAAAAATGATTTTTTTCATCTCGGTCCTAAAAGACTTCCCTCTTATCCTTAAAATGTGGCCCTTGTTCTGGACTTCCCAACATCAGGAACAATGTTCCTGCATCCAGCGTGTCCAACCCCTTAAGAATGTTTTAAGTTTCTATAAAATCCCACTCAATCTCCTAAATCCTTGCGAGTACAAGTCGAGTCTATCCAGTCTTTCTTCATATGAAAGTTCTGCCATCCCAGGATCGGTCTGGTGAACCTTCTCTGTATTCCCTCTATGGCAAGAATGTATTTCCTCAGATTAGGATACCAAAACTGTACGCAATACTCCAAGTGTGGCCTCATCAAGACCCTGTACAACTGCAGTAGAACCTCCCTGCACTTATACTCAAATCCTTTTGCTATGAATGCTAACATGGCATTCGCTTTCTTCGCTGCCTGCTGCACCTGCATGCCTACTTTCAACGACTGGTGTATCATGACACCCAGGTCCCGTTGCATCTCCCCTTTTCCTAATTGTTGATGATCAGACAGGATCATATTGAATGGCGGCGCTGGATTCAAGGGCCGAATGGCCTACTCCTGCACCTATCTTCGATGTTAGTATCTAAGCAATGTGGATACATTTTGGATGGATTTCAAATGAAATAAATTCAAAATGCAGAACTACACCAGTAAATGCTAAGTACTCTGGAGATTACCAAGGCTTAAGGGCGCCCACACCGGCGCAAATGTACTTCATTCTAACTATATCTAAAAAGAAACGTCCTCACTGTGGTGAAAACATTTTATTTGGAATGAATCACACCCCTGATGAGTTGCAGCTAATAGTACTCAAGTTAACCGTGTCACAATTCGTAAGAATGGAGTGGACGCGAATGCAGGGACAACTAGACAAGTGCTGGAGGAAACCAACATCCAAATACGAAGGTAACCGACTGAATACTGAATGGATTATTCGGCAGGGATTGAATGTAGACAGCGGGCATATAACCCTTAACTGATGAGGGCATCAGGGTGAATGCAGGAGTAACTCATGATTAGATCAGGGTAGGAATGTGGAGTCTCAACTGTGTGGAGACAAGGCAGGTGTGACAGGAGCCCCCCTCCCACGGACACCTCCTGGCGGCCTCCTAGACTGATCAGGATGTTGTTGATGAAAACCACGGATGAGGGAAGGGTCCATGATTTCACGGTCAGGGATCCAGCTCCTCTTCTCTTGTCCGTAGCCTTCCCAGTCAATCAGGTACTGAGTTTAGAAGATTGAGGGGGGATCTTATAGAAACTTACAACATTCTTAAGGGGTTGGATAGGCAAATGCAGGAAGATTGTTCCCGATGTTGGGGAGGTCCAGAACAAGGGGTCACAGTCTAAGGATAAGGGGTAATTCCTTTAGGACCGAGAAGAGAACAATATTTTTCACACACAGAATGGTGAGTCTCTGGAATTCTCTGCTACAGAAGGTAGTTGAGGCCAGTTCATTGGCTATATTTAATAGGGAGTTAGATGTGGCCCTTGTGGCAAAATGGATCAGGGGGAATGGAGAGAAGGCAGGTACAGGATACTGAGTTGGATGATCAGCCATGATCATATTGAATGGCGGTGCAGGCTCGAGGCCCGAATGGCCTACTCCTGCACATATTTTCTATGTTTCTATGTTTCTACCCCTCTGCCGCCACCGGCACTTCACCATGTACACGGGATCACCGTCAATGATGCGGGGTGGCGGAGGTAGCAGAGGAACAGGAGACAGGGAGCTGGAAGATTCAGGCTTAACCCGGGATACATGGAAGGTGGGGTGAATACGTATAGACCGGGGCAGTATAAGGCGGACAGCAGGGCGGTTGATGACTCTGAGAACAGTGAATGGACCAATAAACCGGAGTGCCAACTTACTGGACTCAACGCGGAGGACGAGGTCTCGGGGGACAGCCAGACCCTCTGCCCAGGGCGGTAACGAGGGGTTGGGGTCCGGTGATGATCCGCCCGTCGTCTGTACCTAGAAGCGGTGCAGAGTTGGGCAGAACGGGCCTCCCTCCAGATCCGACGACCGCGGCGCACAAACCGCTGGGCAGAGGAAACGGAGACCTTCTCCTCTTGGTCTGGGAACAGAGCTGTGATGACTCGATTCCTCTCTGACAAGGTACATTACTTAACCCTGATGTGATTAGACAGGGAAACTACAAACTGACCAGCGTTGTGGGGGGTGGGGAATGGTAACTTGGGCAGGGCAGGGGCGGGGGAAGTGAGTCCCGGTCAGTGCGAGCTGAAGCGCTTTGTGAGGAGCAGTAAGGGGCGGCCACACGCGGTGAATGGAGGGGTCCCTGACCCTGACACACACGGTGTTCATTCACCCTCATCGGCCGCGGCGAGGGCAGCAGGATGGCGGCGCCTTTCGGCAGCGGCCTCTGCAATCCGTCTGCATTTTCTTTTTTTTCCTGTCAAGTGGATGGCTTAGTTTTTGTTTCTAAGTTATTTTTAGCTGTGGGGGGTGGGGAAATTGTTGGTGTCCCCCCTGATGATGACTGCAGAAACGCAACTTCGTTTGAACTGATGTTCACGTGACAATAAACGATTCTGATTCCGAGGAGCCGGGAGACCGCTGGGAATGTGAGCGGAACACAGAGTGCTGGAGCAACTCAGCGGGTCAGGCAGCGTCTGTGGAGGGAATGGACAGGCGAGGATCCGGGTGGGTTCAGTGTGAGGAAGGGAAGGGTGGGTAAAGCTGAGAGAACCTGCCCCATGGTCAGAGGCGCGGAACTGATGAGGGGAGCAGAGAAACGGCGGCGCCGGTAAACCAGTCCGCTGTTGCCGACTTTGGCAGAAGAGGTGACCGGCACTTAGTTTAGATTTTACTTCGGAGTCACGTGAGTGACTACGTGAAGACCCCGCCAGCACGCATGCGCGACATATCGTCGTACGCATGCGGAAGCGACGGTCGGGAGGAGCGGGGCTCCTCCAGCGTGAGTTTAAAAAGCTCACGCCAGGGAAGTCTCACCGAAGGAGTGAGTCGACCATTATGGAAAGGAGGAAATCTAAGACAGCGGCGGCCAAATCAGCGGCTAAGGACAGCAGCCAACGGAGAACCGCCTCTCCAGAGCTACAGGTTCTACCTGCAGCTCCCGACTTTTCGGACTTTGAGACCGTTGGTACGCCACGGTCGGGGAAAACCACCCGGAAGTCGACCGGGGCCGACTCAGCGGAGTCCGGTCCCGAGGGCACCCCGCTCGCTGGCAGCGACGGAGGTCGCCTTGACCGCATTGAGCGGATGATGGAGCAGCTGCTCCAACGTGACCTGCTTAAGCAGGGGCAGGATCACAGTGGGACCCCTAGTAGGCCCACGGCAAGTTCCCTTAGAGGACTGCCTAATGTATCCCCTTCAATACAGGGGAGCATTGAGGGTCAGAACTGGGCTGACCCAGAAGAAGGGGAGTTGGCTGAAGCGCCTGCAGCGTCAGGGGTGTGTGAAGATTACATGGATGTGGTGAGTAAACATGCCATGCCCAACCAGAAGGGCCTACCCATCCACCCCAAGCTGGCTGCCAGCATTGATTATATGGCAACTAACCAACTTCAGGAACAGGCCATCAATGCCACAGCAGACAAATATATGGCACCAGAAAACTGCAAGTCATTAAATGTACCCGCGGTGAACAACCCAATATGGGGAAATATGAGCCCCTCGAGTAGAGGGCAGGAGATTAAACTTCAGAGAATCCTGAAGCTCCCAACCGCAGGGATTACTGCAGTGGCTAGAACAGCAGTGGGAGTGGATATGCCGGAGGAACTACAAGATGCTTTGGCCTTACTGTGCAACACACAGTATGAAATCAATAATTTCAGGAAAAGCATAATAAAGCCGGCGCTTAACCCCAAGTTCGCGGGGTTGTGTAAGCCTGGGAAGACGCAGCCTCCAAGCCTGCTATTCGGGGAAGATCTCCCCAAACAGGTTAAAGATCTTGATGAGGAGGCTAAGGCTTTGGGCCTTATTAAAGTACCTGGGTACACAAAGCCTCATCACCCACACAGAACGCACCCCTACGCACCCACCGGGCAGAGTTACCTTAACAGGTCTGCCGGTGGTGAAAGCTCGAAGGCCGGCATACCTGCTCAGCGGTCTTTTTTAGGCCAAGGCCCAGGCCGGCCTTCTTGGAAGATGCGCCACTCCCAGAACACCTACAACCAGCCGAGGAAGCAAGGGCAGAAACCACCACACCGGCAGTAACCATGGAGGTAGGTGGGTCTGGGATCCCCAGGAACACTACTGGTCCAAATTCACTTTGCATAGGGGGCAGGTTGCACATGTTCCTCGAGAATTGGCTCACTTTTACCCCTGATCCTTATATACTCAGGAGTATTCAGGGCTCCAAAATTGAATTTATTCACGAACTCCCTACCCCGGTACAGCATGCACCTAGTCGGAAATTCGTCCTTTCTCATAGAGATAAGGCAGCAGGGCATGCTGAACTACAGAGATTGATAGAAAAAGGGGTAATTGAGAAGGCCATTAAAGAACCTCAGGAGTTCGTGTCTAATATATTCACTAAAAATAAAAAAGATAGTGGTTGCCGCATCATCATAGATTTGACCGACCTGAATACTTCTGTCCAGTATATTCATTTTAAAATGGACACCTTCGACACTGCTATACAGCTTATAGCCAATGGGTACTACATGGCATGCGTTGACCTCAAAGATGCATACTATTCAGTACCCATACACAAGGATCATAGGAAATACTTAAAATTTATCTGGATGGGACAATTATGGCAATATAAAGCTTTGCCTAATGGGTTATCGTCAGCACCCAGATTATTTACCAAAATATTAAAACCAGCATTGGCCTATTTAAGGAAACACAATCATACTGTTATGGCCTATCTTGACGACATCCTCATAGTGGGGGAGAATTTGGAAATGGCTACTTTGGCAGTTACAGCCACGAAACATCTTTTTCAGAAACTGGGATTTACGATACATCCAGATAAATCAATATTGGAACCCTCCACTACTATGAAATATTTGGGGTTCATTATTGACTCAGTGCAAATGTCTGTCACGTTACCACCAAGCAAGGTGGAAGACCTGATAGAGGCTTGCAGGAGCCTTATTGGCATTAAGGACCCATCCATTCGGCAGGTGGCCAGGGTGATTGGGAAAATAGTAGCTGCATTCCCTGCAGCACAATATGGGCCCTTACATTACCAAAATCTACAAAGAGCCAAAATTACACCGCTCAAAAATCATGCTGGACATTTTGATAGGCCCATGAAAATTCCAGGGAAAGCAAAAGCAGAATTATATTGGTGGATGGGTAATGCCCAAAATTGTTCCAAACCCATAATTATCACCAATCCCTCAATCACCTTGCAAACGGATGCCAGTGCCAAAGGGTGGGGAGCTACTAACACTACCTCTAGCTGTGGAGGTAGATGGAGTGCACCAGAGTTAACCCTATTTAAAAACTTAGGGATTAACTATTCAGAAATGCTGGCAGCATTTCACGGCCTTAAGGCATACTGCACTAATATGCACAAAGTTCATGTTAGAATACAGATTGACAACACCACGGTGGTAGCTTATATTAACCACATGGGCGGTATAAAGTCGATATCGTGTGATGAATTGGCTAACAATATCTGGCACTGGTGTCTGCAAAGAGAAATTTGGATCTCAGCTACTTACCTTCCAGGTAAACTAAACACAGTGGCAGACACCAGGTCACGGAAATTCAACGACAACATAGAATGGATGTTGGATCGGAATGTGTTCGCAGATATTGTAGAACGTTATGGGACACCAGATATCGACCTTTTCGCGTCCAGGCTAAATCACCAACTACCAACGTATGTTGCTTGGGAGCCAGACCCGGGGGCAGTAGCGATGGATGCTTTCTCGCTACACTGGGGGGATTTATTTTGCTACGCTTTCCCTCCGTTCTGCCTCATCAGTCGGGTCTTGCAAAAAATCAAGCAAGACTCCGCATCGGGTATCTTGGTAGTGCCCGACTGGCCTACTCAATCATGGTTCCCTCTGGTACAGAAGATGGCCACAGAACCCTGTATCAGGGTGAATAAAAGACCTAGCCTGCTTGTTCATCCTGTTACAGGAGAATGTCATCCATGTCATGACCGCATGGATTTGTTAATTTGCAGATTTTAAAACGGCCACTTCATGGATTCGGACTCTCCAACAGGACCATTGATACCATCACAGCAGCCTGCAGAGAGTCCACAAGGAAGCAGTACCTGACCTACATCAGGAAATGGGAAGGATTCTGTGTAACTACCAAAACAACATACGAAACCGCCACCATCACTGAAAGTGCTGGAGTTTCTGGCTACCCTTCATTACGATGAGGGTCTGAGCTATAGCGCCATTAACTGTGCCAGGAGTGCCCTATCGTCTTACTTGGGCAAGGGGAGTGACCAATTGGGAATTGGGTCACATCCCCTAGTATCCAAATTTATGAGGGGAATATTTAATTCTAATCCTCCCAGGCCCAGATATAGCCATACCTGGGACATCAGCACGGTATTGACGATGCTGAGAGGATGGACACCGAACACGTGACTCCCTTTGGCCAAACTAACTTACAAAATGGTCATGATAATGGCACTGATCACGGCGCAACGGGTCCAGTCCCTGCACAAACTCAATCTGGATGCCATGACAATTACCAGTGGGAAAATCACATTCCAGGTGCAGGGACTATTGAAGCAAGATCGACCCGGAGTGTCTGGACATACTTTGGAGTTCCTGGCTTACCCAGCGGACACCCGTCTTTGTATCGTTACATTGATTCTACGATACAATTCAGTCACTAAAGATCTAAGGGGCACGGAAACAGCTTTGCTTGTCAGTCACAAGAAGCCTCATCACAGGGTCACGGTGCAAACCATTTCCAGATGGTTAAGGGTGGTACTGGATGCGGCGGGGGTGGATACTAATGTGTATAAATCTCACTCCACCAGGGCAGCATCCACCTCGGCGGCTAGAAGGATGGAGGTACCACTGGATCACATCCTGGCCACAGCGGGTTGGAATAATGAAAAAACCTTCCACCGCTTTTACAACAAACCCGTGACCTCCCCTGACAATTATGCAGGGAGGATTTTAAGTGCTGCCAGATAAATTACCATTATGGGACACAATATTGTGTTTGGTATGAATAAATACCTGTTTTGTTTTTCAGCCAGTGTCTTGTCTGAATCACGTCCATCCTCTTATCCCAGCTTTAGCGGTGTGTGAGCATGGAGCTTCCAGGGCATGAAATCACAGAGCTTTGAAATCTTCACGTAGTCACTCACGTGACTCCGAAGTAAAATAGTAAGATTAAACGAGAACTTACCAGTTTGAAGTTTGATCTTTATTTTATTAGGTGTTACGATGAGGGATTACGTGCCCTCCGCTCCCGACCCTCTATTATAAAGATCACCTGGTATGAAAGTTCTCTTTTTCTCTTACTATGGCAGTCATTGTGACTGTTTGTTCTGTGATTTCACACCACTGCTTTGAAGAGATGTCGCGCATGCGTGCTGGCGGGGTCTTCACGTAATCCCTCATCGTAACACCTCATAAAATAAAGATCAAACTTCAAACTGGTAAGTTCTCGTTTAATCTTACTATTAATGTAGTTTATTGTTCTCACCTGTACCGAGGTTCAGTGAAAAGATCTTTAGTGGGATGCTATCCAGTCAGCAGAAAGCCTGTCCATGACTACAATCAAGCCGTCCACAATGCACAGACACTGGAGAAATGGTCTCATGTGAAATGCAAGATAAAGTGGATTAAAGATAGTCCGAGGATCTCCGGTGGGGAAGATGAGGTGAGGAAGGCTAATTAGTGATAGGATGGTCCAGTTGCCTGACAACAGCTGGGAAGAAGCTGAGCCTGAATCAGGAGGGGTGCGTTTTCACACTTCTGTACCTCTTGTCGGATGGGAGAGGAGAGAAGAGGGATTGGCCGCGCTGCTCCAGGCCAGGTTACTGCTGATGTTCACTGCTCAGTACTTGACGTTTTCAAACTCTGGCGCTGTCAATGTGCACCGGGGTGTGTGGTCCGCATCGCTTCCTGAAGTCCAGCACTGTCTCCCACACACGTTACAATCTCCCGCTCCGTTCTCCAGCGCTCTGGGTTCAGTTTATGTTAGTTTAGAGGTACAGCGGGGAAACGGGCCCTTCAGCCCATCGAGTCCGCGCCGATCAGCGATCCCCGCACACTAACACTATCCTGCACACACTAGGGACAATTTACAATGTTACCAAGCCAATCAACTTGCAAACAGGCACGTCTTTGGAGTGTGGGAGGAAACCGGCGATTCCGTAGAAAACCCACGTGGTCACTGGGAGAACCTACAAGCTCCATACAGACAGTAGCCGTCGTCAGTATCGAGGCTGGGTCTCCGGCGCTGTGAGGCAGCAACTGTACCGCTACGCCACCGTCCGCGCTCTCCCTGGTCACGGATGTCCCGGCACCTTCCCCATCCCCTCCCACGGCGCGTCCCAAGGGGCCTCCTCCCAATACCCGTGACCCCACCCTCCCAATACGCGTGCGACTTCACACCTCCCCCCAATACCCGTACCCCTCACCCCCCACCCTCCCATTGACCGTGACCCCCCTCATCTCCCATCTCCACCACAAACAGCCACGGACAGACATCTAGAGAACTCACTGAATTTTATTTAACATTTATGTCGGGATAGAGAAGCAGAACACGTCACACCCCAGCAAATAATCATATTCCCTGATCACCCCCACCCCCCCCACCCCCCACAATCCACGGGTGGATGTGTCGCCTCAACGCCAGGCCCTTCCCACTCCATCCAACTTCATCCCAACAGATGTTGATCGGGACTTTTCCCGCTGAACCCAGTCATTGCAGGAACATTACGGGAAGCAGCAGCACCCCCCCCCCCCCCCCAGTGCAGTCAGTAAATGAGCAGCGGCCAGAGAGGGAAGCGTAAAGTCCAAATCACCAATTCAGCTGTAGATGCGCTCATTGCTCACCCATCACCCCACGATTAAAGTGCCCGCCCCGCCCCTCCCCCCCCCAAAGCAGAAACCCCGCAAACGTGTCCCGCTCTCCACCGACGCTCCTGTATCGGCGGCGGGACACGGCGGCCCTGGGGGAGAGAGAGAGTTGGTTACAGAGCGACGCAAGCCCACCCGTGTAGCAATGGTACTGACCCCCGCCCCCTGCCGGGAATAAAAACCCACTCCCCAGCACCACAGGACAGTACAGCACAACAACAGGCCATTCGGCCCACACTGGTTGAACCGACCATGCTGCCGAGGCCAAATATCTGTCTTTCCGTCACCCTCACCACCCACCACCCCCCCCCCTCCGCTCCCCGCATCTCCACGTGTCCATCCACAAGTCTCTTTAATGTCACTGTCGTGTCTGTGACGCCCATCATCCCCTCAATAATCAGCAATACAGCCGCCCCCACCCCGGGAATACCCACCCCCTCCCCTTACTGGATACACCACCCCCCCCCCCACACACTCACACACATAAACCGCAGCCCCCTCCCCTCACGGGATGTAACTCCATCCCTCGAAACGGGGAATTAAACTCAACGCTCCCCCGCCGGGAATAACCCCCCCTCCTCCCCGGTGATAATACCCCCGCCCACCGGGAATTAAACTCACTGCCCCCCCTCCCTCCTTCCCCAGAATAAACGCCACCCCCATAGGGGAATTAAAACCACCGGCCCCCAACCGCCCACCGACTCCCCCCCCCCACCCCCGGGCCGGGAGTGAGTTGTGAGGGGGCGGGGTCCGCGGTTCCTACCTCAGGCTGGAGAAGAGGAGATTGATGAGTTTTCCCCGCGCTCTGTGGCTGCGGAGGGAAGGAGCGGCGTTAAACGTCAACTGGCAACGCCGTGGGTGCAGTGAGGCGCGGCCGGACGGATTTGCGCACACTGCCACATGCACGGACACGCGAGCACGGGGACGCGCACAGAGGTACGGGGACTCGCAAGTAACGTACACTGTGGCGGTAGCGGGGATACGCAAGAGATGGCCACAAAGCGGCCACGTCTCACAAATGTACGCAGACACACACGGACGAGCGCAGAGAAACGGACGCGCACAGACCAACACGGATGCAAGGGCACACGGGCACGCGCAACGACACACGGGCACACGCAGACACTCGCGGACACCCTGCAGACACACACGACACGCGCAGACAGACACAGACGCGCGCAGACGCACATGGGCGCGTGCAGACACACATGGACGCGCGCAGACACAGACACAGTAACAATGTGCAAGACATCGTGTAACACGGATGGAGCTGCGATTTGACGGCAACTTACTCAGGGTGGGATTGTAGCCGCTCTTCCCCGCTATAAAACACAGAGACAGTTGGTGACGAGGCCCCGCATCAGCTGGGTCTAAACACACAGATTCAGCAGGGAAATGGACGAGATGGGCGGAGGGACGGTGAGAGGTAGTGGGGGATGGGGGGATAAAAACGGGAGGGAGATGGAGGGGTGTCGGAGCAGGGGATGTTGGAGGGGAGGGGGAGATGGAGGTGCAGGGCAGAGGGAGATCGAGGGGACGGGGAGTCGGGGTCAGTGGAGGGGGATATGGAGTGGGAGGGGAGGGGAGATTGAGGGGGAAATGGAGGAGGTGGAGTGGGGGAAAGATTCAATATTACTCGGTGTTTCCCCCGGGTCAGGTCACGGGGTGGAGGTGCCTGGATGGTGTTGCAGAAATGCGGCGGGCGGGTGGTCACTTTGTACCGGGTCAGATCTGCTCTTTGACGGGGAGGATTGACGACTAATCCCCCCCCCCCGGGGGCTTCAAAGTGGCAGAGGAGCAGGCGGAGGGGGAGAGGAAGCGGGGAGGAGACGGGAGACGGAGGGAACAACGCGACGCCTTATATCAGGAGAGGCGGAAGTCGGTGAAGTTGAGGTTGGGTGTAGTTTGAGAGACGGCCCAGGGGGTGGGGTGGGGAGGTGGAGGGGGGGGGGGGGGCGCTGGTCGAGGTGGAGGGAGAGGGAAATGGACGGAAGGAAGGGCGATCAGGGGGAAGGGACGGGGATGTGAAGACGGGTGGGGTGGGAAGGAGATGGAGGGGTGAAGGAGAACGAGAGCAGGGAGGGGCGGGATGAATGTGGGAGAGGGGGCAGTGGGGGGTAGTGGGAGGGAGGGGGAGAGGGGCGGGAGGGAGAAACACGGGAGGGATTGAGTGAGAGATGGGGATGGAGGGGAGGAGGGTGGAGTGAGGATGAGGAGCGGGAGTGTAAGTCTGAGGTGAGGCAAGGGAGCGGACGGGGACGGAGGGAAGAACGCGACGTCTTGTATCAGGAGACGCCGTGGTCGGGGGGGCGGAGGTCGGGGAGGGGGCTGCGGAGAGGACGTATCACCATTGTATCTGGGGGAGCAGCCCTGTCTCCGTCCACTCCTACCTTGTTTCTTCTTCCAGTAGAGGACTCCCCCCACGGCTGCGGCCACCGCAAGCACCAGGACAACGAGCACCACGGCAAAGATCATCACGGTGCTGCCCGATTTGCGGACTGTCTCAGATTCAGAAACAGAGGCGGATGATGGACAGAGACCGGGGTCCCGGCTTCCCCGCCGCTACCCCCTGCCTTCTTACCTCCACCACCCGCTCTCACCCGCTCTCACAACCCCCTCCCACCACGCACACTCTCCAGCTCTCTCCTCACCCAATCCACTCCTCTGCCTCCAACCCCTCCCCTTTCCCCTCTACTCCACTCCAACCTCCCGCTCCGCTCCACCCCTCCCGTGCCCCACTCACGCAGGAAGACCTCGAGGGGCTGGGGCAGCCCCAGGTGCTCCACGCGGCAGGAGAGCGGGGTGGGGTCCCCGGGCTCCACGTCGGACCAGCGACGCAGCTGGAAGGTGCCGTCGTGGTTGGGCAGCGTCCCGTGGGAGCGGCTATCATCCAGGACCAGGCCGTCCCGCACCAGGTTCACCTCGATGGAGCGCGGGTAGAAGCCCGTGGTGAAGCACGACACGCGGCCCCCATCGCCCGACACGAAGATGCTCACCTCGGGCTGGACTGTGGGGAGAGAGGCAGTGAGGGGGGATAGTGAGGGGTAGACAGTAAGGGGGAGACAGAGAGGGGAGACAGAGAGGGGAAACAGTGAGGGGGAGACAGTGAGGGCGAGACGGTGAGCGGGGAGATAAAGGTCAGTGGGGAGGACAGCGAGAGTGGAGCGTGGGGGGAGGCACAGAGGGGGGAGATACAGGGGGTAGACAGACGGTGGAGAGAGCGACAGACTGGGGGACAGACAGAGGGGAGGGGCGAGACAGACATCTGGTGGGTCACCCCCCACACACAGACCCCGACACACAGACTCCGACACACAGACCCCGACACACAGACCCCGACACACAGACCCCCACACACAGACCCGCACACACAGACCCCGCCACACAGACCCCGACACACAGACCCCGACACACAGACCCCGACACACAGATCCCGACACACAGACCCTGACACACAGACCCCGACACACAGACCCCGACACACAGACCCCGACACACAGACCCCCACACACAGACCCCCACACACAGACCCGCACACACAGACCCCGACACACAGACCCCCACACACAGACCCCCCACACACAGACCCCGACACACAGACCCCGACACACAGAGCCACACACACAGACCCCGACACACAGACCCCGACATTCAGACCCCCACACACAGACCCGCACACACAGACCCCGACACACAGACCCCCACACACAGACACCCCACACACATACCCCGACACACAGACTCCGACACACAGACCCCGACACACAGACCCCGACACACAGACCCCGACACACAGACCCCGACACACAGGCCCCCACACACAAACCCCCCACGCACAGACCCCGACACACAGACCCCGACACACAGACCCCGACACACAGACCCCGACACACAGACCCCGACACACAGACCCCGACACACAGACCCCGACACACAGACCCCGACACACAGATCCCGACACACAGACCCTGACACACAGACCCCGACACACAGACCCCGACACACAGACCCCGACACACAGACCCCCACACACAGACCCCCACACACAGACCCGCCCACACAGACCCCGACACACAGACCCCCACACACAGACCCCCCACACACAGACCCCGACACACAGACCCCCACACACACAGACCCCGACACACAGACCCCGACACACAGACCCCGACACACAGACCCCGACACACAGATCCCGACACACAGACCCTGACACACAGACCCCGACACACAGACCCCGACACACAGACCCCGACACACAGACCCCCACACACAGACCCCCACACACAGACCCGCACACACAGACCCCGACACACAGACCCCCACACACAGACCCCCCACACACAGACCCCGACACACAGAGCCACACACACAGACCCCGACACACAGACCCCGACATTCAGACCCCCACACACAGACCCGCACACACAGACCCCGACACACAGACCCCCACACACAGACACCCCACACACAGACCCCGACACACAGACTCCGACACACAGACCCCGACACACAGACCCCGACACACAGACCCCGACACACAGACCCCGACACACAGGCCCCCACACACAAACCCCCCACGCACAGACCCCGACACACAGACCCCGACACACAGACCCCGACACACAGACCCCGACACACAGACCCCGACACACAGGCCCCCACACACAAACCCCCCACGCACAGACCCCGACACACAGACCCGCACACACAGACCCGCACACACAGACCCCCACACACAGACCCCCCACACACAGACCCCGACACACAGAGCCACACACACAGACCCCGACACACAGACCCCGACACACAGACCCCGACACACAGACCCCGACACACAGACCCCGACACACCGACCTGGGCTCCAGCCAGGAGGGCGGGCAGCAGCAGCAGCAGCGGGCACAGCATGGTCGCCCCCGACTGTCCAGGTTGCGGTGAGTTTGCGAGTCCGGGGCGCATGCGAGGTTCACTCTGCTCCGCCCGCCCGCCTGCTTCACCCGGCATCCCACGCTGATTGGTCGGTGCCGTGACCGCGACCACTCACAGTCCTGCCCGCCCGTGAGTTACCGGTCTCCGGGCAGAAGAGCCCCACGAAGCTGGTGAAAAATAGCCTGCTGGGGAGAGTGGAGCGCGGCAGGTTAGCTCATGAAAGCGAAATCGTGAAGTGTGTGAGAGAGATGGGACCCACCCACACAGACCATGACACAGACCCTGACACACAGACCCCGACACACAGATCCTGACCCCGACACACAGACCCCGACACACAGACCCCGACATTTAGACCCCCAAACACAGACCCGCACACACAGACCCCGACACACAGATCCCCACACACAAACCCCCCACACACAGGCCCCGACACACAGACCCCGACACACAGACCCCGACACACAGACCCCCACACACAGATCCTGACACACAGACCCCGACACACAGACCCCCACACACAGACCCCGACACACAGACCCCGACACACAGAGCCACACACACAGACCCCGACACACAGACCCCGACATTCAGACCCCCACACACAGACCCGCACACACAGACCCCGACACACAGACCCCGACACACAGACCCCGACACACAGACCCCCACACACAGACTCCCACACACAGACCCCGACACACAGACCCGCACACACAGACCCCCCACACACAGACCCCGACACTCAGACACCGACACACAGACCCCGACACACAGACCCCGACACACAGACCCCGACACACAGACCCTGACACACAGACCCCGACACACAGACCCCCACACACAGACCCCGACACACAGACCCCGACACACAGAGCCAAACACACAGACACCGACACACAGACCCAGACATTCAGACGCCCACACACAGACCCGCACACACAGACCCCGACACACAGACCCCCACACACAGACCCCCCACACACAGACCCCGACACACAGACTCCGACACACAGACCCCGACACACAGACCCCGACACACAGACCCCGACACACAGACCCCGACACACAGACCCCGACACACAGACCCCGCCACACACAGACCCCGCCACACAGACCCCCACACACAGACCCCCCACACACTGACCCCGACACACAGACCCCGACACAAAGACCCCCACACACACAGACCCCGACACACAGACCCCGACACACAGACCCCGACACACAGACCCCGACACACAGATCCCGACACACAGACCCCGACAGACAGACCCCGACACACAGACACCGACACACAGACCCGCACACACAGACCCGCACACACAGACCCCCACACACAGACCCCCCACACACAGACCCCGACACACAGAGCCACACACACAGACCCCGACACACAGACCCCGACACACAGACCCCGACACACAGACCCCGACACACAGACCCCGACACACCGACCTGGGCTCCAGCCAGGAGGGCGGGCAGCAGCAGCAGCGGGCACAGCATGGTCGCCCCCGACTGTCCAGGTTGCGGTGAGTTTGCGAGTCCGGGGCGCATGCGAGGTTCACTCTGCTCCGCCCGCCCGCCTGCTTCACCCGGCATCCCACGCTGATTGGTCGGTGCCGTGACCGCGACCACTCACAGTCCTGCCCGCCCGTGAGTCACCGGTCTCCGGGCAGAAGAGCCCCACTAAGCTGGTGAAAAATAGCCTGCTGGGGAGAGTGGAGCGCGGCAGGTTAGCTCATGAAAGCGAAATCGTGAAGTGTGTGAGAGAGATGGGACCCACCCACACAGACCATGACACAGACCCTGACACACAGACCCCGACACACAGATCCTGACCCCGACACACAGACCCCGACACACAGACCCCGACATTTAGACCCCCAAACACAGACCCGCACACACAGACCCCGACACACAGATCCCCACACACAAACCCCCCACACACAGGCCCCGACACACAGACCCCGACACACAGACCCCGACACACAGACCCCCACACACAGATCCTGACACACAGACCCCGACACACAGACCCCCACACACAGACCCCGACACACAGACCCCGACACACAGAGCCACACACACAGACCCCGACACACAGATCCCGACACACAGACTCCCACACACAGACCCCGACACACAGACCCGCACACACAGACCCCCCACACACAGACCCCGACACTCAGACACCGACACACAGACCCCGACACACAGACCCCGACACACAGACCCCGACACACAGACCCTGACACACAGACACCGACACACAGACCCCCACACACAGGCCCCGACACACAGACCCCGACACACAGAGCCAAACACACAGACCCCGACACACAGACCCAGACATTCAGACGCCCACACACAGACCCGCACACACAGACCCCGACACACAGACCCCCACACACAGACCCCCCACACACAGACCCCGACACACAGACTCCGACACACAGACCCCGACACACAGACCCCCACACACAGACCCCGACACACAGACCCCGACACACAGACCCCGACACACAGACCCCGCCACACACAGACCCCGCCACACAGACCCCCACACACAGACCCCCCACACACTGACCCCGACACACAGACCCCGACACACAGACCCCCACACACACAGACCCCGACACACAGACCCCGACACACAGACCCCGACACACAGACCCCGACACACAGATCCCGACACACAGACCCCGACACACAGACCCCGACACACAGACCCCGACACACAGACCCCGACACACAGACCCCGACACACAGACCCGCACACACAGACCCGCACACACAGACCCCCACACACAGACCCCCCACACACAGACCCCGACACACAGACCCCGACACACCTACCCCGACACACAGACCCCGACACACAGATCCCGACACACAGACCCCGACACACAGACCCCGACACACAGACCCCCACAAACAGACCCCGACACACATACCCCCACACACAGACCCCGACACACAGACCCCGACACACAGACCCCGACACACAGACCCCGACACACAGACCCCGACACACAGACCCCGACACACAGAGCCAAACACACAGACCCCGACACACAGACCCCGACACACAGACCCCGCCACACACAGACCCCGCCACACAGACCCCCACACACAGACCCCCCACACACTGACCCAGACACACAGACCCCGACACACAGACCCCCACACACACAGACCCCGACACACAGACCCCGACACACAGACCCCGACACACAGACCCCGACACACAGATCCCGACACACAGACCCCGACACACAGACCCCGACACACAGACCCCGACACACAGACCCCGACACACAGACCCCGACACACAGACCCGCACACACAGACCCGCACACACAGACCCCCACACACAGACCCCCCACACACAGACCCCGACACACAGAGCCACACACGCAGACCCCGACACACAGACCCCGACACACAGATCCCGACACACAGACCCCGACACACAGACCCCGACACACAGACCCCCACAAACAGACCCCGACACACATACCCCCACACACAGACCCCGACACACAGACCCCGACACACAGACCCCGACACACAGACCCCGACACACAGACCCCGACACACAGACCCCGACACACAGACCCCGACACACAGACCCCGACACACAGACCCCGACACACAGACCCCGACATACAGACCCACCCACACAGACCCCGACACACAGACCCCGACACACAGACCCCGACACACAGACCCCGAAACACAGACCCCGACACGCAGACCCCGACACGCAGACCCCCACACACAGACCCCGACACACAGACCCCGTCACACAGACCCCGACACACAGACCCCGACACGCAGACTCCGACACACAGACCCCCACACACAGACCCCGACACACAGACCCACCCACACAGACCTCGACACACAGATCCCGACACACAGACCCCGACACACAGACCCCGACACACAGACCCCGACACACAGACCCCGACACACAGACCCCGACACACAGACCCCGACACACACAGACCCCGACGCACATACCCTGACACGCGGACCCCGACACACAGACCCCGACACACAGACCCGACACACAGACCCCGACACACAGACCCCGACACACACAGACCCCGACACACAGACACCGACACACAGACCCCGACACACAGACCCCGACACACACAGACCCCGACACACAGACCCTGCCACGCGGACCCCGACACACAGACCCCGACACACAGACCCCGAAACACAGACCCCGACACGCAGACCCCGACACGCAGACCCCGACACGCAGACCCCCACACACAGACCCCGACACACAGACCCCGACACACAGACCCCGACACACAGACTCCGACACACAGACTCCGACACACAGACCCCCACACACAGACCCCGACACACAGACCCACCCACACAGACCTCGACACACAGATCCCGACACACAGACCCCGACACACAGACCCCGACACACAGACCCCGACACACAGACCCCGACACACACAGACCCCGACACACAGACACCGACACACAGACCCCGACACACAGACCCCGACACACACAGACCCCGACACACAGACCCTGCCACGCGGACCCCGACACACAGACCACGACACACAGACCCCGACACACAGACCACGACACACAGACCCCGACACACAGACCCCGACACACAGACCCCGACACACAGACCCTGACACATAGACCCCGACACACACCCTGGCACAGAGTCTGACACACAGCGTCTGACACGGACCCTGAGACAGACGCTGATACAGACCCCGACACACAGAGCCAAACACACAGACCCCGACACACAGGCCCAGACATTCAGACGCCCACACACAGACCCGCACACACAGACCCCGACACACAGACCCCCACATACAGACCCCCGACACACAGACCCCGACACACAGACTCCGACACACAGACCCCGACACACAGAAGCCGACACACAGACCCCGACACACAGACCCCGACACACAGACCCCGACACACAGACCCGCACACACAGACCCCGCCACACAGACCCCGACAAACAGACCCCGACACACAGACCCCGACACACAGACCCCGACACACAGACCGCGACACACAGACCACGACACACAGACCCCGACACACAGACCCACCCACACAGACCCCGACACGCAGACCCCGACACACAGACCCCCACACACAGACCCCGACACACAGACCCCGACACACAGACCCCGACACACAGACCCCGACACACAGACCCCCACACACAGACCCCGACACACAGACCCCGACACACCGACCTGGGCTCCAGCCAGGAGGGCGGGCAGCAGCAGCAGCGGGCACAGCATGGTCGCCCCCGACTGTCCAGGTTGCGGTGAGTTTGCGAGTCCGGGGCGCATGCGAGGTTCACTCTGCTCCGCCCGCCCGCCTGCTTCACCCGGCATCCCACGCTGATTGGTCGGTGCCGTGACCGCGACCACTCGCAGTCCTGCCCGCCCGTGAGTCACCGGTCCCCGGGTAGAAGAGCCCCACGAAGCTGGTGAAAAATAGCCTGCTGGGGAGAGTGGAGCGCGGCAGGTTAGCTCATGAAAGCGAAATCGTGAAGTGTGTGAGAGAGATGGGACCCACCCACACAGACCATGACACAGACCCTGACACACAGACCCCGACACACAGATCCTGACCCCGACACACAGACCCCGACACACAGACCCCGACATTTAGACCCCCACACACAGACCCGCACACACAGACCCCGACACACAGACCCGCACACACAGACCCCCCACACGCAGGCCCCGACACAGAGACCCCGACACACAGACCCCGACACACAGACCCCCACACACAGACCCTGACACACAGACCCCGACACACAGACCCCCACACACAGACCCCGACACACAGACCCCGACAAACAGAGCCACACACACAGACCCCGACACACAGACCCCGACATTCAGACACCCACACACAGACCCGCACACACAGACCCCGACACACAGACCCCGACACACAGACCCCGACACACAGACCCCCACACACAGACCCCCACACACAGACCCCGACACACAGACCCGCACACACACCCCCCACACACAGACCCCGACACACAGACCCCGACACACAGACCCCCACACACACAGACCCCGACACACAGACCCCGACACACAGACCCCGACACACAGATCCTGACCCCGACACACAGACCCCGACACACAGACCCCGACATTTAGACCCCCACACACAGACCCGCACACACAGAACCCGACACACAGACCCCCACACACAGACCCCCCACACACAGGCCCCGAAACACAGACCCCGACACACAGACCCCGACACACAGACCCCCACACACAGACCCTGACACACAGACCCCGACACACAGACCCCCACACACAGACCCCGACACACAGACCCCGACACACAGCCACACACACAGACCCCGACACACAGACCCCGACATTCAGACCCCCACACACAGACCCGCACACACAGACCCCGACACACAGACCCCGACACACCTACCCCGACACACAGACCCCCACACACAGACTCCCACGCACAGACCCCGACACACAGACCCGCACACACTGACCCCCCACACACAGACCCCGACACACAGACCCCGACACACAGACCCCCACACACACAGACCCCGACACACAGACCCCGACACACAGACCCCGACACACAGACCCCGACACACAGACCCCGACACACAGACGCTGACACACAGACCCCGACACACAGACCCCCACACACAGACCCCGACACACAGACCCCGACACACAGAGCCAAAAACACAGACACCGACACACAGACTCCGACACACAGACCCCCACACACAGACCCCGACACACAGACCCACCCACACAGACCTCGACACACAGATCCCGACACACAGACCCCGACACACGGACCCCGACACACAGACCCCGACACACAGACCCCGACACACAGACCCCGACACAGACCCCGACACACACAGACCCCGACACACATACCCTGACACGCGGACCCCGACACACAGACCCCGACACACAGACCCGACACACAGACCCCGACACACAGACCCCGACACACACAGACCCCGACACACAGACACCGACACACAGACCCCGACACACAGACCCCGACACACACAGACCCCGACACACAGACCCTGCCACGCGGACCCCGACACACAGACCCTGACACACAGACCCCGACACACAGACCCCGAAACACAGACCCCGACACGCAGACCCAGACACGCAGACACCCACACACAGACCCCGACACACAGACCCCGACACACAGACCCCGACACACAGACTCCGACACACAGACTCCGACACACAGACCCCCACACACAGACCCCGACACACAGACCCACCCACACAGACCTCGACACACAGATCCCGACACACAGACCCCGACACACAGACCCCGACACACAGACCCCGACACACTGACCCCGACACACACAGACACCGACACACAGACCCCGACACACAGACCCCGACACACACAGACCCCGACACCCAGACCCTGCCATGCGGACCCCGACACACAGACCACGACACACAGACCCCGACACACAGACCACGACACACAGACCCCGACACACAGACCTCGACACACAGACCCCGACACACAGACCCTGACACATAGACCCCGACACACACCCTGGCACAGAGTCTGACACACAGCGTCTGACACGGACCCTGAGACAGACGCTGATACAGACCCCGACACACAGAGCCAAACACACAGACCCCGACACACAGGCCCAGACATTCAGACGCCCACACACAGACCCGCACACACAGACCCCGACACACAGACCCCCACACACAGACCCCCCACACACAGACCCCGACACACAGAGTCCGACACACAGACCCCGACACACAGACCCCGACACACAGACCCCGACACACAGACCCCGACACACAGACCCCCACACACAGACCCGCACACACAGACCCCGCCACACAGACCCCGACACACAGACCACGACACACAGACCCCGACACACACCCTGGCACAGAGTCTGACACACAGCGTCTGACACGGACCCTGAGACAGACGCTGATACAGACCCCGACACACAGAGCCAAACACACAGACCCCGACACACAGGCCCAGACATTCAGACGCCCACACACAGACCCGCACACACAGACCCCGACACACAGACCCCCACACACAGACCCCCCACACACAGACCCCGACACACAGACTCCGACACACAGACCCCGACACACAGACCCCCACACACACACCCCGACACACAGACCCCCACACACAGACCCGCACACACAGACCCCGCCACACAGACCCCCACACACAGACCCCCCACACACTGACCCCGCACACAGACCCCGACACACAGACCCCGACACACACAGACCCCGACACACAGACCCCGACACACAGACCCCGACACACAGACCCCGACACACAGATCCCGACACACAGACCCTGACACACAGACCCCGACACACAGACCCCGACACACAGACCCCGACACACAGACCCCGACAAACAGACCACGACACACAGACCCCGACACACAGACCCCGACACACAGACCCCGACACACAGACCACGACACACAGACCCCGACACACAGACCCACCCACACAGACCCCGACACGCAGACCCCGACACACAGACCCCCACACACAGACCCCGACACACAGACCCCGACACACAGACCCCGACACACAGACCCCGACACACAGACCCCCACACACAGACCCCCACACACAGACCCACCCACACAGACCTCGACACACAGACACCGACACACAGACCCCGACACACAGACCCCGACACACAGACCCCGACACACAGACCCCGACACACAGACCCCGACACACCGACCTGGGCTCCAGCCAGGAGGGCGGGCAGCAGCAGCAGCGGGCACAGCATGGTCGCCCCCGACTGTCCAGGTTGCGGTGAGTTTGCGAGTCCGGGGCGCATGCGAGGTTCACTCTGCTCCGCCCGCCCGCCTGCTTCACCCCGCATCCCACGCTGATTGGTCGGTGCCGTGACCGCGACCACTCACAGTCCTGCCCGCCCGTGAGTCACCGTTCCCCGGGTAGAAGAGCCCCACGAAGCTGGTGAAAAATAGCCTGCTGGGGAGAATGGAGCGCGGCAGGTTAGCTCATGAAAGCGAAATCGTGAAGTGTGTGAGAGAGATGGGACCCACCCACACAGACCATGACACAGACCCTGACACACAGATCCCGACACGCAGATCCTGACCCCGACACACAGACCCCGACACACAGACCCCGACATTTAGACCCCCACACACAGACCCGCACACACAGACCCCGACACACAGACCCGCACACACAGACCCCCCACACACAGGCCCCGACACAGAGACCCCGACACACAGACCCCGACACACAGACCCCCACACACAGACCCTGACACACAGACCCCGACACACAGACCCCCACACACAGACCCCGACACATAGACCCCGACAAACAGAGCCACACACACAGACCCCGACACACAGACCCCGACATTCAGACACCCACACACAGACCCGCACACACAGACCCCGACACACAGACCCCGACACACAGACCCCGACACACAGACCCCCACAAACAGACCCCCACACACAGACCCCGACACACAGACCCGCACACACACCCCCCACACACAGACCCCGACACACAGACCCCGACACACAGACCCCCACACACACAGACCCCGACACACAGACCCCGACACACAGACCCCGACACTCAGATCCTGACCCCGACACACAGACCCCGACACACAGACCCCCACACACACAGACCCCGACACACAGACCCCGACATTTAGACCCCCACACACAGACCCGCACACACAGACCCCGACACACAGACCCCCACACACAGACCCCCCACACACAGGCCCCGACACACAGACCCGGACACACAGACCCCGACACACAGACCCCCACACACAGACCCTGACACACAGACCCCGACACACAGACCCCCACACACAGACCCCCACACACAGACCCCGACACACAGACCCCGACACACAGCCACACACACAGACCCCGACACACAGACCCCGACTTTCAGACACCCACACACAGACCCGCACACACAGACCCCGACACACAGACCCCGACACACCTACCCCGACACACAGACCCCCACACACAGACTCCCACGCACAGACCCCGACACACAGACCCGCACACACAGACACCCCACACACAGACCCCGACACACAGACCCCGACACACAGACCCCCACACACACAGACCCCGACACACAGACCCCGACACACAGACCCCGACACACAGGCCCCGACACACAGACCCTGACACACAGACCCCGACACACAGACCCCCACACACAGACCCCGACACACAGACCACGACACACAGAGCCAAAAACACAGACCCCGACACACAGACCCCGACATTCAGACGCCCACACACAGACCCGCACACACAGACCCCGACACACAGACCCAAACACACAGACCCCCCACACACAGACCCCGACACACAGACTCCGACACACAGACCCCGACACACAGACCCCGACACACAGACCCCGACACACAGACCCCCACACACAGACCCGTACACACAGACCCCGCCACACAGACCCCCACACACAGACCCCCCACACACTGCCCCGACACACAGACCCCGACACACAGACCCCCACACACACAGACCCCGACACACAGACGCCGACACACAGACCCCGACACACAGACCCCGACACACAGACCCCCACACACAGACCCGCACACACAGACCCCGCCACACAGACCCCCACACACAGACCCCCCACACACTGCCCCGACACACAGACCCCGACACACAGACCCCCACACACACAGACCCCGACACACAGACGCCGACACACAGACCCCGACACACAGACCCCGACACACAGATCCCGACACACAGACCCTGACACACAGACCCCGACACACAGACCCCCACACACAGACCCCGACACACAGACCCCGACACACAGACCCCGACACACAGACCCCGACACACAGACCCCGACACACAGACCCCGACACACAGACCCCGACACACAGACCACGACACACAGACCCCGACACACAGACCCACCCACACAGACCCCGACACACAGACCCCGACACACAGACCCCGACACACAGACCCCGACACACAGACCCCGACACACAGACCCCGACACACAGACCCCGACACACAGACCCCGACACACAGACCCCGACACACAGACCACGACACACAGACCCCGACACACAGACCCACCCACACAGACCCCGACACGCAGACCCCGACACGCAGACCCCCACACACAGACCCCGACACACAGACCCCGACACACAGACCCCGACACACAGACCCCGACACTCAGACCCCCACACACAGACCCCGACACACAGACCCACCCACACAGACCTCGACACACAGACCCCGACACACAGACCCCGACACACAGACCCCGACACACAGACCCCGACACACAGACCCCGACACACAGACCCCGACACACCGACCTGGGCTCCAGCCAGGAGGGCGGGCAGCAGCAGCAGCGGGCACAGCATGGTCGCCCCCGACTGTCCAGGTTGCGGTGAGTTTGCGAGTCCGGGGCGCATGCGAGGTTCACTCTGCTCCGCCCGCCCGCCTGCTTCACCCCGCATCCCACGCTGATTGGTCGGTGCCGTGACCGCGACCACTCACAGTCCTGCCCGCCCGTGAGTCACCGGTCCCCGGGTAGAAGAGCCCCACGAAGCTGGTGAAAAATAGCCTGCTGGGGAGAGTGGAGCGCGGCAGGTTAGCTCATGAAAGCGAAATCGTGAAGTGTGTGAGAGAGATGGGACCCACCCACACAGACCATGACACAGACCCTGACACACAGATCCCGACACACAGATCCTGACCCCGACACACAGACCCCGATACACAGACCCCGACATTTAGACCCCCACACACAGACCCGCACACACAGACCCCGACACACAGACCCGCACACACAGACCCCCCACACACAGGCCCTGACACAGAGACCCCGACACACAGACCCCGACACACAGACCCCCACACACAGACCCTGACACACAGACCCGGACACACAGACCCCCACACACAGACCCCGACACACAGACCCTGACAAACAGAGCCACACACACAGACCCCGACACACAGACCCCGACATTCAGACACCCACACACAGACCCGCACACAGACCCCGACACACAGACCCCGACACACAGACCCCGACACACAGACCCCGACACACAGACCCCCACACACAGACCACGACACACAAACCCGCACACACACCCCCCACACACAGACCCCGACACACAGACCCCGACACACAGACCCCCACACACACAGACCCCGACACACAGACCCCGACACACAGACCCCCACACACAGACCCCGACACACAGACCCCGACACACAGCCACACACACAGACCCCGACACACAGACCCCGACATTCAGACCCCCACACACAGACCCGCACACACAGACCCCGACACACAGACCCCGACACACCTACCCCGACACACAGACCCCCACACACAGACTCCCACGCACAGACCCCGACACACAGACCCGCACACACAGACCCCCCACACACAGACCCCGACACACAGACCCCGACACACAGACCCCCACACACACAGACCCCGACACACAGACCCCGACACACAGACCCCGACACACAGACCCCGACACACAGACCCCGACACACAGACCCTGACACACAGACCCCGACACACAGACCCCCACACACAGACCCCGACACACAGACCACGACACACAGAGCCAAAAACACAGACCCCGACACACAGACCCAGACATTCAGACGCCCACACACAGACCCGCACACACAGACCCCGACACACAAACCCCCACACACAGACCCCCCACACACAGACCCCGACACACAGACTCCGACACACAGACCCCGACACACAGACCCCGACACACAGACCCCGACACACAGACCCCGACACACAGACCCCCACACACAGACCCGCACACACAGACCCCGCCACACAGACCCCCACACACAGACCCCCCACACACTGCCCCGACACACAGACCCCGACACACAGACCCCCACACACACAGACCCCGACACACAGACGCCGACACACAGACCCCGACACACAGACCCCGACACACAGATCCCGACACACAGACCCTGACACACAGACCCCGACACACAGACCCCCACACACAGACCCCGACACACAGACCCCGACACACAGACCCCGACACACAGACCCCGACACACAGACCCCGACACACAGACCCCGACACACAGACCCCGACACACAGACCCCGACACACAGACCCCGACACACAGACCCCGACACACAGACCACGACACGCAGACCCCGACACACAGATCCACCCACACAGACCCCGACACACAGACCCCGACACACAGACCCCGACACACAGACCCCGAAACGCAGACCCCGACACGCAGACCCCGACACACAGACCCCGACACACAGACCCCGACACACAGACCCCGACACACAGACCACGACACACAGACCCCGACACACAGACCCACCCACACAGACCCCGACACACAGACCCCGACACACAGACCCCGAAACACAGACGCCGGCACGCAGACCCCGACACGCAGACCCCGACACGCAGACCCCCACACACAGACCCCGACACACAGACCCCGACACACAGACCCCGACACACAGACCCCGACACACAGACCCCGACACACAGACCCCCACACACAGACCCCGACACACAGACCCACCCACACAGACCCCGACACACAGACCCCGACACACAGACCCCGACACACAGACCCCGACACACAGACCCCGACACACAGACCCCGACACACAGACCCCGACACACAGACCACGACACACAGACCCCGACACACAGACCCACCCACACAGATCCCGACACACAGACCCCGACACACAGACCCCGACACACAGACCCCGACACACAGACCCCGACACACAGACCCCGACACACACAGACCCCGACACACAGACCCCGACACGCGGACCCCGACACACAGACCCCGACACACAGACCCCGAAACACAGACCCCGACACACAGACCCCGACACACAGACCCCGACACACACAGACCCCGACACACAGACCCTGCCACGCGGACCCCGACACACAGTCCACGACACACAGACCCCGACACACAGACCACGACACACAGACACCGACACACAGACCCCGACACACAGACCCCGACACACAGACCCCGACACACAGACCCTGACACATAGACCCCGACACACCCTGGCACAGAGTCTGACACACAGCGTCTGGCACGGACCCTGAGACAGACCCTGACACAGACGCTGATACAGACCCCGACACACAGAGCCAAACACACAGACCCCGACACACAGGCCCAGACATTCAGACGCCCACACACAGACCCGCACACACAGACCCCGACACACAGACCCCCACACACAGACCCCCCACACACAGACCCCGATACACAGACTCCGACACACAGACCCCGACACACAGACCCCGACACACAGACCCCAACACACAGATCCCGACACACAGACCCCCCCACACAGACCCGCACACACAGACCCCGCCACACAGACCCTCACACACAGACCCCCCACACACTGACCCCGACACACAGACCCCGACACACAGACCCCCACACACACAGACCCCGACACACAGACCCCGACACACAGACCCCGACACACAGACCCCCGACACACAGACCCCGACACACAGACCCCGACACACCGACCTGGGCTCCAGCCAGGAGGGCGGGCAGCAGCAGCAGCGGGCACAGCATGGTCGCCCCCGACTGTCCAGGTTGCGGTGAGTTTGCGAGTCCGGGGCGCATGCGAGGTTCACTCTGCTCCGCCCGCCCGCCTGCTTCACCCGGCATCCCACGCTGATTGGTCGGTGCCGTGACCGCGACCACTCGCAGTCCTGCCCGCCCGTGAGTCACCGGTCCCCGGGTAGAAGAGCCCCACGAAGCTGGTGAAAAATAGCCTGCTGGGGAGAGTGGAGCGCGGCAGGTTAGCTCATGAAAGCGAAATCGTGAAGTGTGTGAGAGAGATGGGACCCACCCACACAGACCATGACACAGACCCTGACACACAGACCCCGACACACAGATCCTGACCCCGACACACAGACCCGCACACACACCCCCCACACACAGACCCCGACACACAGACCCCGACACACAGACCCCCACACACACAGACCCCGACACACAGACCCCGACACACAGACCCCGACACACAGATCCTGACCCCGACACACAGACCCCGACACACAGACCCCGACATTTAGACCCCCACACACAGACCCGCACACACAGAACCCGACACACAGACCCCCACACACAGACCCCCCACACACAGGCCCCGACACACAGACCCCGACACACAGACCCCGACACACAGACCCCCACACACAGACCCTGACACACAGACCCCGACACACAGACCCCCACACACAGACCCCGACACACAGACCCCGACACACAGCCACACACACAGACCCCGACACACAGACCCCGACATTCAGACCCCCACACACAGACCCGCACACACAGACCCCGACACACAGACCCCGACACACCTACCCCGACACACAGACCCCCACACACAGACTCCCACGCACAGACCCCGACACACAGACCCGCACACACAGACCCCCCACACACAGACCCCGACACACAGACCCCGACACACAGACCCCCACACACACAGACCCCGACACACAGACCCCGACACACAGACCCCGACACACAGACCCCGACACACAGACCCCGACACACAGACGCTGACACACAGACCCCGACACACAGACCCCCACACACAGACCCCGACACACAGACCCCGACACACAGAGCCAAAAACACAGACACCGACACACAGACTCCGACACACAGACCCCCACACACAGACCCCGACACACAGACCCACCCACACAGACCTCGACACACAGATCCCGACACACAGACCCCGACACACGGACCCCGACACACAGACCCCGACACACAGACCCCGACACACAGACCCCGACACAGACCCCGACACACACAGACCCCGACACACATACCCTGACACGCGGACCCCGACACACAGACCCCGACACACAGACCCTGACACACAGACCCCGACACACACAGACCCCGACACACAGACACCGACACACAGACCCCGACACACAGACCCCGACACACACAGACCCCGACACACAGACCCTGCCACGGGGACCCCGACACACAGACCCCGACACACAGACCCCGACACACAGACCCCGAAACACAGACCCCGACACGCAGACCCAGACACGCAGACACCCACACACAGACCCCGACACACAGACCCCGACACACAGACCCCGACACACAGACCCCGACACACAGACTCCGACACACAGACTCCGACACACAGACCCCCACACACAGACCCCGACACACAGACCCACCCACACAGACCTCGACACACAGATCCCGACACACAGACCCCGACACACAGACCCCGACACACAGACCCCGACACACTGACCCCGACACACACAGACACCGACACACAGACCCCGACACACAGACCCCGACACACACAGACCCCGACACCCAGACCCTGCCACGCGGACCCCGACACACAGACCACGACACACAGACCCCGACACACAGACCACGACACACAGACCCCGACACACAGACCTCGACACACAGACCCCGACACACAGACCCTGACACATAGACCCCGACACACACCCTGGCACAGAGTCTGACACACAGCGTCTGACACGGACCCTGAGACAGACGCTGATACAGACCCCGACACACAGAGCCAAACACACAGACCCCGACACACAGGCCCAGACATTCAGACGCCCACACACAGACCCGCACACATAGACCCCGACACACAGACCCCCACACACAGACCCCCCACACACTGACCCCGACACACAGACCCCGACACACAGACCCCGACACACACAGACCCCGACACACAGACCCCGACACACAGACCCCGACACACAGACCCCGACACACAGATCCCGACACACAGACCCTGACACACAGACCCCGACACACAGACCCCGACACACAGACCCCGACACACAGACCCCGACAAACAGACCACGACACACAGACCCCGACACACAGACCCCGACACACAGACCCCGACACACAGACCACGACACACAGACCCCGACACACAGACCCACCCACACAGACCCCGACACGCAGACCCCGACACACAGACCCCCACACACAGACCCCCACACACAGACCCCGACACACAGACCCCGACACACAGACCCCGACACACAGACCCCCACACACAGACCCCCACACACAGACCCACCCACACAGACCTCGACACACAGACCCCGACACACAGACCCCGACACACAGACCCCGACACACAGACCCCGACACACAGACCCCGACACACAGACCCCGACACACCGACCTGGGCTCCAGCCAGGAGGGCGGGCAGCAGCAGCAGCGGGCACAGCATGGTCGCCCCCGACTGTCCAGGTTGCGGTGAGTTTGCGAGTCCGGGGCGCATGCGAGGTTCACTCTGCTCCGCCCGCCCGCCTGCTTCACCCCGCATCCCACGCTGATTGGTCGGTGCCGTGACCGCGACCACTCACAGTCCTGCCCGCCCGTGAGTCACCGGTCCCCGGGTAGAAGAGCCCCACGAAGCTGGTGAAAAATAGCCTGCTGGGGAGAATGGAGCGCGGCAGGTTAGCTCATGAAAGCGAAATCGTGAAGTGTGTGAGAGAGATGGGACCCACCCACACAGACCATGACACAGACCCTGACACACAGATCCCGACACGCAGATCCTGACCCCGACACACAGACCCCGACACACAGACCCCGACATTTAGACCCCCACACACAGACCCGCACACACAGACCCCGACACACAGACCCGCACACACAGACCCCCCACACACAGGCCCCGACACAGAGACCCCGACACACAGACCCCGACACACAGACCCCCACACACAGACCCTGACACACAGACCCCGACACACAGACCCCCACACACAGACCCCGACACATAGACCCCGACAAACAGAGCCACACACACAGACCCCGACACACAGACCCCGACATTCAGACACCCACACACAGACCCGCACACACAGACCCCGACACACAGACCCCGACACACAGACCCCGACACACAGACCCCCACAAACAGACCCCCACACACAGACCCCGACACACAGACCCGCACACACACCCCCCACACACAGACCCCGACACACAGACCCCGACACACAGACCCCCACACACACAGACCCCGACACACAGACCCCGACACACAGACCCCGACACTCAGATCCTGACCCCGACACACAGACCCCGACACACAGACCCCCACACACACAGACCCCGACACACAGACCCCGACATTTAGACCCCCACACACAGACCCGCACACACAGACCCCGACACACAGACCCCCACACACAGACCCCCCACACACAGGCCCCGACACACAGACCCGGACACACAGACCCCGACACACAGACCCCCACACACAGACCCTGACACACAGACCCCGACACACAGACCCCCACACACAGACCCCCACACACAGACCCCGACACACAGACCCCGACACACAGCCACACACACAGACCCCGACACACAGACCCCGACTTTCAGACACCCACACACAGACCCGCACACACAGACCCCGACACACAGACCCCGACACACCTACCCCGACACACAGACCCCCACACACAGACTCCCACGCACAGACCCCGACACACAGACCCGCACACACAGACACCCCACACACAGACCCCGACACACAGACCCCGACACACAGACCCCGACACACAGGCCCCGACACACAGACCCTGACACACAGACCCCGACACACAGACCCCCACACACAGACCCCGACACACAGACCACGACACACAGAGCCAAAAACACAGACCCCGACACACAGACCCCGACATTCAGACGCCCACACACAGACCCGCACACACAGACCCCGACACACAGACCCAAACACACAGACCCCCCACACACAGACCCCGACACACAGACTCCGACACACAGACCCCGACACACAGACCCCGACACACAGACCCCGACACACAGACCCCCACACACAGACCCGCACACACAGACCCCGCCACACAGACCCCCACACACAGACCCCCCACACACTGCCCCGACACACAGACCCCGACACACAGACCCCCACACACACAGACCCCGACACACAGACGCCGACACACAGACCCCGACACACAGACCCCGACACACAGATCCCGACACACAGACCCTGACACACAGACCCCGACACACAGACCCCCACACACAGACCCCGACACACAGACCCCGACACACAGACCCCGACACACAGACCCCGACACACAGACCCCGACACACAGACCCCGACACACAGACCCCGACACACAGACCACGACACACAGACCCCGACACACAGACCCACCCACACAGACCCCGACACACAGACCCCGACACACAGACCCCGACACACAGACCCCGACACACAGACCCCGACACACAGACCCCGACACACAGACCCCGACACACAGACCCCGACACACAGACCCCGACACACAGACCACGACACACAGACCCCGACACACAGACCCACCCACACAGACCCCGACACGCAGACCCCGACACGCAGACCCCCACACACAGACCCCGACACACAGACCCCGACACACAGACCCCGACACACAGACCCCGACACTCAGACCCCCACACACAGACCCCGACACACAGACCCACCCACACAGACCTCGACACACAGACCCCGACACACAGACCCCGACACACAGACCCCGACACACAGACCCCGACACACAGACCCCGACACACAGACCCCGACACACCGACCTGGGCTCCAGCCAGGAGGGCGGGCAGCAGCAGCAGCGGCCACAGCATGGTCGCCCCCGACTGTCCAGGTTGCGGTGAGTTTGCGAGTCCGGGGCGCATGCGAGGTTCACTCTGCTCCGCCCGCCCGCCTGCTTCACCCCGCATCCCACGCTGATTGGTCGGTGCCGTGACCGCGACACTCACAGTCCTGCCCGCCCGTGAGTCACCGGTCCCCGGGTAGAAGAGCCCCACGAAGCTGGTGAAAAATAGCCTGCTGGGGAGAGTGGAGCGCGGCAGGTTAGCTCATGAAAGCGAAATCGTGAAGTGTGTGAGAGAGATGGGACCCACCCACACAGACCATGACACAGACCCTGACACACAGATCCCGACACACAGATCCTGACCCCGACACACAGACCCCGACACACAGACCCCGACATTTAGACCCCCACACACAGACCCGCACACACAGACCCCGACACACAGACCCGCACACACAGACCCCCCACACACAGGCCCTGACACAGAGACCCCGACACACAGACCCCGACACACAGACCCCCACACACAGACCCTGACACACAGACCCGGACACACAGACCCCCACACACAGACCCCGACAAACAGAGCCACACACACAGACCCCGACACACAGACCCCGACATTCAGACACCCACACACAGACCCGCACACAGACCCCGACACACAGACCCCGACACACAGACCCCGACACACAGACCCCGACACACAGACCCCCACACACAGACCCCGACACACAAACCCGCACACACACCCCCCACACACAGACCCCGACACACAGACCCCGACACACAGACCCCCACACACACAGACCCCGACACACAGACCCCGACACACAGACCCCGACACACAGATCCTGACCCCGACACACAGACCCCGACACACAGACCCCGACATTTAGACCCCCACACACAGACCCGCACACACAGACCCCGACACACAGACCCCCACACACAGACCAACCACACACAGGCCCCGACACACAGACCCCGACACACAGACCCCGACACACAGACCCCCACACACAGACCCTGACACACAGACCCCGACACACAGACCCCCACACACAGACCCCGACACACAGACCCCGACACACAGCCACACACACAGACCCCGACACACAGACCCCGACATTCAGACCCCCACACACAGACCCGCACACACAGACCCCGACACACAGACCCCGACACACCTACCCCGACACACAGACCCCCACACACAGACTCCCACGCACAGACCCCGACACACAGACCCGCACACACAGACCCCCCACACACAGACCCCGACACACAGACCCCGACACACAGACCCCCACACACACAGACCCCGACACACAGACCCCGACACACAGACCCCGACACACAGACCCCGACACACAGACCCCGACACACAGACCCTGACACACAGACCCCGACACACAGACCCCCACACACAGACCCCGACACACAGACAACGACACACAGAGCCAAAAACACAGACCCCGACACCCAGACCCAGACATTCAGACGCCCACACACAGACCCGCACACACAGACCCCGACACACAAACCCCCACACACAGACCCCCCACACACAGACCCCGACACACAGACTCCGACACACAGACCCCGATACACAGACCCCGACACACAGACCCCGACACACAGACCCCGACACACAGACCCCCACACACAGACCCGCACACACAGACCCCGCCACACAGACCCCCACACACAGACCCCCCACACACTGACCCCGACACACAGACCCCGACACACAGACCCCCACACACACAGACCCCGACACACAGACGCCGACACACAGACCCCGACACACAGACCCCGACACACAGATCCCGACACACAGACCCTGACACACAGACCCCGACACACAGACCCCCACACACAGACCCCGACACACAGACCCCGACACACAGACCCCGACACACAGACCCCGACACACAGACCCCGACACACAGACCCCGACACACAGACCCCGACACACAGACCCCGACACACAGACCACGACACACAGACCCCGACACACAGACCCACCCACACAGACCCCGACACACAGACCCCGACACACAGACCCCGACACACAGACCCCGAAACGCAGACCCCGACACGCAGACCCCGACACACAGACCCCGACACACAGACCCCGACACACAGACCCCGACACACAGACCACGACACACAGACCCCGACACACAGACCCACCCACACAGACCCCGACACACAGACCCCGACACACAGACCCCGAAACACAGACGCCGGCACGCAGACCCCGACACGCAGACCCCGACACGCAGACCCCCACACACAGACCCCGACACACAGACCCCGACACACAGACCCCGACACACAGACCCCGACACACAGACCCCGACACACAGACCCCCACACACAGACCCCGACACACAGACCCACCCACACAGACCCCGACACACAGACCCCGACACACAGACCCCGACACACAGACCCCGACACACAGACCCCGACACACAGACCCCGACACACAGACCCCGACACACAGACCACGACACACAGACCCCGACACACAGACCCACCCACACAGATCCCGACACACAGACCCCGACACACAGACCCCGACACACAGACCCCGACACACAGACCCCGACACACAGACCCCGACACACACAGACCCCGACACACAGACCCCGACACGCGGACCCCGACACACAGACCCCGACACACAGACCCCGAAACACAGACCCCCACACACACAGACCCCGACACACAGACCCCGACACACAGACCCCGACACACAGATCCTG
Source organism: Raja brachyura (assembly GCA_963514005.1). The sequence goes on from CAUPSL010000303.1 coordinate 157,633, forward strand.
ACCCCGACACACAGACCCCGACACACAGACCCCGACATTTAGACCCCCACACACAGACCCGCACACACAGACCCCGACACACAGACCCCCACACACAGACCAACCACACACAGGCCCCGACACACAGACCCCGACACACAGACCCCGACACACAGACCCCCACACACAGACCCTGACACACAGACCCCGACACACAGACCCCCACACACAGACCCCGACACACAGACCCCGACACACAGCCACACACACAGACCCCGACACACAGACCCCGACATTCAGACCCCCACACACAGACCCGCACACACAGACCCCGACACACAGACCCCGACACACCTACCCCGACACACAGACCCCCACACACAGACTCCCACGCACAGACCCCGACACACAGACCCGCACACACAGACCCCCCACACACAGACCCCGACACACAGACCCCGACACACAGACCCCCACACACACAGACCCCGACACACAGACCCCGACACACAGACCCCGACACACAGACCCCGACACACAGACCCCGACACACAGACCCTGACACACAGACCCCGACACACAGACCCCCACACACAGACCCCGACACACAGACCACGACACACAGAGCCAAAAACACAGACCCCGACACACAGACCCAGACATTCAGACGCCCACACACAGACCCGCACACACAGACCCCGACACACAAACCCCCAAACACAGACCCCCCACACACAGACCCCGACACACAGACTCCGACACACAGACCCCGACACACAGACCCCGACACACAGACCCCGACACACAGACCCCGACACACAGACCCCCACACACAGACCCGCACACACAGACCCCGACACACAGACCCCCACACACAGACCCTGACACACAGACCCCGACACACAGACCCCCACACACAGACCCGCACACACAGACCCCGCCACACAGACCCCCACACACAGACCCCCCACACACTGACCCCGACACACAGACCCCGACACACAGACCCCCACACACACAGACCCCGACACACAGACGCCGACACACAGACCCCGACACACAGACCCCGACACACAGATCCCGACACACAGACCCTGACACACAGACCCCGACACACAGACCCCCACACACAGACCCCGACACACAGACCCCGACACACAGACCCCGACACACAGACCCCGACACACAGACCCCGACACACAGACCCCGACACACAGACCCCGACACACAGACCCCGACACACAGACCACGACACACAGACCCCGACACACAGACCCACCCACACAGACCCCGACACACAGACCCCGACACACAGACCCCGACACACAGACCCCGAAACGCAGACCCCGACACGCAGACCCCGACACACAGACCCCGACACACAGACCCCGACACACAGACCCCGACACACAGACCACGACACACAGACCCCGACACACAGACCCACCCACACAGACCCCGACACACAGACCCCGACACACAGACCCCGAAACACAGACGCCGGCACGCAGACCCCGACACGCAGACCCCGACACGCAGACCCCCACACACAGACCCCGACACACAGACCCCGACACACAGACCCCGACACACAGACCCCGACACACAGACCCCGACACACAGACCCCCACACACAGACCCCGACACACAGACCCACCCACACAGACCCCGACACACAGACCCCGACACACAGACCCCGACACACAGACCCCGACACACAGACCCCGACACACAGACCCCGACACACAGACCCCGACACACAGACCACGATACACAGACCCCGACACACAGACCCACCCACACAGATCCCGACACACAGACCCCGACACACAGACCCCGACACACAGACCCCGACACACAGACCCCGACACACAGACCCCGACACACACAGACCCCGACACACAGACCCCGACACGCGGACCCCGACACACAGACCCCGACACACAGACCCCGAAACACAGACCCCCACACACACAGACCCCGACACACAGACCCCGACACACAGACCCCGACACACAGATCCTGACCCCGACACACAGACCCCGACACACAGACCCCGACATTTAGACCCCCACACACAGACCCGCACACACAGACCCCGACACACAGACCCCCACACACAGACCAACCACACACAGGCCCCGACACACAGACCCCGACACACAGACCCCGACACACAGACCCCCACACACAGACCCTGACACACAGACCCCGACACACAGACCCCCACACACAGACCCCGACACACAGACCCCGACACACAGCCACACACACAGACCCCGACACACAGACCCCGACATTCAGACCCCCACACACAGACCCGCACACACAGACCCCGACACACAGACCCCGACACACCTACCCCGACACACAGACCCCCACACACAGACTCCCACGCACAGACCCCGACACACAGACCCGCACACACAGACCCCCCACACACAGACCCCGACACACAGACCCCGACACACAGACCCCCACACACACAGACCCCGACACACAGACCCCGACACACAGACCCCGACACACAGACCCCGACACACAGACCCCGACACACAGACCCTGACACACAGACCCCGACACACAGACCCCCACACACAGACCCCGACACACAGACCACGACACACAGAGCCAAAAACACAGACCCCGACACACAGACCCAGACATTCAGACGCCCACACACAGACCCGCACACACAGACCCCGACACACAAACCCCCAAACACAGACCCCCCACACACAGACCCCGACACACAGACTCCGACACACAGACCCCGACACACAGACCCCGACACACAGACCCCGACACACAGACCCCGACACACAGACCCCCACACACAGACCCGCACACACAGACCCCGACACACAGACCCCCACACACAGACCCTGACACACAGACCCCGACACACAGACCCCCACACACAGACCCCGACACACAGACCCCGACACACAGCCACACACACAGACCCCGACACACAGACCCCGACATTCAGACCCCCACACACAGACCCGCACACACAGACCCCGACACACAGACCCCGACACACCTACCCCGACACACAGACCCCCACACACAGACTCCCACGCACAGACCCCGACACACAGACCCGCACACACAGACCCCCCACACACAGACCCCGACACACAGACCCCGACACACAGACCCCCACACACACAGACCCCGACACACAGACCCCGACACACAGACCCCGACACACAGACCCCGACACACAGACCCCGACACACAGACCCTGACACACAGACCCCGACACACAGACCCCCACACACAGACCCCGACACACAGACCACGACACACAGAGCCAAAAACACAGACCCCGACACACAGACCCAGACATTCAGACGCCCACACACAGACCCGCACACACAGACCCCGACACACAAACCCCCAAACACAGACCCCCCACACACAGACCCCGACACACAGACTCCGACACACAGACCCCGACACACAGACCCCGACACACAGACCCCGACACACAGACCCCGACACACAGACCCCCACACACAGACCCGCACACACAGACCCCGCCACACAGACCCCCACACACAGACCCCCCACACACTGACCCCGACACACAGACCCCGACACACAGACCCCCACACACACAGACCCCGACACACAGACGCCGACACACAGACCCCGACACACAGACCCCGACACACAGATCCCGACACACAGACCCTGACACACAGACCCCGACACACAGACCCCCACACACAGACCCCGACACACAGACCCCGACACACAGACCCCGACACACAGACCCCGACACACAGACCCCGACACACAGACCCCGACACACAGACCCCGACACACAGACCCCGACACACAGACCACGACACACAGACCCCGACACACAGACCCACCCACACAGACCCCGACACACAGACCCCGACACACAGACCCCGACACACAGACCCCGAAACGCAGACCCCGACACGCAGACCCCGACACACAGACCCCGACACACAGACCCCGACACACAGACCCCGACACACAGACCACGACACACAGACCCCGACACACAGACCCACCCACACAGACCCCGACACACAGACCCCGACACACAGACCCCGAAACACAGACGCCGGCACGCAGACCCCGACACGCAGACCCCGACACGCAGACCCCCACACACAGACCCCGACACACAGACCCCGACACACAGACCCCGACACACAGACCCCGACACACAGACCCCGACACACAGACCCCCACACACAGACCCCGACACACAGACCCACCCACACAGACCCCGACACACAGACCCCGACACACAGACCCCGACACACAGACCCCGACACACAGACCCCGACACACAGACCCCGACACACAGACCCCGACACACAGACCACGACACACAGACCCCGACACACAGACCCACCCACACAGATCCCGACACACAGACCCCGACACACAGACCCCGACACACAGACCCCGACACACAGACCCCGACACACAGACCCCGACACACACAGACCCCGACACACAGACCCCGACACGCGGACCCCGACACACAGACCCCGACACACAGACCCCGAAACACAGACCCCGACACACAGACCCCGACACACAGACCCCGACACACACAGACCCCGACACACAGACCCTGCCACGCGGACCCCGACACACAGTCCACGACACACAGACCCCGACACACAGACCACGACACACAGACCCCGACACACAGACCCCGACACACAGACCCCGACACACAGACATTGACACATAGACCCCGACACACCCTGGCACAGAGTCTGACACACAGCGTCTGGCACGGACCCTGAGACAGACCCTGACACAGACGCTGATACAGACCCCGACACACAGAGCCAAACACACAGACCCCGACACACAGGCCCAGACATTCAGACGCCCACACACAGACCCGCACACACAGACCCCGACACACAGACCCCCACACACAGACCCCCCACACACAGACCCCGATACACAGACTCCGACACACAGACCCCGACACACAGACCCCGACACACAGACCCCAACACACAGATCCCGACACACAGACCCCCCACACAGACCCGCACACACAGACCCCGCCACACAGACCCCCACACACAGACCCCCCACACACTGACCCCGACACACAGACCCCGACACACAGACCCCCCCACACACAGACCCCGACACACAGACCCCGACACACAGACCCCGACACACAGACCCCGACACACAGATCCCGTCACACAGACCCCGACACACAGACCCCGACACACAGACCCCGACACACAGACCCCGAAACACAGACCCCGACACGCAGACCCCGACACGCAGACCCCGACACGCAGACCCCGACACGCAGACCCCGACACACAGACCCCGACACACAGACCCCGACACACAGACCCCGACACACAGACCCCGACACACAGACCCTGCCACGCGGACCCCGACACACAGACCACGACACACAGACCCCGACACACAGACCACGACACACAGACCCCGACACACAGACCCCGACACACAGACCCCGACACACAGACCCTGACACATAGACCCCGACACATCCTGGCACAGAGTCTGACACACAGCGTCTGGCACGGGCCCTGAGACAGACCCTGACACAGACGCTGATACAGACCCCGACACACAGAGCCAAACACACAGACCCCGACACACAGGCCCAGACATTCAGACGCCCACACACAGACCCGCACACACAGACCCCGACACACAGACCCCACACACAGACCCCCCACACACAGACCCCGACACACAGACTCCGACACACAGACCCCGACACACAGACCCCGACACACAGACCCCGACACACAGATCCCGACACACAGACCCCCACACACAGACCCGCACACACAGACCCCGCCACACAGACCCCCACACACAGACCCCCCACACACTGACCCCGACACACAGACCCCGACACACAGACCCCCACACACACAGACCCCGACACACAGACCCCGACACACAGACCCAGACACACAGACCCCGACACACAGATCCCGACACACAGACCCCGACACACAGACCCCCACACACAGACCCCGACACACAGACCCACCCACACAGACCCCGACACACAGACCCCGACACACAGACCCCGACACACAGACCCCGACACACAGACCCCGACACACAGACCCCGACACACAGACCCCGACACACAGACCACGACACACAGACCCACCCACACAAATCCCGACACACAGACCCCGACACACGGACCCCGACACACAGACCCCGACACACAGACCCCGACACACAGACCCCGACACACAGACCCCGACACACACAGACCCCGACACACAGACCCTGACACGCGGACCCCGACACACAGACCCCGACACACAGACCCCGACACACAGACCCCGACACACACAGACCCCGACACACAGACCCTGCCACGCGAACCCCGACACACAGACCACGACACACAGACCCCGACACACAGACCACGACACACAGACCCCGACACACAGACCCCGACACACAGACCCCGACACACAGACCCTGACACATAGACCCCGACACATCCTGGCACAGAGTCTGACACACAGCGTCTGGCACGGACCCTGAGACAGACCCTGACACAGACGCGGATACAGACCCCGACACACAGAGCCAAACACACAGACCCCGACACACAGGCCCAGACATTCAGACGCCCACACACAGACCCGCACACACAGACCCCGACACACAGACCCCGACACACAGACCCCGACACACAGACCCCGACACACAGACCACGACACACAGACCCCGACACACAGACCCACCCACACAAATCCGGACACACAGACCCCGACACACGGACCCCGACACACAGACCCCGACACACAGACCCCGACACACAGACCCCGACACACACAGACCCCGACACACAGACCCTGACACGCGGACCCCGACACACAGACCCCTACACACAGACCCCGACACACAGACCCCGACACACACAGACCCCGACACACAGACCCTGCCACGCGGACCCCGACACACAGACCACGACACACAGACCCCGGCACACAGACCCCGACACACAGACCCCGACACACAGACCACGACACACAGACCCCGACACACAGACCCCGACACACAGACCCCGACACACAGACCCTGACACATAGACCCCGACACACCCTGGCACAGAGTCTGACACACAGCGTCTGGCACGGACCCTGAGACAGACCCTGACACAGACGCTGATACAGACCCCGACACACAGAGCCAAACACACAGACCCCGACACACAGGCCCAGACATTCAGACGCCCACACACAGACCCGCACACACAGACCCCGACACACAGACCCCCACACACAGACCCCCCACACACAGACCCCGACACACAGACTCCGACACACAGACCCCGACACACAGACCCCGACACACAGACCCCGACACACAGATCCCGACACACAGACCCCCCCACACAGACCCGCACACACAGACCCCGCCACACAGACCCCCACACACAGACCCCCCACACACTGACCCCGACACACAGACCCCGACACACAGACCCCCACACACACAGACCCCGACACACAGACCCCGACACACAGACCCAGACACACAGACCCCGACACACAGATCCCGACACACAGACCCCGACACACAGACCCTGACACATAGACCCCGACACATCCTGGCACAGAGTCTGACACACAGCGTCTGGCACGGACCCTGAGACAGACCCTGACACAGACGCTGATACAGACCCCGACACACAGAGCCAAACACACAGACCCCGACACACAGGCCCAGACATTCAGACGCCCACACACAGACCCGCACACACAGACCCCGTCACACAGACCCCCACACACAGACCCCCCACACACAGACCCCGACACACAGACTCCGACACACAGACCCCGACACACACACCCCGACACACAGACCCCGACACACAGATCCCGACACACAGACCCCCACACACAGACCCGCACACACAGACCCCGCCACACAGACCCCCACACACAGACCCCCCACACACTGACCCCGACACACAGACCCCGACACACAGACCCCCACACACACAGACCCCGACACACAGACCCCGACAGACAGACCCAGACACACAGACCCCGACACACAGATCCCGACACACAGACCCCGACACACAGACCCCGACACACAGACCCCCACACACAGACCCCGACACACAGACCCCGACACACAGACCCCGGCACACAGACCCCGACACACAGACCCCGACACACAGACCCCGACACACAGGCCCCGACACACAGACCCCGACACACAGACCCCGACACACAGACCACGACACACAGACCCGGACACACAGACCCACCCACACAAATCCCGACACACAGACCCCGACACACAGACCCCGACACACAGACCCCGACACACAGACCCCGACACACAGACCCCGACACACAGACCCCGACACACACAGACCCCGACACACAGACCCTGACACGCGGACCCCGACACACAGACCCCGACACACAGACCCCGACACACAGACCCCGACACACAGACCCCGACACACACAGACCCCGACACACAGACCCTGCCACGCGGACCCCGACACACAGACCACGACACACAGACCCCGACACACAGACCACGACACACAGACCCCGACACACAGACCCCGACACACAGACCCCGACACACAGACCCTGACACATAGACCCCGACACATCCTGGCACAGAGTCTGACACACAGCGTCTGGCACGGACCCTGAGACAGACCCTGACACAGACGCTGATACAGACCCCGACACACAGAGCCAAACACACAGACCCCGACACACAGGCCCAGACATTCAGACGCCCACACACAGACCCGCACACACAGACCCCGACACACAGACCCCCACACACAGACCCCCCACACACAGACCCCGACACACAGACTCCGACACACAGACCCCGACACACAGACCCCGACACACAGACCCCGACACACAGATCCCGACACACAGACCCCCCCCACACAGACCCGCACACACAGACCCCGCCACACAGACCCCCACACACAGACCCCCCACACACTGACCCCGACACACAGACCCCGACACACAGACCCCCACACACACAGACCCCGACACACAGACCCCGACACGCAGACCCCGACACACAGACCCCGACACACAGATCCCGACACACAGACCCTGACACACAGACCCCGACACACAGACCCCCACACACAGACCCCGACACACAGACCCCGACACACAGACGCCGACACACAGACCCCGACACACAGACCCCGACACACAGACCCCGACACACAGACCACGACACACAGACCCCGACACACAGACCCCGACACACAGACCCCGACACAGAGACCCCGACACACAGACCCCGAAACACAGACCCCGACACGCAGACCCCGACACGCAGACCCCGACACGCAGACCCCCACACACAGACCCCGACACACAGACCCCGACACACAGACCCCGACACACAGACCCCGACACACAGACCCCGACACACAGACCCCCACACACAGACCCCGACACACAGACTCACCCACACAGACCTCGACACACAGACCCCGACACACAGACCCCGACACACAGACCCCGACACACAGACCCCGACACACAGACCCCGACACACAGACCCCGACACACCGACCTGGGCTCCAGCCAGGAGGGCGGGCAGCAGCAGCAGCGGGCACAGCATGGTCGCCCCCGACTGTCCAGGTTGCGGTGAGTTTGCGAGTCCGGGGCGCATGCGAGGTTCACTCTGCTCCGCCCGCCCGCCTGCTTCACCCCGCATCCCACGCTGATTGGTCGGTGCCGTGACCGCGACCACTCACAGTCCTGCCCGCCCGTGAGTTACCGGTCTCCGGGCAGAAGAGCCCCACGAAGCTGGTGAAAAATAGGCTGCTGGGGAGAGTGGAGCGCGGCAGGTTAGCTCATGAAAGCGAAATCGTGAAGTGTGTGAGAGAGATGGGACCCAACCACACAGACCATGACACAGACCCTGACACACAGACCCCGACACACAGATCTTGACCCCGACACACAGGCCCCGACACACAGACCCCGACATTTAGACCCCCACACACAGACGCGCACACACAGACCCCGACACACAGACCCCCACACACAGACCCCCCACACACAGACCCCCCACACACAGGCCCCGACACACAGACCCCGACACACAGACCCCGACACACCAACCTGGGCTCCAGCCAGGAGGGCGGGCAGCAGCAGCAGCGGGCACAGCATGGTCGCCCCCGACTGTCCAGGTTGCGGTGAGTTTGCGAGTCCGGGGCGCATGCGAGGTTCACTCTGCTCCGCCCGCCCGCCTGCTTCACCCCGCATCCCACGCTGATTGGTCGGTGCCGTGACCGCGACCACTCACAGTCCTGCCCGCCCGTGAGTCACCGGTCTCCGGGCAGAAGAGCCCCACGAACCTGGTGAAAAATAGCCTGCTGGGGTGAGTGGAGCGCGGCAGGTTAGCTCATGAAAGCGAAATCGTGAAGTGTGTGAGAGAGATGGGACCCACCCACACAGACCATGACACAGACCCTGACACACAGACCCCGACACACAGATCCTGACCCCGACACACAGGCCCCGACACACAGACCCCGACATTTAGACCCCCACACACAGACCCGCACACACAGACCCCGACACACAGACCCCCACACACAGACCCCCCACACACAGGCCCCGACACACAGACCCCGACACACAGACCCCGACACAAAGACCCCCACACACAGACCCTGACACACAGACCCCGACACACAGACCCCCACACACAGACCCCGACACACAGACCCCCACACACAGACCCCCACACACAGACCCCGACACACAGACCCCCACACACAGACCCCGACACACAGACCCCGACATACACACACCCCGACACACAGACCCTGCCACGCGGACCCCGACACACAGACCACGACACACAGACCCCGACACACAGACCACGACACACAGACCCCGACACACAGACACCGACACACAGACCCCGACACACAGACCCTGACACATAGACCCCGACACACCCTGGCACAGAGTCTGACACACAGCGTCTGGCACGGGCCCTGAGACAGACCCTGACACAGACGCTGATACAGACCCCGACACACAGAGCCAAACACACAGACCCCGACACACAGGCCCAGACATTCAGACGCCCACACACAGACCCGCACACACAGACCCCGACACACAGACCCCCACACACAGACCCCCCACACACAGACCCCGACACACAGACTCCGACACACAGACCCCGACACACAGACCCCGACACACAGACCCCGACACACAGATCCCGACACACAGACCCCCCCACACAGACCCGCACACACAGACCCCGCCACACAGACCCCCACACACAGACCCCCCACACACTGACCCCGACACACAGACCCCGACACACAGACCCCCACACACACAGACCCCGACACACAGACCCCGACACACAGACCCCGACACACAGACCCCGACACACAGACCCCGACACACAGACCCCGACACACAGACCCCGACACACAGACCCCGACACACAGACCCCGAAACACAGGCCCCGACACGCAGCCCGACACGCAGACCCCGACACACAGACCCCCACACACAGACCCCGAAACACAGACCCCGACACACAGACCCCGACACACAGACCCCGACACACAGACCCCCACACGCAGACCCCGACACACAGACCCCGACACACAGACCCACCCACACAGACCCCGACACACAGACCCCGACACACAGACCCGGACACACAGACCCCGACACACAGACCCCGACACACAGACCCCGACACACAAACCACGACACGCGGACCCCGACACACAGACCCCGACACACAGACCCCGACACACAGACCCCGACACACAGACCCCGACACACACAGACCCTGCCACGCGGACCCCGACACACAGACCACGACACACAGACCCCGACACACAGACCACGACACACAGACCCCGACACACAGACCCCGACACACAGACCCCGACACACAGACCCTGACACATAGACCCCGACACATCCTGGCACAGAGTCTGACACACAGCGTCTGGCACGGACCCTGAGACAGACCCTGACACAGACGCTGATACAGACCCCGACACACAGAGCCAAACACACTGACCCCGACACACAGGCCCAGACATTCAGACGCCCACACACAGACCCGCACACACAGACCCCGACACACAGACCCCCACACACAGACCCCCCACACACAGACCCCGACACACAGACTCCGACACACAGACCCCGACACACAGACCCCGACACACAGACCCCGACACACAGATCCCGACACACAGACCCCCCCACACAGACCCGCACACACAGACCCCGCCACACAGACCCCCACACACAGACCCCCCACACACTGACCCCGACACACAGACCCCGACACACAGACCCCCACACACACAGACCCCGACACACAGACCCCGACACACAGACCCCGACACACAGACCCCGACACACAGACCCTGACACACAGACCCCGACACACAGACCCCCACACACAGACCCCCACACACAGACCCCGACACACAGACCCCGACACACAGACCCCGAAACACAGACCCCGACACGCAGACCCCGACACGCAGACCACCACACACAGACCCCCACACACAGACCCCGACACACAGACCCCGACACACAGACCCCGACACACAGACCCCGACACACAGACCCCCACACTCAGACCCCGACACACAGACCCACCCACACAGACCTCGACACACAGACCCCGACACACAGACCCCGACACACAGACCCCGACACACAGACCCCGACACACAGACCCCGACACACAGACCCCGACACACCGACCTGGTCTCCAGCCAAGAGGGCGGGCAGCAGCAGCAGCGGGCACAGCATGGTCGCCCCCGACTGTCCAGGTTGCGGTGAGTTTGCGAGTCCGGGGCGCATGCGAGGTTCACTCTGCTCCGCCCGCCCGCCTGCTTCACCCCGCATCCCACGCTGATTGGTCGGTGCCGTGACCGCGACCACTCACAGTCCTGCCCGCCCGTGAGTCACCGGTCTCCGGGCAGAAGAGCCCCACGAAGCTGGTGAAAAATAGCCTGCTGGGGAGAGTGGAGCGCGGCAGGTTAGCTCATGAAAGCGAAATCGTGAAGTGTGTGAGAGAGATGGGACCCACCCACACAGACCATGACACAGACCCTGACACACAGACCCCGACACACAGATCCTGACCCCGACACACAGGCCCCGACACACAGACCCCGACATTTAGACCCCCACACACAGACCCGCACACACAGACCCCGACACACAGACCCCCACACACAGACCCCCACACACAGACCCCCCACACACAGGCCCCGACACACAGACCCCGACACACAGACCCCGACACACCGACCTGGGCTCCAGCCAGGAGGGCGGGCAGCAGCAGCAGCGGGCACAGCATGGTCGCCCCCGACTGTCCAGGTTGCGGTGAGTTTGCGAGTCCGGGGCGCATGCGAGGTTCACTCTGCTCCGCCCGCCCGCCTGCTTCACCCCGCATCCCACGCTGATTGGTCGGTGCCGTGACCGCGACCACTCACAGTCCTGCCCGCCCGTGAGTCACCGGTCTCCGGGCAGAAGAGCCCCACGAACCTGGTGAAAAATAGCCTGCTGGGGAGAGTGGAGCGCGGCAGGTTAGTTCATGAAAGCGAAATCGTGAAGTGCGTGAGAGAGATGGGACCCACCCACACAGACCATGACACAGACCCTGACATACAGACCCCGACACACAGATCCTGACCCCGACACACAGGCCCCGACACACAGACCCCGACATTTAGACCCCCACACACAGACCTGCACACACAGACCCCGACACACAGACCCCCACACACAGACCCCCCACACACAGGCCCCGACACACAGACCCCGACACACAGACCCCGACACACAGACCCCCACACACAGACCCTGACACACAGACCCCGACACACAGACCCCGACACACAGACCCCGACACACAGAGCCACACACACAGACCCCGACACACAGACCCCGACATTCAGACACCCACACACAGACCCGCACACACAGACCCCGACATACAGACCCCGACACACAGACCCCGACACACAGACCCCCTCACACAGACCCCCACACACAGACCCCGACACACAGAGCCGCACACACAGACCCCCCACACACAGACCACGACACAAAGACCCCGACACACAGACCCCCACACACACAGACCCCGACACACAGACCCCGACACACAGACACCGACACACAGACCCCGGCACACAGACCCCGACACACAGACCCTGACACACAGACCCCGACACACAGACCCCCACACACAGACCCCGACACACAGACCCCGACACACAGAGCCAAACACACAGACCCCGACACACAGACCCAGACATTCAGACGCCCACACACAGACCCGCACACACAGACCCCGACACACAGACCCCCACACACAGACCCCCCCACACACAGACCCCGACCCACAGACTCCGACAGACAGACCCCGACACACAGACCCCGACACACAGACCCCGACACACAGACCCGCACACACAGACCCCGCCACACAGACCCCCACACACAGACCCCCCCACACACTGACCCCGACACACAGACCCCGACATACAGACCCCCACACACACAGACCCCGACACACAGACCCCGACACAGAGACCCCGACACACAGACCCCGACACACAGATCCCGACACACAGACCCCGACACACAGACCCCGACACACAGACCCCCACACACAGACCCCGACACACAGACCCCGACACACAGACCCCGACACACAGACCCCGACACACAGACCCCGACACACAGACCCCGACACACAGACCACGACACACAGACCCCGACACACAGACCCCGACACACAGACCCACCCACACAGACCCCGACACACAGACCCCGACACACAGACCCCGACACACAGACCCCGAAACACAGACCCCGACACGCAGACCCCGACACGCAGACCCCCACACACAGACCCCCACACACAGACCCCGACACACAGACCCCGACACACAGACCCCGACACACAGACCCCGACACACAGACCCCCACACACAGACCCCGACACACAGACACACCCACACAGACCTCGACACACAGATCCCGACACACAGACCCCGACACACAGACCCCGACACACAGACCCCGACACACAGACCCCGACACACAGATCCCGACACACAGACCCCGACACACACAGACCCCGACACACAGACCCTGACACGCGGACCCCGACACACAGACCCCGACACACAGACCCCGACACACAGACCCCGACACACACAGACCCCGACACACAGACGCTGCCACGCGGACCCCGACACACAGACCACGACACACAGACCCCGACACACAGACCACGACACACAGACCCCGACACACAGACCCCGACACACAGACCCCGACACACAGACCCTGACACATAGACTCCGACACACACCCTGGCACAGAGTCTGACACACAGCGTCTGACACGGACCCTGAGACAGACCCTGACACAGACGCTGATACAGACCCCGACACACAGAGCCAAACACACAGACCCCGACACACAGGCCCAGACATTCAGACGCCCACACACAGACCCCCACACACAGACCCCCCACACACAGACCCCGACACACAGACTCCGACACACAGACCCCGACACACAGACCCCGACACACAGACCCCGACACACAGACCCCGACACACAGACCCGCACACACAGACCCGCACACACAGACCCCGCCACACAAACCCCCACACACAGACCCCCCACACACTGACCCCGACACACAGACCCCGACACACAGACCCTCACACACACAGACCCCAACACACAGACCCCGACACACAGACCCCGACACACAGACCCCGACACACAGATCCCGACACACAGACCCTGACACACAGACCCCGACACACAGACCCCCACACACAGACCCCGACACACAGACCCCGACACACAGACCCCGACACACAGACCCCGACACACAGACCCCGACACACAGACCCCGACACACAGACCACGACACAGAGACCCCGACACACAGACCCACCCACACAGACCCCGACACACAGACCCCGACACACAGACCCCGACACACAGACCCCGAAACACAGACCCCGACACGCAGACCCCGACACGCAGACCCCGACACACAGACCCCCACACACAGACCCCGACACACAGACCCCGACACACAGACCCCGACACACAGACTCCGACACACAGACCCCCACACACAGACCCCGACACACAGACCCACCCACACAGACCTCGACACAGAGATCCCGACACACAGACCCCGACTCATAGACCCCGACACACAGACCCCGACACACAGACCCCGACACACAGACCCCGACACACAGACCCCGACACACAGACCCCGACACACACAGACCCCGACACACAGACCCTGACACGCGGACCCCGACACACAGACCACGACACACAGACCCCGACACACAGACCACGACACACAGACCCCGACACACAGACCCCGACACACAGACCCCGACACACACAGACCCCGACACACAGACCCTGCCACGCGGACCCCGACACACAGACCACGACACACAGACCACGACACACAGACCAGGACACACAGACCCCGACACACAGACCCCGACACACAGACCCCGACACACAGACCCTGACACATAGACCCCGACACACACCCTGGCACAGAGTCTGACACGGACCCTGAGACAGACCCTGACACAGACGCTGATACAGACCCCGACACACAGACCCCGACACACAGACCCTGACACACAGACCCTGACACATCGACCCCGACACACAGACCCCGACACACAGACCCTGACACACAGACCCTGACACACAGACCGTGGGGACTGATCTTGAGACACAGACCCGGAGCAGCACAGAACCTGAAGGGCACAGGCCACGGAGACACAGGCCCGAGACACAGACCCTGTGGACAGATCCTGAGACACAGACGCTGAAACACAGACCCTGCGAAACATATCATGACACACGGACCCTGACACACAGACCCTGACACACGGACCCTGACACACGGACCCAAACAGAGGAAACAAATTGCTGAAGCAAATTGACGGGTCGGGTGGCATCTGTGGGGGCGAGGGATGGTTCATGTTCCGGGTCGCGACCCTGCCTCGGGGGTTGAGGGCAGAGAGCAAGTACAACGAGGATAGACACAAAAAGCTGGAGGAACTCAACGGCTCAGACAGCATCTGAAAAATGGTCTCGACCCGAAACGTCATCTATTCCTTCTCTCCAGAGACGCTGTCTGACCCGCTGAGCTACTGCAGTTTTTTGTTTCTATCTTCAGTTTAAAGCCGCATCTGCAGTTCCTTCCTACGCTGTATAACGCGGGTATGGGGTGAGGTCGGTGCCGGCTGGTGACAGGAGGAACCGGGTGAGGAGGGACCGTATTCCTGGCCCTGTGACATGGGGCTGTGACTTGTTCCCTTTGTCCGGATCTGTTCCGGTCTGTATTCCCCACCCTGGGACACGGAGTTGTGATGTTCTCCGCCTCCCTCGTCCGTGGCCGTGAGGGTTCGGGCGGAGAGCCGGGCCGGAAAGCTCACGATGGAGTGCACTGATCCGTGCCAGTCCGTGCTGAGGGCGGAGCTTGGGGGAAGCGGCTGCCGGCGGCCAGGGAGAGGTTGGACTGTGGATTGTGGACGGTGACCGGGGATTCCCGGGAGTGTAACAGCATCGTGCTGACACCAGCACTCTGCACCATGGTTTTATAATCCTCAGATTCATAGAGTCATGCAGCGTGAAAACAGGCCCTTTGGCCCAACTTGCCCACGCCGACCAACATGCCCCATCTACACTAATCTCACCTGCTGGAGTTTCGACCATATCCCTCTAACTCTGTCATGTACATGTCCCTGCCTATATGTTTCTCATAAGTCATGATAGTACCTGCCCCAACTACCCCCTCCAGCAGCTCATTTTATGCACCACACTGTACAAGACCAGTCTCCTACACTCAGGACCTAGCCGATCCAGCCTCCCCCGATACGTGTGTGCCGAGGACGAGAAGCTGAATAGAAACGAAGCTGGAACGCCAAATAACGGAAAGCATACGAAGCCGAAACGCCAACATATCGAATGCATACGATACCGAAACACCAACGAACCGAAAGCATACGAAGCCGAAAGCAAACTCACCGAATGGCCGCTCTGCAGAAACGCCACCTAACCGAAAGGCTGCGTCGCCTACAAGGCAAAAAAATCGTCTGCCGTTGACAAATAATGGCTTGTGTGGGGAAATGACCCTCACCCTCCCGTCTCCACCGGCAGCCTTTCGGTTAGTAGGCTTATAGGCGTGAGGTATTGAGCACAGGAGTTGGGAAATCATGTTCATATGTGATAGGAGCGGAATCAGGCCACTCAGCCCATCAAGTCTACTCCGCCAATTAATCACAGCTGCTTGGTAAGGCCGTATTTGCAGAACTCTGTGCAATACCTGTCGCCCTGTGATTAAACTGGTAAAGGTGCAACAATGATACGTGGTCAGTAGGGTTTGAGCTATTGAGATGGTACCCGGACGCGGAGTCGATGGACGAGAAGCCGAAGCGAAGAATTGGAAACCAAATAACTGACTGGAAACGACGCCCAGACGACAAATAACCGAAGGCATTCAAAGTCGAAACGCCAACGAACCGAAAGCATACGAAGCCGAAACGCCAACGAACGGCCTACAAGCCAACAAACCGAAAGGCTGCGTGGCCTAAAACTCACCGAATGACCACTGTGCCGAAACGCCACCTATCCGAAAGGCTGCGTCGCCTAGAAGCCAACTAAATGAATGTCGCTCTGCCGAAAAGTCAAATAACGGACATGACGTCATCCGGGGGCGTGACTAGTCAGCGATTGTTCCAGACTCCCGCGTCCATCACATCACTGGCCGTAGGAGACGGGAGGGTGGTGTGTTCCCACACAAGCCATTATCGGCATCGTGGCATTCAGTTAGTTGGCTTGTAGGCCACGAAGCCTTTCGGTTAGGTGGCGTACCTTCAGAGTGTCTATTCGGCGAGTTTGCTTTCAGGAGACGCAGCATTTGGATTAGCTGGCTGTTCAGCCTCCCGCCCAGTCGGTTCGGCCGCGTTTCGGCTTCGTATGCTTTCGTTAGTTGGAGTTTCGGCTTCGTATGGTTTCGGTTCGTTGGCGTTTCGGCTTCATATGCTTTCCGTTATTTTCCTGAATGCATATCCTGTGCATGAAGTCAGCGATTCGCGGATGTCCAAAAGCGACGAAGGAAAATAACCCCCCCCCGCCCCCCCCCCCCCCCCCCCCCCACACCCTCCCGTCTCCCCAGGCCAGAAGTTTATTTGACGAGGGGACTATCTATGGGGACGAGGGGAACGAAAAGAAGAACGTCTAGATGGTTATCTATGGATTGCTTGCAGCACCTCGTGTTGGTGAGGGCAGGAACAGGGAGATAGGGGATCTGAATGTGTGGCTAAGGGGCTGGTGAAGGGAACTGGGATTTAGATTTATAGACCACTAGGATCTCTTCTGGGGTAGGGGGTGACCTGTACAAAAGTGACGAGTTACACCTTAACTGCAGGGGGACCAACGTTCTGGCAGGCAGGTTTGCTAGGGCTACGCGTGCGGGTTTAAACTAAATAGTGGGGGAGGGGTTGACAAATTAGGAGTACAAAGATGCAGTTAAAGCAGAAATGAGTACAGGAAAAGTTACAAACGGCTCCCGAATGAATGGGAAGGAAGTTCATGAAGGGAGAATAGAGTAAGGTAATGGCCAACGGTGACCGGCGTGAGAGGGGAGGTGAATAACGAAGTTAAAGTGTTATATATTCAATGCGCGAAGTATAAGAAATAAAGTGGATGAGCTGGCGCTCAGTTAGAAATGGGCAAGTATGATGTTGTGGGAATTACAGAGACATAGCTGCAAGAGGTCCAGGGCTGGGAACTGAATATTCAAGGTTATACGTGTGACCATCGACCAGCCGCTGCCGTACCCGGGAATGGACATCTTGGTCAGGCCCAGGAGCAAACTGACAGTGAGATCCCAGCCTTCCACTCCCTACGTTGTGCCCAAATACCACGATTGTGAGATTAAAATGCAGCCAAAACTTGAGGAAGATTTGGTGCGAAACTGGTGCGACTTGGGTATGGGAGGGATGGAGAGAGAGCAAATGCAGGGGTTACTTGAAGTAGATAGATTCATATTCATACCACTGGGTTGTAAGCAGCAGCCCAGGCGAAATATGAGATGACTGGGCTTTCAAGTTGATGAATGCGGTCGTGATGCAACACACCTGTCTAATACTAGATGCGTGGCGTGCAACAGATACCCTTCCCTTGTATCTTTGTCTTTCAATGTTTGTGTTTTCATCTCTGTCCTTTGTGCAATCATCTACCAATCCAAACTACTGCGACTCTGTATCCACATGTCATTTGTCCTGCCTTGCCCCGTAACACGTCCCTTCCAGCTTCACCTCTCCCCCTCCCTTGCCCCCGCACCTACTGCTATGTCAAAAAAAAGGTCACGACCCTAAATGCCGCGTATTAATGTTCTCCAGATATGCTCGCTGATCCACTGAATTGCTCCAACGCAGTCTCTATTTCTGAATAATTTGCTTAATAGTGCATAGTTAAACATGCTCCATTTATCTCTTAACTGACTGAAAAGCAGAAATTACCCTACAAAAATATAACATGGTGGTCACTTGCCATTTCAGCGAGCCAGTGGACGCTCTCGCGATTTACAAGAGCAGTACTATTGCCAGCTCGGATCAATAATGCATTGAGCACGACATAGCTATGACTAAATAAATACATTTTGACTCAATGTCCCAATTCAGATTTACAACATTTGTCATTCTACAGCAAAGTTGTTCGAGGTGAAAAACAATTCCTATCTGAAATAGTGTAGTACTGTGTAAAATAAGTTAACGACGGACTGGCATAAACATCACCGGTTGACATCGAGTTAAGACGCCTAATAAAATGTCTTGAATAAGGTATAATACATTTAGAGAATTCAAGTCCTGACTGTTAATTTATATCTATTCTACAGGATGCTCGTGAGACCGCACCTCGAGTATTGTGCGCAATTGTGGTCTCCGAATTTGAGGAAGCACATTATTGGTATTGTGGGAGTGCAGCGCAGGTTCACAGGGTAAATTCCCTCGATGGCGGGATTGACATATAAAGAAAGAACGGATCGATAAGATGGGCTTATGTTTACTGGAATTTAGAAGTATGGGAGTGGATTCTATAGAAACAGTAGACTGAGTGGGACCCGTTGGGTCCCATGTTCACACGAGAGGGCTGATCGCCCGACGCAAAATTCCACATCTTCACCAATTCCAATATTGGTGGCCAGTGGAGGGGGTGGGGGGGGGGGGCTTTTTGGAGCGCTGGTATGCCGGCTGTTGGCTGCAGGAACAACTGGTCTCTAGAGGGCTAGTATAGACCTTGCGGGCCAAATGGATTCTTTGGGTGGCAGCTCAGTCCCTCAAGCATGATATGGTGGCAGCTCACTCACGGCTGGTGGGCTGGCAGTTGACTCACGGCTATTCCTTGAAATTCCATTTCATGCAGAGTTCAAGGCCACCAAATTCAAATCCATTGTCCTACCATTTCAAGCAGGGTGCAAGGCCACCAAATTCAAGTGCAGTTTCTTACCCCTTCGAGCAGGGTGCAAAGCCACAGAATTCAAGTGCAGTTTCATACAATCTCAAGGAGGGTGCAAGGCCTCCAAATGCAAATGTAGTTTCATACCATTTCATGCAGGGTGCAACGACACATATTCAATTGCAGTTTCATACCATTTCATGCAGGGTGTAAGGCCACCATATGTAAATGCAGTTTCATACCATTTCACGCAGGTTAAAACCACCATAAAACCACCATAAACCACACACAACACTACACTCACAGTTCAGTAGACATTCAGTGTTTTCAATTGATTCACAGCTCAGACAGTCGTGACCTCTCCCTCCCCCATCATGCATAGACAGAGCCACACCCACACTTCCGGGAAAGGTGTGGCCTTCATGGCGTGATTCACAGGAGAGAGATTCTCAACAGTATTTAAGCACAAATAACACTTTTATTCTTCATTTATGGGAATATTCCTCTGCACCAGATGAGCGGATGGGGACTCAGAAAGATGGCCATAAATCACAACCGTAAGTGGTAGCGTTTTATCTAAAATCAATATAGTCCATAGGAAGTTGTCAAGTTTAGCCAAACAGCCATTTGCAGTGCATTTTCACTTCAACCCACCCCTCCCCCCCGAAATAGCCATTTGCAGTGTATTTTCACTTCAACCCCCCCCCCCCAAACAGCCATTTGCACTGCATTTCTACTTCAACCCAAATCCCCCAAACATCCATTTCCAGTGCATTTCTACTTCAACCCAACCCCCCCCCTCAAACAGCCATTTGCAGTGCATTTCAACTTCAACCCAAACCCCCTCCCCCCCCAAACATCCATTTCTAGTGCATTTCTACTTCAACCCAACCCCCCCCCCCTCAAACAGCCATTTGCAGTGCATTTCTACTTCAACCCAAACCCCGCAAACAGCCATTTGCAGTGCATTTTCACCTCAACCCAAATCCCGTAAACAGCCATTTGCAGTGCATTTCTACTTCAACGGAAACCTCCCCCAAACAGCCATTTGGAGTGCATTTCTACTTCAACCCAACCCCCCTCCCCCAAACAGCCATTTGCAGTGCATTTCTACTTCAACCCAAACCCCTCCCAAACAACCATTTGCAGTGCATTTCTACTTGAACACAAACCCCCCAAAAAGCCATTTGCAGTGCATTTCAACTTCAAACCAACCACATTTTCATTTTCAAACCACATTGACGGCACTCACAATTGAGTAGACATGTGTTTAGTGTTATTCAGAGAGACGTGCCCCTCTCGCTTCCTCCATCTTACAGAGACTGAGTGAGGCACATCACTTTCGGGTTTTATAGTCCCTCCCCCTCCCATCAGCAGGGGCAGCAGAAAGCATGACAAAACATTTTAAAACATTAATATCTCTCTGATTTTTCATCGTTGGGAAAAGTCCTCCGGTCCAGGAAGGCGGAGGGTGGCTATGGGAGAGCCAAAAATGAGGGCGTTCTCTCGAAAATCACAGCACAGCGAGCCAAAAGCGGCCAGGACCAGACGTTTAGTAATATAGATTTAATTCAATAATTTAGATATAACATTTTTAGGGGATTGGACAGGCTAGATGCAGGTAAAATGATTCCAATGTTGGCGGAGTCCAGAACCAGGGGTCACAGTATACGTATAAGGGGTAGGCCATTTAGGGCTGTGATGAAGTAAAGCGTTTTCATCCAGAGAGTTGTGAATCTGTGGAATTATCTGCCACAGTAGGCAATAAAGGCCATTTCACTGGATGTGTTCAAGAGAGAGTTCGAGATAACCATTAGGGCTAAAGGAATATGTGAATATGGGGAGGAAGCAGGAACAGAATATTGATTTTGGATGATCAGCCATGATCATATTGAATGGCGGTGCTGGCTCGACGGGCCGAATGGCCTACTCAAGCACATATTTTCTATGTTTCTATCTAAGTAATTTGGATCCATTTTGGGTGGATTTCAAATAAAATGAATTCCAAATGCAAAACTGCGCCAGAAAATGCTGAGTGTTCTGGACTTTGTCAAGCTGAAGGGCAACCACACGGGCGCAAATTCTTGCTTCAGTTCATTCTAACGTGGATCTAAATATAAACGTCCTCACTGATGTTGAAATATTTTACTTGGGATGAATAATACCCCTGATGAGTTGCAGCAGGTGGGACTCAAGTTAACCGATGTGTTGCAATGTCTATAGTTAATTGATGCAATCACGTGGTATACACGTGCACCAGAGGCGCCTTCGATATATAAATAAGGCATTATTTTGGGGTCCAGGCATATTACCGGGCGGAACAGGATATCATTCCTCAAAAGATGGAGAGACCCGTAATTTTACAGTTTGAAAGAATTTACTACCCCATTCTTGGAACAATTGGGGTACCTGGAAAGCTATTTAAAACCAGGTAAAACTTGTTATTACGAGCAAGTTTAATGCACTTCTCTATTGAATGGATGTATTGCTTTTGATGGCGTAAATGTCCAATTTCAAATTAATTCACATATGTTTTCCCGTTGTGTTCAATTGATCAAATTAAGCTGATTGTGTTCGGTGTCTCCATGGAAATAGACACGTCTGGTTTCTTATGTGGGAAATTAGTGTTATTGGTTTGTTTGTCGGCAAGACAACCACTCCTAAGATACACCTGCCGGGACTCGGGCACAGAGAAGGGGTTTGGCCTCACACAAAATGCTGCAGTAACTCAGCGAGCCAGGCAGCATCTCTGGAGAGATCGAATGGGTGACATAGAAACATAGAAACATGGACAAATTGAAAATAGATGCAGAAGGAGACCATTTGGTCCTTTGAGCCTGCATCAACATTCATTGTGATTATGGCTGATCATCCACAATCCGTAACCCGTGCCTCCCTTCTCCCCATATCCCTTTATTCCAAGAGCTCTATTTACATTTTAAATTAATCTAGTGAATTGGTCTCCACTTCCTTCTGTGGCAGATAATTCCTCAAAATCACAACTCTCAGGGTTACCTTTTTTCTCATCGTAGTTTTAAATAGCCTCCCCTTTATTTGTAGACTGTGGCCCCTGGTTCTGGACGCCCCCGAAATTCGGAACATTTTCCCTGCATCTCGCCTGTCCAGTCCTTTTATAATTGTATACGTTTCCATAAGATACCCTCTCATTCTTCTAAACCCCAGTGAATACTAGCTCGCTCTTTCCAATCATTCCTCACATGACAGTCCCGCCATGCCGGCGATTAAACTCGTGAATCTACGCTGCACTGCCTCGATAGCAAGGATGTCCTTCCTCAAATTAGGAGACCAAAACTGCACACAATACTCCAGTTGTGGTCTCGCCAGGGGCCTGTACAACTGCAGAAGGACCTCATTACTTATGTACTCAAATAATTTCGTTTTGAAAGCCGTTTCGGCTCGAAACCCTTCTTCAGACTGATACTTGTTGCAATAGAAATAATGGATCTTCTGTCACCTACGATACATTTATAATGCATCATGGGACTTTTATTAATCTGCATTTACCTAAATATCAAGAACTTGTCAAACTAGCAGCAGAGTTAACTGATTGCCCACTTTATATTCAGCAGTAACAAGGAATTGTCCCCGGTCCACCATGCTGCATATCAAGATCATACCCAGACTAGATGACCAATGCGAGATGGGTCCCAGCTATTAACATAATTGTAGCGCATGTCCTCCTCTTTTTCATCCAGTGGGATTTTGGCATTCAGTGAGAATAATATGCAAGAAGATCTCTAAATGAAATACTTTAAGACTGCAAAACTGCAAAGACTGCAACCCAATTTCTTCGTACCATCCAGCACAGTGCTGCGACGAGAATTCATTGTAGTTCAACTACAAGTGCTGCTGCAACCTATACCGCAAGTATAGGCTGAGCGTAATGGACGTTCTTTATCAGATGACAACATGTCTCTATCTGTGCCGAACAAACAGATACATATTTTGTGTAGGGGGCCGCAAGTTTACGATCCTTGTTTCAGGTCAGTGCAATCGCTGCCTCCACGAAGCTCGGTTGCAGAAATGAGACTTAGCCTTTTGAATTTGCGCTGGAGAAAGGCTTCATAACCAGTGAAATAATGGAGCAGCGAGGACATTGTGAAACCAATTATCGCTAGTGGAGCTTAGACTATAGAATATCGAAAAACTCAGAGCAGAAACAGGTCCTTTGGCCAAAAGTGTCAGTGCCGGTTCTATGTCAAGATAAACTGTTCTCCTCTGCCAGGGTTGTAGAATAATTCGTCCATCCAGTACGCGGTGCAGATTTGAAATGTACTAACCGAGGGAATGGTGGACGCAGGGACTCTCACATCTCTAGTATACAAGTGCGCACTTGAAACGCTGCAGAATAGTAAGCTGTTCTACAGCTGGAAAATGGGTTCTGTGGGTACTTGACGGCTCACACATACAGGACCTGCAGGCACAGACGAAGACTCTTGGTCCTAACTCGTTAATTCTGCTTCTGTGATCACATTTGCTGCCTGATCGGCAGTATTTTTCTTTTTGAATTAAATTTCCTGCACGCTTGTATTAGAGTTTTCATTAGATGAGGGGGCCATGCCAACATCGCTCAATCAATTAGTCTTTCATCAGTTAACCAGCACGGGCATGTTATTTGAGTGGAAGCATTTTTGAAGTTGCAGGGTCAGTGACGGCCATTTTTTACTACTTGACAGAGGCAAAATTAAACATTTTTGTATATATACACATTTTTAGCTTGTCCACACTTCGATCTCATCAGCCGTCGCATACAGCACCCAATCCTCGGACATTGTTGCCGCATTCAACGGAATCCCACTGCTGGCCACATCTTTCCATCTCTATCCCTGTCTGCTTTCCGCAGAGACCGTTCCCTCCCTGGTCAAATCGTCCCGTCCCACCCGATCCATCCCGTCCAAAAGTACTTTTTCCTGCAACCGTAGGAGATGAAACAGCTGTTCCCATACCTCCCCCCCCTCGACTGTCTCCGACTACATTTTATCTCTGTACCGCCCAGTAGCCTGACATCAATCTGATTAAACCTCTGGACCAGAAACGTCGCTTTTACTTTCTCTCCAGAGATGCTGCCGGTCCCGCAGTTACACCAGCATTTTGTGTCTATCTTCAAAATTCTATAAGCCTGAACCATTGGTATTAGTAATCTGATATGCTGAGAGGAAGAGTTCAGCATCTCCCCACCATCCAAATATACTAATTTCAGTAATGCTGTTGATCAATAATCATACTTTTAAAGCTGGATTTTAATTATCTGCCTGCTGGCTACCAAAATGTTCCGTCGGATAAGAACGGTACACAAGACGAATTCAAATGGATATAAACATGCAAGTGGCGCAAGTGGTAGTTCTGCTGCTTCATAGTGCGGGAGAACGGGCTCATCGTGGCCTCGGGTGCTGTGTGAGTGGAGTTTCCACGCTTCGCCTGTCATCGCACGGTTATCCTCTGTTGTGTCGGTTTCCTCCTCCATCCAAAGACATGCGGGTTTGTCAGTTAATCGGCTTCTCTAAAATTGCTTCAGCGAATAGGGAGTGGAAGTGAAACTGGGGTAATAGAGAACTGGTGTGAACGGGTATTGGATGGTCGGGTGAACTGGGAGAGCGGAAGTGCATGTTTCCATACTGCATATATAAACAATAATTGTTAGAATTATTATCATATTTAATTGTAACACTTTTAAATAACTAGAAAGGTACAAGAGTAAGGATGAAGGGCAAACAATTTTAACCGGCAGTACATTTATGCATTGTTACTGATGTTGAATGTTGCGTGCAAGTCATATGTGTTATCCATCACCACCAGTACCGTGTCTGAGGTGACATTGTGTTCAAACATCTCAAACAAAATGCTGAAGTAACTCAGCGGGCCAGTTGGTATCTCTGGAGAACACAGATAAGTGACGTCGTGTGTTGCAACCCTTACGTATGATAACAGCGGTGGACGAGATGGGGGAGGGGGGGGGGGGGGGGGGGGGGCACGTGGCTGGGATGGTGGGAGAACAGCTGGAAAAGGGGGGGGGGGCAGGGCAAAACATGGTCGGTAATAGGAGAACACGGGCAATATTCATTATTGATAAATGTCAGAGGTGAAAGGACATGGTGGTACGGTGGCACAGCGCTTGCTGCGCCGCAGACCCGGTTTCGATCCTGGCTGCAGGTACAGTATGTACGGAGTTTGTACGGTCTCCCCGTGTCCGCGTGTATTTTCTCCGAGATCTTCGGTTTCAGCACAAACTCAAAGATATGCAGGTGTGTAGGTTAATTGCCTTGATATAAGTGTTAATTTTCCCCAGTGTAGGATATTGTTGATGTGCAGGCATCGCTGGTCGGTGCGAACTCGGTGGGCCGAAGGGCCTGATTCCTGGCTGTTTATTTAACCTAAACTAAAGTAAATACAACTAGACAGATCTAAGCCCATCAATAATAAACCTTTGCGCAATCGGAATGTTGGTTAATTTAGTAGTTAGTCCATTCGCGTAGAAGTGCTTTCTGCGGTGTTGGGTGATACAAGATGCTTTGAATATGATCTCCTGTTTGGTCCTGACATGTGTTTTGTAATGAATAGGAGACGATAATCAGAGACGAGCTGATCGATCCTTTTCAGGAAGCTGGTGGTTAATTCCAGGAGCCTCCAGCGAATGTAATGAACTATATATTTCGAAGTAAATGAGAGGTGGAGATGGTTTGGAGATGATGAAAGGCGGAGATCGGTTGGAGAATCAGAACCTTTTTCTCTCTCAAACACGAGCGGGCAAGGATTTAAGAGCGGGCAAGGATTTAAATGGTGAAAGTTGAAAAGATGTGCAAGGCATCTTATTTTATACAGAGTGTACTGGGATCCTGGGACACGCTGACAAGATGAGGGTGGAAACATATGATGTTTATTATAGGTAAATGGGTATGCGGGGAATGAATCTCGACCAGGTAGAGGAGATTATCTGAACTTGGCCTCAATTTCGATACAGACATTGTGGGGCGAACGACCCGCTGGTGCACTGTACTATTTTTAATCAATATTATAAATATAAATAACTCTCCGGAGACAAAATTGCATAGTATCTACTCGATGCGGATGTAGAGTCAATGGAAAGTAATAATAAGTAGGATGATACTTGGTTTGGCAAAATTGCCCTGAACCCGCAGCCGTTCAGCTTCCTGTCTGCATTTTTACGAATTATTTCTGACGACGTGAGTCGTGTCGAGCTCCAGACATCTCTGCGGCGTTAGTCGTTTAATGTGGAGTGTTGCATTGGCGTGACAAAATCCCAAATAATGAATCATGAGTTCCTATCTAAGACAGTCACCAGAGCTTTAGGCAATTCCTTCCTGTCAAAGGTATGTATGAAAATAAATTATCTAGAATAGTTCCAACATTATTAAACAATCAAAGTAAGCGATTAAATAAACAAGGATAAATTAATGTATTGCTCTCAGTTATATCCAAATGATACATTATTTCAAATCTTTACAATGAAGAGAAAAGGCAACAACATTATTTACATTAAAGACACCTCCAACCAGGGTGGGCGGCTACCTTACAAATGAATGGAGCCGCGTTATATGTATAAAAGCCAGTCATGTTTCGCATAAACTACAATTTAGCGAGATCAACTTCCCGCTTAGTACATGGTTCAGGGTTCTGCAACATGGACACGTCTGGTCTACAGCTGCATTCTGACTTCAGCACTGCAAAGACCAGTCACACTAGTCGGAATTGAGCGAACGGACACAATCGCAACCGATGTTCCAATAAAACTATCAGATAACTATTGTGAACTAAATTCTAATCCAGATAATGAAACATCACTATTGGGGGTCATATATCAAATATCATTACTAATATACATTTGTTTTATGCAGCAAATTTGTTGGCAATCGTCATCTTGTTCCGAGGAATGTGCGGTCTCTCGAAATGCGTCACTCGTTACCTGCTGGGAATGGCTGTCGCTGACTTGATGGTTATTACATTTGTTGTAATTTTATATCAGATTATTAATGCATATTTTCCACATTCCTTCTTCAATCTCACAATTATTTGCAGATGTATTTTAACCATGATTTTTATTTCCATGGACTGTTCAGTGTGGCTCACTGTGGCTTTTACTTTCGACCGATTTATTGCGATATGCCATCAAATGCTACGAACAAAATATTGTACTGAAAAGAATGTGACTGTCGTGATAACGGTGGTGTTTTGTGCAAGCATTGTGGAAAACGTTCCGTACTATTTCATATACGAACCTCGGGAGGTAGCTAATGGCGTTGAGTGGTCGTGCTATGTAAAATCAAGCTTCTACACATTACCCATATGGGCGGCATTTCTGTGGCTGGAAACGATTTTGAGCCCATTTGCACCATATGTGTTGATCTTGCTGTTTAATTCCCTGACTATCAGACACATTATACTGGCTAATCGAGTGAGGAGCGGACTACGTGGAAACAGCAGTACTGTGAAACACACTGACCCAGAGATGGAGAACCGCAGAAAATCCATCGTTTTGTTGCTTGCCATATCTGGCAGCTTTATTATCTTGTGGATGGTTAATTTAATATGTTACATATGCGTGCAATTTACTGATACGCAATTTTTGGATGCAACTTACAATGACCCCTTCACTATTGCCGAGTTATCAGGGTACATGCTGAAGTCTTTGAGTTCATGCACGAACACCTTTATTTATGCTGTATCCCAGACAAAATTCAGAGAGGAACTGAAAAACGTGATCAAATGGCCCATGGTTCTTGTTGCCACAGCAACCAACTGCATTAAATGATACAACTAATATTTTTTTTCTAAATTACAAATGTAGTTGCCTTGAATACTATTGAACTAAATTGAATGGGAGTGCATGCACGCAAGGAGATCCACAACTGAACCAAATGTCTCGGGAAGTTGTGTAAACTTCCAAAGAACATAAACCACATAATGAAACTACTTATGAGATTTATGTATTTTATGTTATTTGCCCAGATGTGGGTGATGGGCCAAATAGAGTCAGTGACGTAAACAGCACGGAAACGGGCTGTTTAACCAAACTCGTCCCTCCTGATCAAGATACCGCATCTAAACCTGTCTCAATTGTCTGCGTATCTCCCTTATCCCTGTAATTATTCGCTTCCCATGTTCCTGTCCAAGCGTATTTTAAATAGCATTTTAGTACCTGCGTCAACTACCTCCCCTGGCTGCTCATTTCGTATTACCACCGCACACTGAGTGCCAACGTTGCACCTCAGGTTCCTATTATTCATCTTCTCAACTTCATCTATGAACGTTTGGTTATTGAATCTCCTCCTCTGCGTAAAATACTCAGTGCATTCACTACGATGATTTCACTCATGATTTTATACACCTCTATAAGATTAACCCTCAGCCTTCTGTGATCTAAGGAATGAAATCCCCAAATCTACTGTGGAGCTCCAGTTGATTTTTCAGCTGAATCAAATCGTTTATGTAACAGGTTGACCAAAAACTGAACTCTAAACGCGGCCTCAACGATTGTATTTTAGTTGTAATTGTTTAAATGATAATAAATTTCCCATATCATACAGATCTCCCAAAGTTTTAATTCCTGCTCTTTCCCATCGTATAAATGCTTTGTCTGTAATTGAGGATTTAAACAGGGGATTTTAGCAATAGGAGATAGGAGAGATAAGTTTCTTAATTTTAAATTGTACTTTATTTGTTTCCAAATTCTAATTGTACTATGTATAATTGTTTTTTTTTTGTAGTTTGTATTATTCATCGTCTTTGGTGAAAGAAGGATCGCACCAATATTAAAGGGGGAGTAGTCCTCTTTCTCCATTATGATCCATTCTGCTTGATGAAGAGAATTATCCAACAATTGAATCACATTTCTAATATTTACCGACTAATAATAATACATAAAATTAGGGAGTGCTAATCCCCCTACTACTTTGGGTTTATTCAGGTGTGGTCTTTGTATCCTATGGGTCTTATAATCCCAAATAAAATTTGTTATATTTGAGTCCAATTTTATTTAAAAAATTTGGGTAGATATAGTGGAATTGATTGGAACAAGTGAATCAAATTGGCAGGGGTGCTGAGGAAGAGGATTTCTTGGAATGTATGCGGGATAGTTTTCTCAACCAACATGTGGAGGAACCAACGAGAGAGCAGGCTATTCTAGACTGGGTATTGTGTAATGAGGAAGGGTTAGTTAGCAGTCTTGTTGTGCGTGGCCTCTTGGGCAAGAGTGACCATAATATGGTTGAGTTCTTCATTAGGATGGAGAGTGACAAAATTAAGGCAGAAAGAAGGGTTCTGAACTTCAACAAAGGTAACTTTGAAGGTATGAGATGTGAATTGGCCAAGATAGACTGGCAGGTAATTCTTAAAGGGTTGACAGTGGATGTGCAATGGAAGGTATTTAAAGACTTCATGGATGAAGTACAAATATTGTTCATACCAGTTTGGCAAAAGAATAAATCGGGGAAGGTGGTGCATCCATGGATAACAAGGGAAATCAGGGATAGTATAAAAACACAAGATGTGGCATACAAATTTCCCAGAAAAAGCAGCCTACCGGAGGACTGGGAGAAATTCAGAATCCAGCAGAGGAGGACAAAGGGCTTAATTAGGAAAGGGAAAAAAGATTTTGAAAGGAAACTGGCACGGAACATAAAAAAACTAACTGCAAAAGTTTTTATAGATACGTGAAGAGAAAGAGACTAGTTAAAACAAATGTTGGTCCCTTGCAGTCAGAAACAGGTGAATTGATCATGGGGAACAAGGACATGGCAGACCAATTGAATAACTACTTTGATATGTCTTCACTAAGGAAGACATAAATAATATGCCGGAAATAGCAGTGGAATGGGGGTCAAATAAGAAGGAGGAACTGAGTGAAATCCAGGTTAGCCGGGAGGTGGTGTTGGGTAAATTGAACGGATTGAAGGCCGATAAATCCCAAGGGCCAAATAGTCTGCATCCCAGAGTACTCAAGGAGGTAGCCACAGAAATAGTGGATGCATTAGTGATAATTTTTCAAAATTCCTTAGATTCTGGAGTAGTTCCTGAGGATTGGAGGATAGCTAATGTCACCCCACTTTTTAAAAAAGGAGGGAGAGAGAAAGCGGGGAATTACAGACCAGTTAGTCTAACATCGGTAGTGGGAAAACTGCTAGAGTCAGTTATTAAAGATGGGATAGCAGTGCATTTGGAAAGTGGTGAAATCATTGGACAAAGTCAGCATGGATTTACGAAAGGTAAATCATGTCTGATAAATCTGATAGAATTTTTCGAGGATGTAACTAGTACAGTGGATAAGGGAGAACCAGTGGATGTGTTATATCTAGACTTTCAGAAGGCTTTCGACAAGGTCCCGCTTAAGAGATTAGCATACAAACTTAAAGCACACGTTATTTGAGTTTCAGTATTAATGTGGATAGAGAACTGGCTAGCAGACAGGAGGCAAAGGGTAGGAGTAAACGGGTCCTTTTCACAATGGCAGGCAGTAACTAGTGGGGTGCCTGCCGCAAGGCTCAGTGCTGGGACCCCAGCTATTTACAATATCTATTAATGATTTGGACGAGGGAATTCAATGCAACATCTCCTAATTTGCAGATGACACCAAGCTGGGGAGTATAGATAGGTGTGAGGAGGATGCTTGGAGGCTGCAGGGTGATTTGCTAGGCTGTGTGAATGGGCAGATGCATGGCAGATGCAGTATAATGTGGATAAATTGGAGGTTATCCACTTTGGTGGCAAAAACATGAGGGTAGACTATTATCTGAATGGTGGCAGTTTAGGAAAAGGGGGGATGCAACGAGACCTGGGTGTCATGGTACACCAATCATTGAAAGTAGGCATGCAGGTGCAGCAGGCAGTGAAGAAAGCAAATGGTATGTTTGCATTCATAGCGAAATGATTCAAGGATTTGAAAGGATAGGAGCAGGGATGTTCTACTGCAGTTGTACAGGGTTTTGGTGAGGCCACGCCTGGAGTATTGCGTACAGTTTTGGTCTCTAAATCTGAGGAAATACATCCTTGCCATAGAGGGGGTACAGAGAAGATTCACCAGACTGATTCCTGGGATGTCAGGACTTTCATATGAGGAAAGATTGGATAGACTCGGCTTGTACTCGCTGGAATTTAGAAGATTGAGGGGGGACCTTATAGATACTTACAAAATTCTTAAGGGGTTGGACAAGCTAGATGCCGGAAGATTGTTCCCGATGTTGGGGGAGTCCAGAACAAGGGGTCACAGTCTAAGGATAAGGGGGAATTCCTTTAGGACCGAGATGAGGAAAACATTCTTTACACAGAGAGTGGTGAGTCTGTGGAATTCTCTGCCATAGAAGGTAGTTGAGGCCAGTTCATCGGCTATATTTAAGAGGGCATTAGATGTGGCACTTGTAGCTAGGGGGATCAGGGGGTATGGAGGGAGGGCAGGTACGGGATACTCAGTTGGATGATCAGCCATGATCACATTGAATGGCGGTGCAGGCTCAAAGGGCCGAATGGCCTACTCCTGCACCTATTTTTCTATGTTTCTATGTTTCTAAGTATAGAATTTGTGGTAGAAAAATCATTTTTATGGCGTTTATTCGACCTATTAAGGACATCGGAAGCGTTTTCCAGAATTTAATTAAATTATGTAGTTTCTTTAGTACAGGGTTACAGTTTGTTTTAACCATGTCTGGATATCTTCTGGTAATTACAATACCCAAGTATTTAAAATTTTCCACAGCTATTTTAAAAGGAAATTGTACGAGATTTGTAGAATCTTTCGGTTTTATTGACATGATTTTACTTTTAATCCAATTTATTCTGTAGCCTGAAAATGAACCGAAATTCTCTGTTAAATTTAAAATGTTGGGTATAGTAATATGAGGCGTTGTGATGTACAAAAGTACATCATCAGCGTATAATGATATTTTATCGTTTGAATATTTTGTCTGATATCCGTGGATATTCGGATGAGTTCTAATTCTTTCCGCTAGTGGTTCAAATATGAGGGCAAATAACAGTGATGAACAACCTTGTTTATTACCCCTTGAAATTGAAATTTCGTGGATAAAATATTATTAGTTAATATTCTGGCCGTTGGCTTATTATATATTAATTTAATCCATTGAATGAAATTCTCTCCCAGTTAAAATGTTTACAATACCTTAAGCATATACTTCGATCATCCTGATCGAATGCTTTCTCTGCATCCATCGAAATGATTGCGAGATTTGGATCTTTAGTTTGGTGTGAGTGCATCATGTTAAGCAGACGTCTCAAATTATTGAATGAATGTTTCTTAGGGATAAACCCTGTTTGATCCGGATGTATTAGTTTAATGGCGTACTTACTTAATCTTCTTGCTAATATTTTTGTTAATATTTTTTTATCTGTATTTAACAACGCGATAGCTCTATAAGATCCAGGTTCTTCCTCATCTTTATCTTTCTTAAGTATTAGTGTAATCGTAGATTCTGCTAATGTATCTGGTAATGTTTGTTCTCTGAAAGCCTGTGTGTACATTTTCTGTAGACGAGGACTACATATATCGTTAAAACATTTATAGAATCCATTACTAAATCCGTCGGGACCTGGTGTTTTTCCATTTTTTAATGAGAATATTGTTTCTTCTATTTCCTTATTTGAGATTTGTGCTCCCTATTCCTCTTGTTCCTGCAATTCTAGTTTGGGAAGATTGCAATTATCCAGAAACTCAGTGACTATGTTGATGGCCGTTGTCGTTTTGGATGTATACAGATTCTCATAAAATTGCACAAATCCTTTACTAATTTCATTCGGTTATGTTAATATGTCCCCTCTGTCTGATTTAATCATTGTAATCGTGTGTTCCTTTCCTCGTTTTTTTTATTGGCGTGTTAGAAGTGTATGAGGCTTCTCCCCAAATTCAAACTGTTCCTGTCTTGTAATTTGGAGTAATCTTATAACTTTCTCTGGTAGTAATTTATTTAATTTTAATTTTAGTATTAATATTCTATTATGTTAATCCATGGACGGGTCTTTAGCATTATCTATATCCAATTGTCTAATTTGTTCCTCTGGCTTCCGTTGTTCAATCTTAATTTTTTTTAAATTCTGAAATGCTTGGTATGAGATTATAACACCTCGAATAAAAGCTTTAAAAGATTCCCATAATGAAGTACGTGGTGTGTATGGCGTATCATTTATTTCGAAAAAAAGATCAATTTGCTGTCTTAGATATATAATCCCTTGCGGGTCTTTTAAAATTTGGGGGTTATACCTCCAGAACGATGTATTCTTAGACATACCTTCTATTAAAAAAAAAGTTAGAGGGGAATGATCTGAAATCGTATTTGTATGGTATTTTGGGTTAAGAGTATACGGAATTAATTTTGTGTCTACCAGGAAATAATCTATACGTGAATACGTCTTGTGTACCGATGAATAAAATGAATATCCCTTGCCTGTCGGATTTGCAATCCTCCAAACATCGGTTATATTTGTATTTTTTATATATATGTTTAAAAGTTCATTAGTTTTAGATTTCGTATTACCTCGTTGTATTTATCTAAATAAGGATCTAAGACACAGTTAAAGTCTCCCCCAATTATAACATTCTGGTAATTATGTTCTGCAATTATATTCAAAATTTTATTTTAAAAATGCGGATTATCAAAGTTAGGCGCATATATATTTACCAATGTGATTGGGATGGCATGGATCTCACCGGTAACTATCAAATATCTCCCATACTTACCTGTTAAGGTATTTTTCTGTTTAAATGGTATACTTTGCGAATCATGATTGACGTGCCTCTGGATTTTGACGTGCATAACGAATGAAAAGTTTGACCTATCCAGTTGGCCCTCAATCTAACTTGATCATGAACTTTAAGGTGCTTTTCTTGGAGAATAATAACATCTGATTTAAATGCCTTCAGCTATGCTAAAACCTTACCCCTTTTAATACGTTCGTTAGCCCCCCTAATATTCCAACTGCAAAATGAGATTCCTCCCGATTTATTTTGTTTAATGTCTTGCATTTTGGCTAGGTTTAGTACCTATGTATCTTACGGTGCATCCATACCTCAGGTCTTTAAGCAATGGGGGAACATTCAACCTACCAAGTTTAATTTGTGGATTCCCTTTGCGATTATCCTTGAATAAAACAAAACACATGTGATTAATTGTGATATTAAAACATATATAGTAAAAGTGA
Organism: Raja brachyura; assembly: GCA_963514005.1. Next base: position 194,409 of record CAUPSL010000303.1, read on the forward strand.
GAATACAGTGACCGAGCTTGTCGGCACTGTAATAAGTGGCCCACCTGTTTGTGGGAGAAAACATTATAACGACTTCCGTTGTCGATGTTAAGAAAACAAATAGCTCCGTTCCCTCAATAAGTCATAACATATCCATACTAGAACCGAGCCAATTACAGATCAACTTTATAATACCTAATTGCAGCACATATATCCATTTCAGATGTATTCCAAAATATATCTAACTGTTATATCTACAGAGTGTTAAGCATCAGTTTTTACCTCGATATTAATCAGCTATTGGTTGAAGGGGCTACCTAGGGCAGGCTTCTGGATTTGAGCCAGGAGCCCGTCATCCCCCTCACAACCCGGTTATAAATCTGCTTAAAACTCATTAAGATATTAAGTTATAGATTGTAGTTTGTAAATCAGCCCCGCATTACCGATCTGGTTAGTATTCATTACAATTTCTATAATAGTATTCTACATTTTAAGTGTAAAAAGTGTTAACTTTTTAAACCACGGTGATTGCTCTGTTCAGATTATATTGTAATGATCTGTGTTCAATGTTTATCTTTTCCTGCTTATTTGGAACCCACTATGCCCTTGAATTAACATTCCTCGATAAGCCATCGAGTCAAAACACAGGGAGAGTTCCATCTTCTGTTGAACGCATTTCATGGTGAAATAATAAGAGAAAGAATATCCATACAGTTCAGCTTTTAAAGTTACTGATTCTCTTCCACAATGGTTAAGGCATATTTATATGCACGCTCGGGATTTGTAAACGATTTTTCCTGATTCTTGTAAGAAATACGCATTCTAGCGGGAAAGTAGATTCCATATCTGACACCATTCACGCCTTGGAGAGCTTGCTTTACCTTATAGAACTGATTTATTTTCTGGAAAACTTCATAGGGATAATCTCAAAATATTTTGAAGTTTGTGTGCGCGTAGTTCAGTGGTATTCCGTATTTAATATTGTTCATAACCTCTTCCACGCCGGAAATGTCCCGGAATTTCACAATGATCTGACGTGTGTATTCTGAGCCTGTTTGGGATTTTTGTTTGAATCTCGGAATTCGATGTGCTGCTGCAATTTTCGGAAGGTTAGGAAGATTGAGAGCTTCTTTAATTAGATCCGCAGCAAACTCCCGAGGGTTATCTCCCTCGGATTCCTCGGGTACTCCTACTAGCCTTAGATTAAAGCGTCTCGAACGAGCTTCCAAGTCTAAGCACTTATCCGAAAATTTTGCCAGCTGTTTTGCAGTGAGGTCGTGCTGTATCTTCATTTTCTTCATATCCTCGGCCATTCGTCCCATCTCTTCCTCCGTCTCTTTCATTGTTTTCACATATGAGGAGACAGTCTCATGCACTGCAGCAAACTTCTTATTAGTGTCCTCTCCCCCCTTATTCATTTGCTCCAATAGTTTAACTCTCACATCTTCATTTTTTTTATTTACAGTGTTGATCGAATCCTGCACAGACTCAATAACTTTCAAATTGCCCGTATTGGTATTCAGCATTAGCTTATCTGTCATATCTTTCGTCATTTTTTCCATGTGCGTTCCGTCCACCTTTTTATCTTTCAGTTCTCCTACCGTTTGCTCTAAGTCCTCCAAGTCTTTCTCCTTATCTGCCTTATCTGCCTTAGCTCTTGTAGACATTTCGGAAGGCAGCTTTCCTTCAAGGGCACCTTCAAAAGTCGATTCTTCAAGCTCTTCAGGGTCTTTCTCCGTGCTGCAGTATATTTTTGAAATGCTTCTCTGAAGACTCTGAGCAAAACTCGGAATCTGCATTTAAAGGGTTAAATCCAGAGCTTACTGCACAGCAGTTACTCATAACACCATCGGCAGAGCGTTCAAAGGCTCCGATGTTTTATTAATTGGTCCCGATCTGTAGATCCAGTTTTATTGCGAAAAATTGCAAATTTTCGGGAGCGGAGTTATGTGTGGCGACGGTTACCAAAACATGGCGCCACCGGAAGTCCACATATAGCTTTTAGACTGGTAACATGGAAAGAGGCAAGTCGACCCACCTTGTCCGCGCCGACCATCGATAATGCGTCCGCACTGGTTATATATTATTAAATGTTTTTCTCCCCACCCCACGTAGGGATACATTTTCACAGAGCCAGTTACCTTATGAATGTCCAGGTCTTTGGGACGTGGGAAGAAAGCGAAGTACCAGGAGGAAATCCACTCGGTCACTGTTTGGACTTGCAAACTCTACATAGACTACATCCGAGGTCAGGATAAAAGCCGGGTAGCTGGCGTTGTAAGTCAGAATCTATCCCAGATGCGCCACTGAGCCGCACTATCCGTGCGTTGAAAGAATGCGTTGAACTGAACTGACTCTTTTCCCGCTGTTTCCCGCTGTTACACTAACAGGGCATTTCTCTCTGCTTTCTGTTTTTTCCAGCGAACGTGGTGACGGCTGCGATTCTGTACCGGACTTTCCAAAGGTATCACCTGTTACATGTACCAATGTTACAAAATTTTGAGATTTTAAAAATCATGTCTGCAATTTATCCCATCAGATAAAGCATAAAAAGAAGTTTAATTTGACGCCTAATTCACTTTCATATCGTCAGTATTAAGAAAGTTATGGCCATTTTCATACTCGGAAATTAGCATCTTGTTCCCCATTGCCTTTCAATTGACAACTCAAAAGCTGTGATCTGGATCAGTTAAAAGCCCATAACTTTCTTAAAAATTAATAGAACTCAATGAAATTTTCACTTATTATAGATTGAAGCATTCTGAAATAAATATGGAACAATCTTACATGGATGACCTAAAATTAAAGCATATAATTAGTTAGTTATCTAATTGTAGCTAATTACAAAATTCAATGAGTAGATCTAAACATCTATCCATTTATTAAGATAAGATACACTTTTTTTTAATTGCCTAAGTGTCCATATAACATTCACACAATAATCCACAATATAACATAATTTTTAAATCTAATTTTCATGAATTTCTGGGCCAAATAGAGGGAATTTAGTGTTTGATTCCTGTAAATTAATGGCCATTTAAATCAACTAGCAAGTGGGTTTTAGTGGAATGCGGTGGATTGGAACGTGGCGGTTAGCGGTGAAGTCGGGAGGAAAAATACTGTTTGTTCATACATTTCTTTGGACCTCATTTCGCAACATTAAAATATTATTAAAGCCTCCCGAAAAAACAACTTTTAATATAAAAATAAACTATTTACCTTTTTTTCTCCCCTACGCAAAATCCTTCCGGTTGTCAGTTCTCACGGCTTTCGAAGGTGATTTTTAAATGACTCTAGTTAACAAATAATTTAGAGTAATTTAAAAATACCTTCATTCATGAAATGTCGGAGCGATTTTTCTTCCGCAACGAAATCGCCCGACATTCATCGATTTTTCCTGCCTGTGGAGAAACGGTACTTTAAGCCCGCCCCCCTCTGAAAGGCGCCAAAGTCGCGCACACGGGGAGCGGCAGAATTGCAGCGCTGCTCAAGGTAAGTTTTGTAACATACCTATTACAAGGTGTCGATGGCAATGTCCGACCTGCTCGTCATCTTCTTTCAAGTGTTGCTCCAAGGAATCTATGTTTACTATAACCCCAACGCCTTCTTCATCCGCAGCACGGTGTGCCCTTCGTATGTGTACCTGCGCATCCTTACACTGGACTATTCCGTATGGTTAACCTTGTCCTTCACCTTTGACCGTTTTGTCACCATTTGCTGCCCGAAGCTGAGACTCACCTATTGCACGGATAGGTCGGCCGCAGTGGTCATTGAGTCCTTGTGTGCGCTGAGCTGCTTAAAATACATCCCGTTTTACTTCATGTACGAGCCACGCTTCACCATGGACAATGTGAACTGGGGTTGCCGGCCCAGACCCGCCGGCTTCACTTCCATCGGGTGGGTTGTTTTTTCATGGATGTGTAACATTTCTCTTTCCTTACTCCCTTTCGTCCTAATCCTGCTTCTGAACGGGCTGACGGTCAAGAACATCATAGCGGCCAGCAGGGTCCGCCGGCGCTTAAAGGAACAGGATGGCAAGGACACTGAGTCGGAGAATCGGCGTAAGTCCATTGTCTTACTCTTCACGGTGTCGGGAACCTCCATATTGCTGTGGACGACGGGAGCGGTAACTTTCATCTGTACCCGAATTACTATTAATTTTGTGGGCCCGGACCTCACAAGCCCCTCGAACATCGTCAATGAGGTGGGGGTCTTGCTCATTCGGGTCAGCTCCTGCGCCAATACCTGTATCTATGCAATGGCCCAAAGTAAATTCAGACAGGAGCTGAAGATCGGGATGAAATGTCTAATTCATTTTTTTTACGAAACCCACGAAAAGGACGCGGCAGTAAGCCGAATATTGGAGTTCGAATATAACGCCGCTATTCTGTATATTCCCCTCACTAATACGCACTATCCCGTGTCTCCTGTCCCGTCCAGAACGGACTTGTTGAACAACAGACCACAGATTATAGCCTTTTATCCCAACCCAAACTCTCAGTGGACATGGACATCAAAGCCTCTTAGAGCATATGTCCGCTGCAGCTTGCCCTGCTGAGGGCATTTGCCCGTGCTCCCAACCCCCCCATGTGGTCACTGCATACAATTAATGCGTACTTTCCCGGTTTTATGTAATATTATAACGATGTGGCATTATATCCGGCGCTGTGGTTCTTTCCCTTAGCACGACCTATTATATTTGTTTATGGTTTGATTATACCAATGAATGGTATGACATAACCGGATGCCACGCAAACATGTACCCGGTGGCGATAATAAACCACGACTAAAACCAATGTCTCACCTCGATCTGTGCGCTCCATTGAAACATAACCATTGGCATCGAAAAATATCATCAAATTTTCAATCCTCAATTCTCAATATGTCAAATTAAAATCAATGCGTTACAATAAGGTGGACAGACGAAATTGGAAACGATAATGACTGATGTGTTCGTGGTCGACTCTGTTGGGACCAGCGACCACTGTCTTATCAGCTTTGAGATAACTATAGGTAACGACACCGCAGGCCCGCGAGTTAAAATTCTGAATTGGTTCAGGCTGAACCTTGAAGGTACTCACAGACAGGAACTCGCACAAATAGATCCGACTAGGTTTGTACAACAAAGGAACGTCCAAGTCGTGGGATGCTTTAAAGGTTTGGCGACTGGAGTTCAGGGCATGCATGTGCCTGTTGGACTGAAGGGGAAGACAGGTGAGCATATGCATGAGTGACGAGAGAAACTGAGACTCTGGTCAGGAAACTGAAGGAGGCATGGGACGGGATTATGGACCTGGCATCATGTGTATTCCTCTGGAGTTTTGGGAAGTGACGAACAGACTCAATAAATAACCCAGGAGGGCAAATGGTGGGGGGGGGGGGGGGGGGGGGGGGGGGGGCGGCGGCAGGAGAAAACATTAGCACAAAAAATTAGCCAACATCAAAAGAATGTTTGAGGTCATTAAGTGAAAGTTGGTAACTGGCGAGAGAATGAAGTCACAGAAAATGAAAACCAGAGATGGCAATGTTCTCAATGAGTATTTATCCTCAGTTTTTACCATAGGGAAAGGCACAACAACTGTAAATCTTAGGGGCAGTCAATGGCAACGTGCAGTCGATATTACGGTCGAGGAGTAACTAAGGCAGACATATCTCCTGGGTTTAGCCAGATATATCTGGGGACGCTGTCGGAAGCCAGAGAAAAAAATACATGTGCCTTGCCTTATTTATATACATCATAGTTAAAGAGGGGTGAGATGACGGGAAACTGATGGTTAATGTTTGCATTGCAATTTAAGAAGGGCTGAAAGGAAAACCCTGGGAACTATAGTCCAGTTCGCGTAACATCTGTGGTAGGCAAATAACTGGATAAGATCTGTATGCATTTAGATAGACAGGGGTGATTAGGGCTAATTGCCATGGTGCTGTACGTGGGACACCGTGTTTCACGAGTCCTGTCGACTTTTGTGAAGATATAACCAAAAACGGGATGCAGACTGAATTGCAGACATTATCTTTCTGGATTTCAGCAAGGCTTTTGACGAGGTTCAGTGTCGTCATCTACTCTGAGTCGTTAGATCGCATAGACTCCAGGGAAGTCTAGCCGACCGGATGGAATATTGGCATCATGGAAAAGGAAACAGAGGTTGTTGCGGGAAAGTTGGAACGCGGACTAGAGGCCCATGACCGTGGTGTCCCTCCAGTATCGGTGCTGGGCCTAAAGCTCTTTGTTGATTGTATGAAAGATTTGGGTGAAAATGTACAAGGTAGTAAATGTGTGAATCCATACAAGTGGATTGTATTGTAGATAGCGAAGATGAAACATAACAGCAGGGTCTTACGCAGTTGGGCAAGTGAGCTGAGGAACAGTTAGTGGAGTTTAATTCAGATATGAGTGGGGTGCTGCATTTTGAAAAGTGAAACCGGGGCCGGGAAATGGCTCTAGGGAGTGTTGTGGCGAAGAGCTATCTAGGAGTGCAGGTACTAGTTCCTGGAAAGTGGCGGCACTGGCAGATGGAGAGGACAAAGAGTCTTCAGGCACAGTGGTCTTCACCAGTCAGAGCATTGACCATAGAAGGTAGGATGTTATTTTATAGACCTATAAGGTTGATGACATCGTGCTCAGTTTTGGCTACCCTGCTATAGGAAAGATGGTGTTAAGAAAGAAAGAGTTCAGAAAGATTTACGGGAATGTTAGCAGAACTTAAAGCCCAGCTATCGGGAGAGGTTGGGCAGGGCAGCTGTATTCCTCGGAGCACAGGAGGATGAAGTGTAATCTTACAGCGGTTTATTAGATCGGGAGGGGAATTAATAGGGCCGATGCACGGAATCTTTAACCCAGACAAGGGGAATCAAGAACCAGACGACTTTCCCTTAAGGGAGAGGGGGAATATTTAATATGAATCTGAGGAACACACTTTTCACACATAGGGTGATGAGTTGCCAGAGGAGGTCGTATAGCAAATATTATGACATCAGTTCAAAGACATTTCGACAGGTGCATGGAAAGGAACGATTCAGATGGACATTGGCGATACGCAGGCAGCGGCGACTAGTGTGGATGGGGCACTGCAGTCAGCATGAGCAGTTTAGACCAAAGGGTCAATTTCCTTGCAATGGGACTCTATGATCAGTTTGCATGTGGTCTAGCGATAGTGGAGGTCCTGGACAAAAAGATCCGTTTGGGAAGCAACCGGACTGTCCATTAGACGTTGGCGGACCGAGCGCAGGTGTTCAGCAAAACAGTCGCCGATGCTTGGTCTCGCCGAGATACCGGCGGCCATATCGGGAACTCCGGATGCAGGAGATGATTTGGAACAGGCTTGTTGCTTTCAGCTCAATGGTGTCGTTCAATTGAAACAGTTAATCTCTCACAAAGTAAGAGGTCTGAGGAGAATTATCTCATGAAATTGCTGACGGGAGGTTATATTCTAATTTGGACTTTGGGGTGATATCTATATGAGATGTGAAATTTATAACCGCACACCTATTGCAAGGACTTCATGCTAATTTTCCCTGAGTTCAACATCAAGCATTCATATTGGACATCAAAAGAAACAACCTGAGCAAACCATTGTGAAATATCATATTCTCTCTTACTTGGATATAAATGTGATAAAGCACAGATTATATTTCGAATTTTCCCCCCGTTAGAAATCATCCGACATCCAACACATCGGCCGCCCAGTGACCGAAGCAAATCCTGCCACGTGAAATGTCCGTCATCTCACATCGTTGATTGAGATACAGGTTAGTATTGAGCCCGTGACGTCCTACAATATTTGCAATGTGTATTGCTTCACCAATTAGGAGTTAAAATTCACAAGTTCACAAATTATTGGAATGGAATTGCGCCATTCGACCCATCGAGTCCTCAGCCATTGAATCATGGCTGATCTTGCCCCCTAACACAATTTTCCTGCCTTATCCCCATAATAATAGGCTTAATAATAGGAAAAAAAATAATCTTAAAATTTTGGAAAAATGCTCCTATACCAACATTAAATATGTGGAATTCAACTGTTTGAAACACTACATCTGGAAGATATGAGACTCCGCCTGGAAGGAAAATCAGAACGCTTCTATCAGACGTGGTCTGCATTTATAGAATTACTACAAAGATAGGGTGCAGGAGTAGCTCGGGCCTTGGTGGGGGGGGATGAAAAACTATCGAGTTGGAGGATTCCTTTTGCGTGATATATATAACATAATAACTGGCTTTTTTCTTTTTTCTTTTTCCTTTACTTTTTTAGGGTCTATCTTTTAATCCCCTTTTCTAATTCTTTGACCAAGGGTTTCTTCTCCCCCTTTGCCACGCTCTTTCACTATTACAACGCTTTTCACATTTCACTTTCTTTCTCACTATTCTTTTTCTTTAAATCTATAAAAATTATGGGTTACAATGATTGTAACAGTATATATGTGTACATTGATGTATTTACCTCTAATAAATATATACTTTTTAAATCGTCCGACATCCAACACATCTGCCGCCCAGTGAACGAAGCGAATCCCGCCACGTGAAATGCCCGTCACCTCATATCGTTGATTGAGATACAGGTTAGTATTGAGCCCGTGTCATCCTACAATCTTTGCAATGTGCATTGCTCCTCCAATTGGGAGTTAAAATTCACAAGTTACCAAGTTATTAGAATAGCATTGCGCCATTCGACCAAGCGAGTCTACTCAGCCATTGAATCAAGACTGATCTTGCATCCTAATACCATTTTCCTGTCTTATCCCCATAACCTCTGGCACCCGTTCTAATCAAAAATTGGTCTATCTCTGGCTTAAAAGTCTCCACTGACATGGCCTCACAGCCCTCTGTGTGGAATTGCGTGGAAATGTTTGTTCAAATGTCCATGACTAACGTCATTGTTTCATCACTCCGTGAATGCTCTGGAGAGTTGGCGCGAGTATTAATGAGCATTGGAGTCGCGCTCCTTGCTCCATCGTGTTAGCACAGAGAGCTGCCGAGATCATACAGAATGGGGCGGGCTCCGATTCTATACGTGAAGGAGATCTCGAATCCAATTCTGGCGGCGTTTGGAATCCCTGGTAAGTCCGGGCACATCCTTCAACGTGTGTCTGCGGTGTCTCAATGTTACCGCGCGCTCTGTGTTGCGATGCAGAAACAAAGAACTGCCGATGCTGATTTACAAGAAAAAATATTCTAGTTGTGCGGGCCTAACGCAGCGGGTCAGGAGAAGCTCTAGAACACATGGATCTCCAGAGATGCTGTTGACCCGCTGATTTACTCCAGCACCTTACTTCATTTTTTTAAAATAATATCCAGCATCTCCAGTATGTTGTTTCCACATTTCACTACCCCACTACGAAGTTTCGTCAAGCTATGCAACATTCAAAAAACATCCCTGAGGGCAGTGCTGCGAGACTCTCTCACTGCTCCCCGTCTGGGATTGCTGCTGCTCTCCGCTCATGTATTGGAAGTGCCCCAACGCGAATCGTCACCTTCCCATGTTCTCCCGAGATGCTGCCTGACCCGCCGTGTTATTCCAGCTGTGATTTTGTGATTTTGTGATTTAGTGACTTTGTGATCAGTATTCTAATATCGTTTTTGTCAGCTCCTTCTCTCTCTGTTGCCACTTTCATTCGCAGGCTCACTGACGCCTTAGCTCTGTTTCTTTTCGCCTTCGCTTCGCTTTCCTTACAGGAACCTGATCGTTCTCAACTGCCCTTGAAGGGAAAATTGGATTACATCTCTTAGTCTCATTCATTTTGTGCAAAATGGCCTCGCCCGCATCTCGCGAATTTCTCCTGCTTCGGCAAAGAAACCTTGATTTAAGCTCCTGACCGTCGGGTTCCACGGCGCTGGGGAACGGACAGACTTCTGATGCGGGACTTTGACCCGATTGATCCCTGTGCCTAATAGAACTCCGCCCTGGCAATGTAAACACCCTTACGCTTGATGCCGAGAGATATTTGGCAATAAGCGAAGACAGCGTATCCAATACCCACACAAGTGGTGTTAATGACAGCATCCGCGCTGCTAGAGCAGGAAGGTCTATTATATGTTGTGCCTTCAGAGCTCCCAATGTCATGACTCTTTAAGAACCACAGACTCCCAGGAACAGAAGGGCAAAACACAGAACACACATCAAAGAACATACAACAAACAGTTCAGCATAGGAACAGGACATTCGGCTTACAATGTCCATGCTGACGTGATGGCAAGTTAAACTAATCTCATACACCTGATCCATATTTCCATGCTTCCTGCTTACCCATGTGTCAAACTGAAAACTTCTACAAATTGACTTTCTAATCCGTTTCTACCGCCAATCCTGGCAGCGCATTCTAGGCATCCGCCACCCTCAATGTTCATAACGTTTGAGAGAGTGGCAACGTTTAAAGCACATTTACATGGCAAGCTTTCGTTTACACGGAGCGTGCTGGGTGCCTGGAATACGTTGCCAGGGTAGTTGCTGGAAGCAGATGCCATAGTGGGCTTCAGAAGGCTTCTGCATATATGTGTTTGTGTGTGTGTATATATACATACATACATATATATATATATATATATACATATATATGTGTGTGCGTGTGTGTGTGTGTGTGTGCGTGTGCGTGTGCGTGTGCGTGTGCGTGTGCGTGTGCGTGTGCGTGTGCGTGTGTGTGTGTGTGTGTGTGTGTGTGTGTGTGTGTGTGTGTGTGTGTGTGTGTCTGTGTGTGAGTGTGAAGAGAATGGAGAGGCGTGTCTCGTGTGCAGGCAGAAGACGGTAGCTTAACTTGGCATCAAATTCGCCGCGGATACAGTGTGCTGTGAAAGGCGTGTACCTATGCTGTAATGTTCTACGTTTTATGTGGCTGTCTGCATTGTTTCCTCTCCAACTAAGCCTATTTCCCCATTGTGACACAGGACGGAACATTACTTAGTTATTTCCCTTCACTTTGTTTTTCCACCAGCGAACATGCTGACGGCTGCGATCCTGTGCCGGGGAAAGTGCGGTCTCACCAAAGGAACCACCCGCTACATGGTGGCGATGGCAGTGTCCGCCTTGCTAGTGCTCGTCTTCCACGTGTTGCTCAGGGAAATCTACCTTTATCACAACCCTCATTCCTTTCTCTCCCTCAGCACAGTGTGCTCTTCATACATACACTTGCGGATCGCCACCCTGGACTATTGCGTCTGGTTAACCGTGTCCTTCACCTTTGATCGTTTTGTCAGTATTTGCTGCCCGAAGCTGAGAGTCACGTATTGCACCGATAAGACGGCCGCTGTTGTCATTGTGTCCTTGTGCGCATTGAGCTGTTTAAAGTACATCCCCTTTCACTTCATGTACGAGCCACGTTTCACCATGGACAATGTGAACTGGGGATGCCGGCCCAAAGCCGAGTACACTTCCATCGGCTGGGTGGCTTTCACCTGGCTATGCAGCGTCTCTCTCTCTTTACTCCCCATTGGTCTTATCATACTTCTGAACGGGCTGACGGTCCGGAACATCGTAGCAGCCAGCAGAGTCCGCCGGCGCCTGAAGTCATTGGAAGGAAAGGACAGCGAGGCGGAGAATCGGCGCAATGCCATCGTTTTACTCTTCACCGTGTCCGGCATCTCCATATTGCTCTGGACAACGTCTACGGTAGCTATGATCTGCACTCGGGTGACCGTCAATTTTGTTGGCGCGGATCTCACGAGCCCCTCGACCATCGCCAACGAGGTAGGGATCTTATTTATTCGGGTGGGCTGTTGCGTGAAGACCTGTATCTATGCAATGACCCAAAGAAAGTTCAGAGAGCAGCTGAAGAACGGAATTAAGATTCTAACTCGTGTGATCATTAATCCGTGAAACAAGCGATGCAGTGAGCAGTGAGTAGGAATTTCATTTTGACGTCTCTATTTTCTCTATTCCACTAACCGAAGTTCACCATTCCTTGGAACCCCCCAATCCGACACAATACATGTCAGTTCCCTCTGCAGATGTTGCCTATCACGTTCAGCTCGTCCAGCACGTTATGGTTTCCTTAAGATCCTTGTGTTTCTATTCTATACACCAGTTCCGGCGGGAGCTGTTTCGCTGAACAGGAGAACGAATAACATTGACCTGGGAATATGCATAAAGCGTGTGCCACCGCATCACGGATAACAACTTGGTTATCTGCAGAACATAAACGAAGTGTTGGAGGAACTCAGCGGAACGGGCTGCATGCCCCAATTATCAGAAACATGGATATGGTTGTCTAGATAGGGGATATTCACAAAATACTTGAGTAACTCAGTGGGACAGGCAGCATCTATGGAAAGAAGGAATGGGTAACGTTTCGGGTCGAGAACATTCTTTCGGATTAAGTACTCCAGTACTGTGTGTCTATCTTAGATTTAAATCAGCGTCTACAGTTTTTTCCGGCACATTTTGTCAACCCATTCCTTCTTTCCATAGTTACTACAGATTTGTGTGTCTATCATCGATTTAAACCAGCGTCTGCAGTTCTTACCTACACAAGGACTAGATGATATAGCTTTAAAGTGAGAGAGGGAAATGTCAAAGCAGATCCGCGGAGCAGGCTTTTTACACAAATTGTGGTGGGTGACAGGAACGCGCTGGCAGGGGGAGTGATGGAAGCATAAATGATGGCACTTGGATGTGCAGGGAACGAAAGAAGGCGGATCATGTGCAGATAGAAAAGATTGGTTCAACTTAGCATCATGCTAAGTTGCGGATATTGTGGACCGAACGCCCAATTCCTGCACTGTTGCCTTCTCTGTTTTATCGCTCGGTCATAAATGCAAAAAATCCGTGCGGTTTTCGTTTTTCAGCCCGACCCACTTTGGCGGTCATCAATATATATCCGTTAAAGAAGGAACTGCAGATACTGGAGAATCGAGGGTTACACAAAAAGCTGGAGAAATTCAGCGGGTCCAGTAGCATCTAAGGAAGAAGGGTCTCGACCGGAAATGTCGCCTATCTCCTTCGCTCCTTAGATGCTGCTGCACCCGCTGAATTTCTCCAGCTTTTTGTGTAACCATCAATATGAATCCCACGGCTCCTCGCGATACCTGACCGTTTTCCCGCCGCATCATGCCTCGTTGTTTCGCTGTTCTGACTACGTGCGTATCCAAAAAGATGTGTTGGCCACAAGCTGTCTTTCGAAATAATTTAATGTAGTTTACCATAATGATTGAGCAAAACACAAAGTACCGGAGTAATTCAGCTGGCCAGGCAGAGTCCCTGGAGCTAAATGATCGGGTGAATAAAAGTTGTAGCTTAAAACAAACTTAAAAATACTGAATCGAAACCCCCACTTTACCCGTTTTAGAATTGAATCCCGTATTCGATTGTCAATGCTTGCTGGTAAAGAACACAATGACAGGAATGGTCAATCTAAAAGGATGCACCACTTCCTGCCGTTGAAGAGACTTCCGACAGCTGATCAGTGCGGAGGAGGCGGGACCCGCTGGTTCAAGCGTGGACCAGTTGTTACGTGCGCCGGCGGGATGATATCACCCTCATGATTTCGCCAAACGCAAAGTGATGTACTAACTGGCAGATCACTGTGTATCTGCGGGGGCAATGAATAGGCGACATTTCTGTTTTCAGTCTCTTTATTCGGCCAGCTCGTCTAAAGGAAGAATATAATAAAAAAAACAATTTACATTGCAATTAAATGATATTTTCTTTATCTTGAAAAAAACTTTATTTTTTTCTTGTTGCTTGAAGCACATGATTAGTGATACTGATTGGGACTTCCTTCCGATGTTAATGTTGGATGTACATGCCTGGGACGGTGATAACTGCTTTGGATGTGACAGCGCTAAATAAACCTGCCACCTCACCTCGGATGTCTTCATTTGAGGCGTCTGTTCGGATTTGACACGTCCCACATGGGAGAATGGTTCAAAGGATGAGACCCAGCGAATACATCGCCACAAGGAAAATTGGCGTCTTAGTTAATTGGGTGAAAGATGGGTGGGGGGGGGGGGGGAGAGAGAGAGAAGGGGATATGATGATTATGGAGATTTCTGTTTTGTCACTGGAAGTCTGTGACGTGCGGGTTACGGCAGGGAACGGCGTTGAGACTGTTGTTTGCGATTTCCATTCACAAACTAAATACGAATGTAGGAAGCATGATTAGCTAATTCGCGATGGCAAGGACACCAGGACGGAGAATCGGCGTATGTACATTGCCTTCCTCTTCACGGTGTCGGCAACCTCCATATTACTGCGGACGACGGGAGCGATGATTTGCATATGCACCCGAATTAATATTAATTTTGTGGGCTTGGATGTCACAAGCCCCTCGAACATCACCAATGAGGTGGGGGTTTGCTCATTCGCGTCAGCTCCTGCGCCAATACGTGTATCTATGCAATGACCCAGAGTACATACAGACAGAAGCTGAAGAACGAGATGGAAATTCTTATTCATTTTTTTAAGAAACCCACTAAACGGACGCGGCAGTGAGCCGAATATTGGAGTTCGAATACCACGCCGCTATTCTGTATGTTCCCCTCACTAATACGCACTACCCCGTGTTTCCAGTTCCGTCCAGAGCGGACTCTCTGAACGGCATATCATACATCATAGCGTTTTATTCCGACCCCTAACGATCAGAGGACATAAACAACAAAGCCTCTTTCATCATGTGTCCGGTGCATTTTGCTGAAGGTGTAGACCCGATTTCCCAACAGCACTGATTTAATGTGCACTTTCTCTGTTTCAATCATATTGTAACAATGTAACAATATTGCTGCACTGAAACATAACCATTGGCATCGAAAAATATTTCCAATTAAAATCAATGCACATTATAATAAGGTAGACAAATTTTTCGGAAATTGGAAGGGTACGTGAACAGATGGCTAATGTATCGTAATTTAAGAAGTATTGCAAGGAAAAGCCGGGAGACAATGGTCAGGTTAACCTAACATCTGCGGTAGGCAAGTAACAGCTGAGCATTCTGAGGGATGGGATCAGTATGCATTCAGGTAGATAAGGGTGATTAGGAATGGTCAAAGTGGTGTTCTACGTGGGAAACCGTGTTTCACGAACCCTGTTCATTTTTGTGAAGATATAACCAAATCGCGTAACGAGGACTGAGCTGAGGACGTTATCTTTCTGAATTTCAGCAAGGATGTTGATGAGGTTATGTGTGGAAGTCTACTCTGAAACGTTAGATTTGATATAGATTTAATGGATAGCTAGCCGGCTGGATAGATAATTAGCATCATGGAAAAGGAAACCGTGGGTAATGGTGTAAAATTGTTTTCCGGACTACAGGCCTGTGACAGTGGTGTGAGTCGGGGATCGATGCTGGACCCAAAACTCTTTATTGTGTGGGTGACATTTGGACGGATATATTGTTTAATGTAGAAAAAAAGCGAAGTGTTGCATTTTGCGAAGCGAAACCAGGACAGGGACTTTGGAATTAATGACCGGGCTCCAGGGCATGTTGTGTTGCAGAGGGATCAAGGGGTGCAGGTACTAGTTCTTAGAAAGTGGCGCCACAAGAAGATAGAGTGGACAAGAAGTTTTCATGCCCAGCGGCCTTCATCAGCCAGGGGATTGAGTAGAAATGTTTGAATGTTATTTTACAGTGATGAAATCACTTTTGGAGTATCCTGTTCAGTTCTGACCACCCTCCTACAGTAAGGAATTCGGAGATGATTTACGAAGATGTGAGCTGAACTTAACGACTCAGCTATTTGGAGATGTTGGCCAGGCCAGGGCTGTATTCATTGCAGCACAGAAGGATGAAGGGCAATCTTGTAGTTATGTGTAAGATAGGGAGTGGAATAAACATGTTAGATGCTGAGAATCTTTAACCAGGCTAGGGTTATCAAAATCAAAGGTCATAGCCGGTCAGTGAGAGGGGATATCAAATATGGATCTGAGGGACAACCTTTTCACACAGAGAATGGTAGGTTTCTTGAATGAGTTGCCAGAGGATGTAATTGAGGCAAATACTAAAAGATAATTTAAAAGATATTTCGACAGGTGCATGAACAGAAACGATTTAGAGGGATATTGGCCAAACGAGAGCAAGGGCGACTAGTTCAGATGGGGCACTGTCGTCGGCATGGGCAGGTTAGGCACGAGCTAGGACTCTGTGGCCGTTTGCGTGTGGCCTCAGTGCAGTGATGTAGGAGGTCTGGGACAAAAAGGAAAGTTTGGGAATTGGAAGGGGAGTTAGCAACCGGAACGTCCATTAGACCTTCACGGAAAGAACGCCGATGTTCAGCAAAGCGGTCGCCGATGCTTGGTCTCGCCGATATGCAAGACCAAGGTACATCGCGGGAACTCCGGATGCAGGGGATCATGTTAGAGGTGCATGTGGAACTCTGTCTCACCTGGAAGGACTGTGGGGTCCCTGAATGGAGGTAAAGGGACAGACATTACACCTGTTGTGTTTTCAGGGAAAAGCACATAAGAACCACCGTGTACGAGGAACAGAGGGCAGAAGTCTAAATGAATAATATAATATAAATACAGAACATACAACAAAGAACACACAACAGTCCAGCAAAGGAACCTACAATGTCCATGCTGACGTGATGCCGATTTAAACTAATCTCCCACACCGGATCCATATCCAATACTCCCTGCTTACCCATGTGTCAAACCGAAAACATCTCCAAAGTGACTTTATAATCTGCCTCTACCGCGTATTCCAGGCACCCACCAGCCTCAATTTTGCCTTCGACTTCCTCCAAGTCCAAGGCGTAGCTATGGGTACCCGCATAGGCCCCAGCCATGTCTGCCTCTTTGTAGGGTACATTGACCAGTCCCCGTTCCAGGCGTGTACTGGCCCCATCCCCGAAGTCCATTTCCGTTACATTGACGATCGCATCGGTGCTACCTCCTGCATCCATGCAGAACTCATGGACTTCATCAACTTCACCACCAATTTCCATCCTGCACTCAAATTTACTTGCACCATCTCCGTCACCTCCCTCCCCTTTCTTGATCTCACACTCTCCTTCACAGGAAATAGACATCTGTTGTCTGAAGAAGGGTCACATCTGTTTTGTGAAGAACGCCACGCATTCTTCTCTCCAGCGATGCTGCCTGTCCCGCTGAGTTACTGCAGTTCTTCGTGTCTTTACGAGGCCTCTGGGTAGAGATATATATATATGTGAAGAGAATGGAGAGGCATGTCTCATGTGCAGCCAGACGAGAATAGCCTAACGGCATCAGGTTTGCCGCGAATACTGTGTACAGTAAAAGGAGTGTTCATATGCTGCAATGTTCGACGTTTTATGCGACTGTCTGCATTGTTCCCTCTCCAACTAAGCTCTTTCCTCACTGTTGCACACGACGGAACATTAATAGTAAGATTAAACGAGAACTTACCAGTTTGAGGTTTGATCTTTATTTTATGAGGAGTTACGATGAGGGATTACGTGAAGACCCCGCCAGCACGCATGCGCGACATTCTTCAAAGCAGTGGTGTGAAATCACAGAACAGTCACAATGACTAATATAGTAAGATAAGCGAGAACTTTCATACCAGGTGATCTTTATAATAGAGGGTTGGGAGCGGAGGGCACGTAATCCCTCATCGTAACTCCTCATAAAATAAAGATCAAACCTCAAACTGGTAAGTTCTCGTTTAATCTTACTATTTTACTTCGGAGTCACGTGAGTGACTACGTGAAGATTTCAAAGCTCTGTGATTTCATGCCCTGTGATTTCATGCCATGCTCACACACCGCTATGCTGGGATAAGAGGATGAACGTAATTCAGACATGACTGGCTGAAAAACAAAAAATATGAATTATTCATACCAAAACAAATATAAATATCCCATAAGGGTAAATTATTTGGCAGAACTCAATTCCTCCCTGCATAAGAGACAGGAGAGGCCACGGGTTTATAGAAGAGGCGATGAAGTCTTCTCATACTCCAACCCGCTGTGGCCAGGATGTGGTCAAAGGTACTACCATCATCCTAGCCGCCGTAGTGGATCCCGTCCTGGTGGAGTGAGATTTGAATATATTGGTGTCCACCCCCGTCGCATCCAGTACCACCCTTGACCATCTAGAGATGGTTTGCACCGTGACTTTGTGATGGGGCTTTTGTGACATATAGGCAATGCTGTCTCCGTGCCCCTGAGACTTATGGTGACTGAAATATATCGTGAAATTAACGTGACGATACAGAGTCGAGTATCTTCTGGACATGCCCGAATTCCAAGGTATGCTCAGACGCTCCGGGTGATCTAGTTTTCACAGTCCCTGCACATAAAAAGTGATTTTGTCATTGGTGATAGTCATGGCATCCAGATTAAGTTTGTGCAGAGACTGGACGCGTTGTGCCGTGATTAGTGACATAATCATAACCATTTTGTATGTGAGCTTAGCCAAAGTGAGTCCCGTATAGGTGTCCATCCTCGCAGCATAGTTAAACTGTGCTGATATCCCACGTATGGCAGTATCTGGGCCAGGGGGGATTGGAATTGAAATTCCTCTCATTAGTTTGGATACTAATGGATGTGATCCAATGCCAAATTGGTCACTCCCCTGGCCCGTAGTAAGACGATAGGGTACTCCTGGCACTGTATATGGCACTGTAGCTCAGTCCCTCATCACGTGTAGGGCAGCCAAGAATTCCAGCACTCTGTAATAGTAGCGGATTCATATGTAGTGTTGGTAGTAGCGCAGAATCCTCCCACTTCCTGATGTAGGTCAGGTACTGCTTCCTGGTGGACTCCCTGCATGCTGCTGAGATGTCCGTATCCCAGAAGAGGCCGTAATAGAATCTGCAATTAATCAGTCCATGCGGTCATGACATGGGTGGTGATCTCCTGTGCCATGATGTATGAGCAGACTAGGTCGTTAATTGACCCGAATGCAAGGTTCTGTGGCCATCTTCTGTATCGCTGGGAACCATGGTTGGGTAGGCCAGTCGGGCATTACCAAAAACCCGAAGCGGAGTCTTGTTTGATTCCCTGCAAGACCCGACTGATGAGGCAGAAGGGGGGGGGGATGCAAACAGAACAAATCCCCCCAATGTAGCGTGAAAGCGTCCATCGCTACTGCCCCTGGGTCTGGTTCCCAAGCAACATATGTTGGTAGTTGGTGATTTAATCTGGACGCGAATAGGTCGATATCCGGTGTCCCATAACGTTCTACAATATCTGTGAACACTTTCCGATCCAACATCCCTTCTATGTTGTCGTTAAATTTGGGTGACCTGGTGTCTGCCACTGTGTTTAGCTTGCCTTGGAGGTAAGTGGCTGAATCCAAATTTCTCTTTGCAGACACCAGTGCCAGATATTGTTGGTCAATTCATCACACGATATCGACTTTATTCTGCCCATATGGTTAATATAAGCCACCACCGTGGTGTAGTCAATTTGTATCCTAACATGGACTTTGTGCATGTTTCTGCAGTATTCCCTGAGGCCGTGAAATGCTGCCAGCATTTTCGAATAGTTAATCCCCAAGTTTTTGAATAGGGTTAACTCTTGTGCACTCCATCTACCTCCACAACTAGTGTTGGTATTAGTAGCTCCCCAACCTTTGGCACTGGCATCCGTTTGTAAGATGATCGAGGGATTGATGATAGTGATGGGTTAGGAACAATATTGGGCATTAACCATCCACCAATTAAATTTGGCTTTTGCCTTCTCTGGTATTTTCATAGTCCTGTCGAAATGGCCTGCATGACTTTCCAGAGCTATAATTTTAGCTCTTTGTAGGTTTTGATAATGTAAAGGCCCAAATTGTGCTGCAGGAAAAACAGCCACTATCTTCCCAATCACCCTGGCCACCTGCCGAATGGATGGGTCCTTGATGCCAGTAAGGCTCCTGCAAGCCTCTATCAAGTCCACCACCTTGATTGGTGGCAACGTGATAGACATTTGCACCGAGTCGTAATAAACCCCAAGTATATCATTGTGATAGAGGGTTCTAATATTGATTTATCTTGATGTATAATGAGACCCAGCTCCTGAAAAAGATGTTTCGTGGCTGAACTGCCAATGTAGCCATTTCCAAACTTTCCCCAACAATGAGGATATCATCAAGATAGACCATTACAGTGTGATTCTGTATTCTTAATTAGGTCAAGGCTGGTTTTAATAACTTGGTAAACAATCTGGATGCTGATGATAACCCATTAGGCAAGGCTTTGTGTTGCCATTATTGTCCCATTCAGATAAATTTAGCATTTCCTATGATCCTTGGTACTAAGGTGTCCATTTTGAAATGAAACATACTGAACAGAAGTATTCAGTCCGGTCAGATCTATGATAATGCGGCAACCGCCATCTTTTTATTTTTGGTGAATATATAAGACACAAACTCCTGGGGTTCTCTGATGGCTTTTCCAATTGCCCCTTTTTCAATTACCCTGTATAGTTCAGCATGCCCTGCTGCCTTCTCTTTTAGAGAGAGGATGAATTTTCGGCTAGGTGAATGCTGGACCGGGGCAGGGAGTTCGTAAGTAATTCAATTTGCAGCCCTGAATACTTCTGAGTATGAAAGGATCTGAGGTAAAAGTGCCAATTTTCATAGAACATGTGCAACCGGCCCCCACATAAGTGAATTTAGGCAAGATGTGACCCTGGGGAAACCAGACCCACCTCCCTCCAAGGTTGTTGCCGGGGTTGCGGTTCCTGTCCTTGTTTCCTCTGTTGGTTCGACGTGTTGTAGGAGTGGCACATCTTCCAAGAAGGCCGGGCTGGGCCATGGCCTAAAAGAGACCGCTGTGCAGGTTGGCCGGCCTTCGAGCTTTCACCACCGGCAGATCTGTGATGATATCTCTGTCCGGTGGGTGTGTAGGGGTGCTATCGCTGTGGCTGAGTCTTCCCAGGCTTACACAACCCCGCAAACTTGGGGTTAAGCACCGGCTTATGATGCTCTTCCTGAAGTGTTTATCTCATACTGTGTATTGCACAGTAGAGCCAGAGCATCTTGCAGTTCTTTTTTTTTTTAATATTTTTTTATTTGAAATAACCAGTTTGCAATGTATAACACACATTTAAAACTATCACCTTAATTCAATATTTCTACAAATAACACATCGATAATTAATATCGTCTATTTTTTTGGAAATAAAAATAGAAAAAGATATATAAGAAAGAAGAAAAGAAAAAAAAGGAAAAAGATAAAAAAACAAGCTACAAATAAAAATTGAAAAAATATAATATATATATATATATATAAATCAAAAACAACTAAATACATTATACATAAGATTATTTCGAACAATAATATCAATGGGACATGCGCAATAATCCCATATGTAAATAAGTTATTCTCATCGGATTCCGTAGGGTGCCCGTCGAGCCGTGATGCCAAGAACAGCTACTTCTCTAGATACTGTATATATGGAGACCATATCTGTTCAAAAGAATTATACCTGTCCAATAGGACAAATCTAATTCTTTCCAAATATAACGTCTCCAACATCTCTGCTGTCCACATTTTAATTGTTGGGGATAATGTTCCCTTCCAAAATTTCAATATGATTTTTTTTCCCTATTATCAAACAGTAATCAAAGAAATTTATTTGATTTACTGTCAATACCAAATTTGATTCCGGAATTCCAAATATTATTAATTTTGGGTCAGGGTCCAGTTTAACTTTAAGAACTTCAGAAATAACTTTAAAATTTTCTGTCCAATAATAATTCAACTTAGGACATGTTACAAAACTATGTATTAAATTTGCTTCTAGATTCTTACATTTATCACAAATAGAGGAGAGATTGGGAAAAATACTATTTAATTTGGTTTTCGAATAATGTAATCTATATAATATTTTAAATTGTATCAATGTATGTCTAGCATTTAAAGAACACCGATTTATTCTCTGTAAGCTTTCTTCCCAAATTTCTTTTGTTATAGATAATCCAATTGCATTTTCCCATGCTTGGCGATATGTTTCAGTTATTGGGTTCTCTTGATCTAGAATAATATTATACATATAAGCTATTAACTTTTCCGTATTTGGATGTAGATTAAACAAACCATCTTATAAGCCTGGTTCTTTATTTGTATAATCTTGTGTATTAAATTTAATATAATCTCTAATTTCTAAATACCTAAACAAGTGTTGTGAAGGCAGTCGAAAAATATCTTGCAACTCCTCAAATAATAGAAATTTTCCATTTCTATAAAGGTGTCCTATCCTTTTGATTCCTAAATCCTCCCAGAGTCTAAACCCCGCATCTAATATTGAGGGTTTAAACAATGGGTTATTCCTAATTGGTAACCTGAAAGATAGATTATCCAGATGTAAAGTCTTAACAATCTGTTTCCAAATACGCCTATTATTATGAATTGTAGGGTTGTCCCTATAAGTCTTTTTTTGTACTTCCTTTGGGGCAAAGAAAATCGAGCCTATGTTGAAAGGTAAACAGTCTTCCTTTTCCATCTTTAACCACATTGGTTCATAATCCAGATTTATCCACCAAAAATTCATATTCTTAATCTGGACTGCCCAGAAGTAATATAGAAAATTTGGAAGTGCTAACCCTCCATTTATCTTAGACTTACATAAGTGTTTTTACTTATTCTATGACTTTTATAGTCCCAAATAAAACTATTAACAATATTATCAATTTTTTTTTTAAGTTTTCGGGAGAAAAAAAGGAATAGCCTGAAACAAATATAACAATTGTGGTAAAAAAAACATTTTTATAGCATTAATTCTACCGATCATAGATATAGGAAGTGTTTTCCAATATAAAATATTTTTTATAAGTTTATCTAATAATTGAGGATAATTAAATTTAATTAATAATTTATAGGATTTAGATACATTGATTCCTAAATATTTAAATTTATCTGTAACTATTTTTAATGGATATTGTTGCAATATATTTACATTTATGCCAATTATATGCATAATTTCACTTTTATTCCAATCAATCCTATATCCTGAAAATATGCTAAATTCATTTATAACATTAAATAACTTTGGAATACTGCGTTCCGGTCTTGTAATATAAATCAAAACATCATCTGCATATAAAGATATTTTATTAGTTGTTGTATCAGTATTATAACCATATATTTCAGGTTCAGATCTAATTCTTTCAGCCAGAGGCTCTATCACCAAGGCAAATAATAAAGGGGATAACGGACATCCCTGTCTGCATCCCCTAAAGAGTTTAACTTTAGGTGATAGTATTTGATTAGTTAAAATTCTTGCAGTAGGGTTAGAATCCATCCCCCAATTGAAACTTTTCCATTATATTAAATAAATATGACCATTCCACCTGATCGAATGCTTTTTCTGCATCCAATGATATAACTGCTAATTCTGTGTCTCTTCTTCTTCTCGAATATAAGATATTAAACAGGCGTCTAAGATTATGTGATGAATAACGTTTTGGAATAAAACCTGTTTGATCGTGATGTATTATTTTAGAAATCACTAAACTTAGCCTCCGAGATAGTACTTTAGTTAATATTTTTTGGTCAGTATTTAAAAGAGCAATCGCTCTATATGATCCAGGATCTTCCAGATCCTTATCTAACTTAGGGATGAGTGTAATTGTAGATTAATTTAAGGATGCTGGTAATTTTCCTAATTCATATGCTTATCTATACACTATTTGTAATCTTGGTGAGATTAGATCATTAATTTTTTAATAAAATTCTGCACTCAGGCCATCAGGGCCCGCGGCTTTTCCATTTTTTAACGAACCAATTGATTCTTCAATATCTCTTACTGATATTTCAGCATTTAACAATTGCTTACTTTCCAGATCTAGCCTATTAATATGACATTTTTCTAGGAATGTTTCCATTTCATCTGTTTGCCCTGTTGATTTTGATGAATAAAGATTTTGATAATATTCTAAAAATGTGTCATTAATATCTTTTGGTATAGTCAGTATATTTCCCTGCACAGATCTAATACTATGTATAGTTTTTTCATCGTCTAATTTTCTGAGTTGTCGTGCTAATAATTTTTGTGGTTTATCTCCAAATTCAAAATGCACTTGTTTGGTTTGCTGATAGAGTTTAATAACTTGGTCTGAATATATTTTATTTAATCTATATTTTAATATTGCAATTTTATTACTTAACTCTTTAGAAAGATGTCTTATATTTTCACTATCTAATTGTTTTATCTCCTTTTCTAACTTTTGCTCCATCTTTCGATTTTCTTTATTAAGATATGTCTGTGCTGATATTATTGCACCACGTATAAATGCTTTAAAAGTATCCCATAATAGTAATGGTGAAATCTCAGGTTTATCATTAGTTTCAAAAAATAATTTAATCTGTTCCTCCACATAATTACAACAGCCTTTGTCTTTTAATATTTGTGGGTTAAATCTCCAAGTGTTAGTTTTATTAACTATATCTTTTAATTTTATCTTGAATGTTAGCGGGGCATGATCTGAGATAATAATATTATGGTATTTTGCATCATACGTGAAGGGCAATAATTTTGAATCAACTAAAAAATAATCTATCCTCGAATAGGTTCAAAATACCGGTGAGAAAAATGAATATTCACGTCCAGTTGGATTATCCAATCTCCAAACATCCTTAACATTCGATGTATTAATAAAAGAATTTATAAGTTTACTTGACTTAGAAAGAGCTTTCCTTTTCGTAGAAGATCTATCTAAATAATTATCTAAAGTACAATTTAAATCACCCCAATTATTAAATTATATTAAGTGGATATAGGAATATTATTAAATATTTTCTTGAAAAATAATGGGTTATCGAAATTTGGTGCATATATATTCATAAGAATTACTTTTTTTTAATGTAATTCCCCTGTAATTATTAAATATCTACCCTCCTTATCCTCTATTATAGAACTAGGTTTAAAAGGTATACCTTTACGAATAATTATTGCAACTGCTCTAGATTTATGTATAAATGATGAGTGATACACCTTTTTGATCCACTTAGCTGTTAATCTATATTGAGCATCTTTTTTAAGATGAGTCTCTTGAAGGAACGTAACGTCTGATTTCAATCTGTTCAACTGAGCTAACACCTTTCCCCTTTTAACTGGTTCATTAATTCCCTTAACATTCCAACTACAAAAGGTGATTCCATCACCCCCAATCCTTACATTCATATCTTGCATTTTACTATTAGGGTGGCTTTTTTTGGGGTAGCCTTCTTGACTCCTCCAGCTCGACATAACAACCCAGCTTCAATCCGATGAAAATTGCCAATTCCATTAATCCATGTCCATTTAACCTAGTTATATAATATAAATCATAACCATAATCATATAATATATAATATAAAATCAAAAAGTAGTAAAAAATGGAAATACAAAAAAAGTAAAGGGTGATAAAAGGGTGTACGGAAAAAAAAGAAACTACACTTTTATAGCGTGTAGTGTGCACAAGTGGAAGCCACACTAGCATGGCTATTAATCTGAGGACTTCCGTTTTCTTAGAAAAAAGATGTGGGTTATTCCAGCTCTTATCTAGAATGCTGTGTATGTTGGGGTAGGGTACTAACTTTATATTCTTAGTAACTATTTCTATTATTCATATTACTAATTTCTAGTTATTAGTTTCTATTATAATTAATATTATAATAAGTAATACTATATTAGGGGAATAAGGAAGGTCATAATAATTAGTAATTAGTAATTAGTAATTAATACAATACTACAACTTTATGTCCATTATTCCGCCTTTTTCTCAATGAATAATTCATAACCGCAGGTCAGTAAAGTTCATGCTTAATCCTCTCCTGCCAGATCTTCTTCTCCTTCTTCTTCTATCTTCTTCTTTATATGCCGAGCGAATTCCAGTCCATCCGTATGCTTCGAGAAACGGTGTTCCTTCTTCTCATAGGTAACCCTCAGTATTGCTGGGTACACCAGGCCATATCTGATATCCTTTGTTTCCTTTATATCTCTCAGGATGCGTCTTGTTTATGTGAATAGAGATCTTCTTTTAGCCACTTCAGCCGGGTAGTCTCTGAAAATGCTGATGTTATCTCCATCATATTTCAGATTTCTCTTTCTTATTATTATCTTCATCATTTCTTCAAAGACGTGATCGTAAGCCACCTTTACAATCATTTGTCTTGGTGGTTCATCTCTCCCAGGGACATGTCTTAAAGCCCTGTGGGCACGGCCCAACAGAGGCTCTTGATCCAAATTCAGAGTGTCCTTTAGGAGTTTTGCAACGAATTTACGTGGGTCTTGGTTTCCTTCGCGACCCTCGGCCAAACCTACTATACGCAAATTCTTACGTCTTTGACGCCCCTCCAAATCAATACATTTCTCATTTATTTTACGTAATAACTCTGAGAGACGTTTATTCTCGGCAATTATCTTCTCAGTCTCCCTAGCACTTTTTGCAGCGAACTCGGCCAGTTCTGTAATCGCTTCATTTTGCTGATCAAGTGTGGCTAAAATAGGAACCAACCTCGCCTCTATCTTCGCATCCATCATTTGCTCCATCCCAGCAATCTTGTTGGTTACCTCAGTCATTCGATTTTGTATCTCCTCCTCCGCCTTTATTTTCCATTCGTTCATCATGCTTTTTACCATCACTGTAACTTCTTTTGTTAGTTCTTCTTTGATTCTCAGGATATCTGTTTTTAAAGCCTTCATTTCATCTTTATATTCTTTATATTCTTTCTTCATTTCTGCGTTTCTTTCTGCATTTTCTTTCTTCATTTCTGTCTGTGTTTCTTTCTGCATTTTCTTCATCTCGGCCAGCAAAGACTTTTTAAGTTCTTCCATTTCACCTTTCCTCTGTGAAATCTCTTCTTGGGAGGCAGCCAAACCCGAGCCCGAAGCTTTGGTGTGGCCTACCTCCTTTCTTGTGCCTTTTTTTGCCGGAGGGGGGGGGAGGAGGAATGCATTTTAAAATTCTTACTGAAGTCGCGCGCCTGATGACGTCACGCAGCTTGCAATCGCACCCGGAGCCGTTTTAAATCGTTCTCCTGCGGTAAGTACCGTTAGTAGCCTCCTTTAACCCTGTTATTTTTGCAGATTTTTCAAGAGCTGATCTGTCGCTGTTCTCTCCTAGAACATGGCGCCACCGGAAGTCCGGAAAAATACTGTTTGTTCATACATTTTTTTGGACCCCATTTCGCAACATGAAAATATTATTAAAGCCTCCCGAAAAAACAACTTTTAATATAAAAATAAACTATTTACCTTTTTTTCTCCCCTACGCAAAAAAATCCTTCCGGTTGTCAGTGCTCACGGCTTTTGAAGGTGATTTTTAAATTACTCTAGTTCATAAATAATTTAGAGTAATTTAAAAATACCTTCATTCATGAAATGCCCGAGCGAGTTTTCTTCCGCAACGAAATCGCCTGACATTCATCGATTTTCCAGTGTTAAAGAAGGAACTGCAGATGCTGGAGAATCGAGGGTTACAGAAAAAGCTGGAGAAACTCAGCGGGTGCAGCAGCATCTAAGGAGCGAAGGAGATAGGCGACGTTTCGGGTCGAGACCCTTCGATTTTCCATGTCTGTTGAAAAACGGCACTTTTAGCCCGCCCCCCTCTGAATGGCGCCAAAGTCGTGCACATGGGAAGCGGCAGAACTGCAGCGCTGGTCAAGGTAAGTTTTGTAACATACCTACTAATGGTGGAGCAACTATATCAGCGGGACCTGGATCGGCAAGAGCAGGAGTCTCAGCTGTCTGGGAGTCGGATCATGCTGCCACCTTCAATCTCACCTTCATCCATCGGCAGTGCTAGGAGTCAACAGGTGGCCGATTTGACAAAGAAGCGGCAGCAGAAGTGCCCACTGCTCTCGATCCAGAAGAAGAAATTGGAGGTAGTGTCGAAATTCCGAAGCCTGTATTTTCAGGGGAACCGCTGCACTCTACATTGGCAGTGAGTAATAATTTCTTTACGACTCACCAGCTCTAAGACCAGGTGCTTTCAGAAACCATGGAGAAGTACAAGGATCCTGGAAACTGTTACCCTGAACGTCCCGAGGGTCAACTCAGCCATCTGAGGGAACATCAGTTCCAATGCGAGGGCACA
The DNA here is from genome assembly GCA_963514005.1 of Raja brachyura. The sequence continues at coordinate 222,304 of CAUPSL010000303.1, forward strand.
AGAGGTTAAGATGCAGAAAATTCTGAAGCTGTTGACGTCGGGCATCACGGCGCTCGTCAGTGCCCTCGATGGGGCAGGTGTATCCGCAGAGCAGGAGGATGCTCTAGCCCTCCTGTGTAGCACACTTCGGGAAATTGTTTTACTCAGAGCTCCATCCGGCCCGACCTTAACCCTGAATTCACTGGGTTGGGTCGTACCTCCACCACACCACCAAGACAGCTGTTTGGGGAGGACCTGCCCAAGCTGGTCAAAGAACTTGATGAGGAAGCCAAAAGGGGCTGATGAAACCACCCGCATCGTCAAGGGTGCAGAAGACAGCCTTATCCTTCCTCCAAACCTGGGGGCCATCAAGAACACATCCGCACCAGCTCCCCAACAGCAGAAGCCTTGTTAGGGCAGAGCCAGCATAGACTACCTCACCACACACTAGCTGCAGGAACAGCAGGCGATCGAGCAGCACCCAACAAAGACGGAATACCAGAAACCAGAACGTCAGGCCCGCCGCTAACCATAGAGGTAAGGGGGTCTTGTTCTCTTGGAAGTGCTGCATGTATAACCTCACAAGTAGGAGGGAGGTTACATACATTCTGGGGCTCTGTTTTTCACTATCCAGGGAACGGAGCAATATACCTAATAGACGCATGTAACAGCCTTGCTTGCGCCAGGGAACCGACTTTAGACATGCTGCTAAGCTATTGGTTAATTTGAGCTACATTCCAGCCACATAATTGGGCCGTTACGCTATCAAAGCTTGGGGGGGGAAGCGAAATCTCGGCATTTAAAGCGAATGCTGGACATTTACGAGCTTATGCAGCTGCCAATCGAAGCATAATTGAGCTACAATGATGGATTAGCAATGGGTGTGCTTGTTAAATCCCATCAATACATCAAACCCATTAGTTGTGTTACAAACCAACGCAAGCGCCAAGGGCTGTGAAACTACTGACACCATTCCAGTTGGGGCGGTAGATGGGATTTGCATGAGTCTACTTCTCTTCAATCACAAGGAATAAACTGTTTAGAAACGCTGGGAGCATGTCAAGGGCTGCGGGTTAATGCACTAATCTGCAGCATACGTATGTTCGTCTTCAAAATAATACCACTGAGGTGGCATATTAAACCTTATTGGTGGTGTCAAGTCAATATCTTGGGATGAATTGGAAACATTAATTTGGCTCTGGTGGATTGAAATAAATTTGGGTTCAGCTATATACCTTCTGGATAAGCTCAATATAGTGGCGGACACCAGGTCACAAGTATTAATAACGACATCAAGTAGATTTGAACCTCCAAATATCTGCTAAAATTATAGCCTGATATGGAACACCAGATATCGACCTCTTTGCGTCCAGGTTGAGCCATTGGATACCAACATATGTGTCTTGAGAACCAGATCCTAGGGTCAGTGGCGATGGACATGTTCTCACTACATTGGGGGGGGGGGATGCATTTTCTATGCTCCCCATTTTGCTTCATCAGACAGGAAACACAATCGGGCTCTGCAACATAAAGGACCATGGACGTCAAACAGCATCGTGGATAGAGAGTCCACTAGGAAGCAGTACTTCACCTACATAAGGATATGGGAAGTTTTCTGTAGTCGGACCTAGATCATCTCCATATCTGCTACACTCTCCAAGTTGCTGGAATACTCACGGGTCTTCATTATGATGAGTCCCTCAGTTACAGTGTTGTATACACTGTCATCCTATCGCAAGATTGGAGTGGGATCTCACCAGCTGGTGTCTAAACTATGAGGGGTATGGTCTATCCATCCCTCCCCGAACATGATGTTATATTACCTGAGATTGGAGGTAGTGTTGACCCTACTCAGGAGCTGGTCGCCTATGATGGACTTACTCACTTTCAAAGTGCTTATGGTAATGGCACTGAACACAGCACAACGGGTCGTGACTCTACAGGAATTAAACCTGGATAGAATGACCGGACCATAATAAAGTAACTTCTTTATAGAAGAGTTGCTTAAACTACATAGACCTGGGACTACAGGTCTGAAAATGGGCGTCAGGTATATGGAGACGGGTCTGTTTCAGCCATGGAAACCCACGTTACAGGGTGATCGTGCAGACTATCTCCAGATGACTCAAGGTGGTATTCGGTGCAGCAGGTAAGACACTAATATTTTAAATGTCATTCTACCAGGGCTGCATCCACATCAGTGGCAAGGACCATGGCGGTGTTCACGGATTAGGGCCTCGCAGTAGCGAGCTGGGCCAGTGAATCTACATTTCAGCCATTTATAACTGACTTGTAACCGCTCCCGCAATGTTGGCGGATTCAGTTTTAAGTGCTGTTCCCTAAATGTTTGTCCCTGAGTTCAGGGGGTTATTGTTGTATTAACAAATGTTATTATTTTTCAGCTTGCTCAAGTCTGAAATACGTTAACATACTTCCTCCATCAGAATTACGGCAGTGTGTGAGCATGGGCGTGGTCCAGGGCATGTAATCACAGAGCTTTGAAATCTTCACGAAGTCACGTGACTCCGAAGTAAAATAGAAAGATTAAACGAGAACATACCAGTTTGAAGTTTGATCTTTATTTTATGAGGAGTTGCGATGAGGAATTTCGTGCCCTCTATCATAAATTCAACTGGTGTACTCAAGTTTTAATCTTACTATCTTTAGTCTTGTGATCTGTGATTCCACACCGCTGCTTTGAAGAATGTCGCGCATGCGTGCCTGGCGGGGTCTTCAAGAAATCCCTCATCGCAACTCCTCATAAAATAAAGATCAAACTTCAAACTGGTAAGTTCTTGTTTAATCTTACTACTAAACCCTTCTGTATGCCTGCATGTGATCCATATCCCTCTAATCCCTGCATATTAGTGTGTCTATCCAAACACCTCTTGAAGGCCACTTTTATAGCTTCCCGTGGCTGTGTGCTCTAGACACCCACCACCCTCTGTGTAAAATAAACCCCTGCACACCTCCTTTAAACGTTGTCTAAAGTTATGCTGGTCTCCGCACTTGGGCAGAAGGCTCTGACCATCTATTCTGTCTGAGGCAGAGGTTGCTTTGCTGAACGTGATCACCGCGTTGTCCTGCAGCACTGGAGATGAAATAGAACATAGAAAATAAAACAGTTCAGCACAGGAACAGGCCATTCAGCCTACAATGCCTGTGCCAAACATGATACCTAATTAAACTAAACATTTTTACCTACACATGATGCATATTTCTCAATTCACTGCCTATCAATGTGCCTATCTAAAAGCCTCAAATAGCACTGTCGTACGGGCTTCAATCACCACCCTTGGCAGTGTGTTGCAGGCATCCAACATTCTCTGGGTAACATTGAAATAAGCAGCTATAGCATTCTGAGAACAGGAGAGAATTGGCTCAGAATGAGATCAGAGCAAAATGATTAGTTTAGTTTAGTTTAGAGATACAGCACGAAACAAACCCTTCAGCCCACCGAGTCCGCACTGATTTCCGTACACTATTATCCTACACACAGTAGGAACAGTTTTACATCTATACCAACCCAATTAACCTACATACCCATAGTCAAGATCAAACCCAGCAGAGTGGCACTTAAGGCAGCAACTCCAGTGCTGCATTACCATGTTGCCCTTATTGTTGTCGGATGTGCAGGGAATGGAGGTATATTATGTGCAGGCAAATAAGAGTTGGTCTTGGCATCATGTTCAGCACAGACATTGTGGGCCAAAGGGCCTGTTCCTGTGCTGTACTGATCTATTGTAGTGATTGTGGAAACAGATAATATTTGCATGATTGCTGATGTCTTAAGTGTATTTACGAGGTACATTAAATATTTAGACAAAACCAAATACCATTCCCGTCATCTAATTCCCACACCCCAGTCTGCGTGAAACATCAACTTTATTGATATACTGATATATATTTTTTCTGTTAATATTTAACTTTGAGTTTAATGTTACACCAAATGGCAATTGGCTTGTTCCCATCACTGTATGCAATCTGGCTGACACTGAATTTATTGCTTAGGTGTGAGATTCCTCACAAGGACTGAGATGAGGCAGAAATCTGACTGCTACAGACTTTTTGGAGGGGATTGCAAGATTTTGACCCAACACCTTCTGTTGGAAGGCAAGACAATATATTTACAAGCAGACTCAACCACATCTCAGTCAGTGCCATCCAGGCACTCATCACTGTCTGTGAAAAAACATACCCTGCACATCTCCTTTAAACTCTCACCTTAAATCTATGCCCTCTTGTATTCAATGTTTCCATTCATGTTTAGTTTAGTTTAGTTTAGAGATACAGCATGGAAACAGGTCCTTAGGGCCACCGAGTTCGCACCGACTAGTGATCCCTGAGCATTAGCACTATCCTACACACACTAGGGATGATTTACACATACACCAAGACAATTAATCTACATACCTGTATATCTTTGGAGTGTGGGTGGAAACCGAAGATCCCAGAGAAAACCCATGCTGCCATGGAGAGAACATACTAACTCCATACAGACAGCACCCGTGGTCGGGATCGAACCTGGGTCTCCCATGCCGCAAGCGCTACAAAGGAGCATCGCTACCGCTGCGACACAGTGACAACTGGTCTTCTGACTATTATACCTCTCATAGTTGTATGTACTTCTATCAGATGTCCCATCAAACTCCAGCATTCTGGCGGAAGCAATCCATGTCTGTCCATCTGTTTCATGTAGCCAACACAAAAACTACATATAATACTCCAAATGCGGACTACCCAGCCCTCCAAAACTGTATTATGGTCTGAAGAAGGGTCTCGACCCGAAACGTCACCCATCTCCTTCGCTCCTTAGATGCTGCTGCACACGCTGAGTTTCTCCAGCTTGTAACCCTGTATTATGAATTCCTGTGTCTAGAAACCCAAGATTCAACCCCAAGACCTCTCTGTGGATTAATGCTTTTAAGGGTCTTGCCCATAACTGTATACTTTTCCTTTATAGTCGACCACTCAAAGTGTAACACCTCATACTTGCTCAAAATGAACTCCATTTGCATGTTTTCTGCTCATTTCTGTAGCTATGCATTTCCCATTGTACACAACGGCAGCCTTCTTCCCTTTTCGCAACTCCATCAATTTTGGTGGCGCCTGCAAACTTACTAACAACCCAACTACTGGGCGGGGCAAGTAATGGCTGCGTCGCAAACTCTCTGTCCATCCCTTCCTTTGTGTTTTAATAGTATGTGTTAAATCTGGGGTTGACAACCTACGGCCCATGGGCCGGATGCGGCCTGTAACCCGAAATCATCCGGCCCACAGGCGTAAGACAAGAGAAAGAGAAAGAGAAAGAGAAAGAGAAAGAGAAAGAGAAAGAGAAAGAGAAAGAGAAAGAGACAGAGACAGAGACAGAGAAAGAGAAAGAGACAGAGACAGAGAAAGAGACAGAGAAAGAGACAGAGACAGAGAAAGAGACAGAGAAAGAGACAGAGAAAGAGACAGAGAAAGAGACAGAGACAGAGAAAGAGACAGAGACAGAGACAGAGACAGAGACAGAGACAGAGACAGAGACAGAGACAGAGACAGAGAGAGAGAGAGAGAGAGAGAGAGAGAGACACACACACACACGCCGACTCAAGGTGTGGAGTCTCGGAGAATTACGTTAATAGCCGCTCGTAGGTACTCGGGTCTCTCGTGGACATTGTTCTACATGTTCACGCGAGCATTTTTCAACATGTTGAGAATTCTTCATGAGTCTTCACGAGCTTACCACATTTCCCGATTACCTGCCGTTAGCGTTACGATACGCTAAGAGACGTCCCGAGCTCCGACGTACCCGCTACGTACTTACCACGAGTTTGATTTATTTTTCAACTCTAGAGAGCTCTTGAATTACCTTGTACAGTGGGACAGGCCCTTAACTCTCTCTCCGTCCCTACCCTCCCACCCCTTCTTCCATCCTCTCGACCTCCCGGAGTGAAAGCGCCCCCCACCTGGGTGCTGCAGCATGTGTGAAACAGCAGCGGGCTGAGAGCGGCTTCGATAAGGCTGTGCTGGAGCGGTTTCCTCGGGAGCCCAGCGGCAGGCGGGATGGACGGAAACAAAGCATCAGTGGGATCGGTGAGGAATTCCGCTCCGGCCACAGTGTTGCACTTCAGTCGTATTTGTTGCAGCGGTAATTTTTGTTACATTTTTGTTGCGATTTTTTAAACAATAATTAATTAATTATTAACTATGGTGATAGATGTGGCCCGCCATCCATTCACAGACATGGGTCCTGGCTCCCATGCAGAGCAAGGTTGTCAACCCCTGTATTAAATGTATGTTTTTAGTGTTCTTGAGCATGTTTTACATGGGGAGGGGTGGTGTGGTGTGTGGTGTTGGGGAAAACATTTTCTAATGTCTTCGCTCGACGGAGATGCGATTTTTTTCTGTATCGTATCTCGGTCTGCACTGCGGCCTAACATCCAGGAGTTGCTGGCCTTTGGTGGAGACTGACTTTTGACAGCTCCACCGCGGGACCCTGTGGAGTTACCATCACGGAGCTCACGATCGCTTTGCCCGTGATCGACCTCAGAGCTCCAAGCGTGGGTGTTTGTGGACTTAACATCATGGAGCTCGCGGTCCCTGGCAGAGATCGACCTCTGGAGCTCCAAGATGCAGGAGCTTCGACCATCCCTACACAGGAGCTTCAATCGCCCCGACACGGGTGCTTCGACCACCGGCTGCAGGAGCTTTTATCACCCCGACGATGATTCGACTGTCCCGACCGCGGGGGAATAAAAATAAAGAAGATTGGACTTTTTTACCTTCCATCACAGTGAGGAATGTGGGAATCTGCTGCGTTGGATGTTTATGTTAACTTTTATGTCATTGTGCGTCTTGTTGCTTGTCTTGCGCCAGGGGTGGGATCCAGTACAGCCAAGGCCAACAACTTTCTTGACACATGGATAAAAAATTAAAATAAGAATGCAAGGAAACAACAAGAGACCAATCTGAACATCGACACAAAATGCAGGAGTAACTGTCGGGACGGGCAGCATCTCTGAAGAGAAGGAATGGGTGACATTTTGGGTCCAGGCCCTTCTTCAGACTGATGTCAGGGGAATGGGAGGTCGATAAATAAGGAAGTGTATAGATAAGGACGTGTGGGATGTGAAAACATGACAAAGGGAATGGAGGTCAAGGAAAATGTAGCAACAAAGCAAACAGAGATAAAGTAGGGAAACTCTCAGAAAAGTTTGACAAGGGGGGGGATCTGATACACAGTGAGAAGCTGAAGTAAATATAACAACATTATTTAACAGCAAGCTGCCTTGATAAACAAATAAGTGACAAGCCAACAGATGGTTACACTGATAAAGGGTGTATGCAGGTTCAAGTGGAACATAAACGCTGGCCTTCAAGTATAATACTGTTTGATTGGTTTCTGTGTGCGTACACAATGAGATTATTTACAATGTAAATCAGAATATGAAAAACTGAGAAAAATGTAAAATATCTCGTTTCATTCTTGCAAAACCTTTCACAACATTTCAAAAACAATTAGAACCACTGAGTATTTCTTGAAATGTAAACACTATTGAATGAAGAAACAAAGAACATGTCCTGGCCATGTTGCCATTACAAACTAATTCCAAATTCCTGCACATGGCCTATCCAGTCTGAAGAAAGATCTCGACCCAAAACATCACCCAGTCAATCTCTCCTGAGGTGCTGCCTTTCCCGTTGAGTTACTCAAGATATTTATGTCTATCTTTGGTTTAAACACGCATCTGCTGTACCTTTCCACACACCCATTCATTTCCTCCCTGTTCACGTGTCTAGACCCAAGAGAGACAAGAGAGTTAAGCTTCTTTAATGAAATGTCTAATTAAATGTTCCAACAGAACAATTACATTCTTACTTGCAGCAGTCTAACAGACCCATGAACAGAGTATAAATAGATTAAAAAAGATAATAATAAAAAATAAAAAATTAAAGAACCGCTGAGGCACGATAGTCAAAATCAATTTATTTTTTAACATAAAACATAGAGCAGTACAGCACATATGCCTGTTTAAATGCCTTTAAACATTGCTATTACATCTGTTTCCACTACGTCCCCTCGCTGCACGCTCCAAGCACCCACCACTCCCTGTATAAAAAATCCTTTAAGATTCACTCCTCTCTGTGCCTCTCATAATGATATATACTTCAATCAGATGTCCACCCTCCACACCCCCCTCATATTCCGACTCCACAAGAGCAAATTATCTAAGTTTGTCCAACCTGTCCTCACAGCTGACACTCTCAAACACTGCTTTCAATCTTCATTCAAAGGGAAATGTGATGGGCGACAGATGATCTGTGTTCTTTGGTGGTATCAACTGGAAGATAAATATCAATGAGGATTCTGGGATTAACCTGTATTCCTTAAATAACGTTTTGGGATTATTTTTTAGAGGGCTGCTATTGATTATTTGAAATATATGTTGTTTTGAATCAGGCCATTCAGCCCCCGGAATCCACACCAGTCATTGACCACCCAGTTCACACCAGTTCAATGTTATCACATTTTGAATCTGGAGCACCTGGAGGAAGCCAGCGCAGTCACAGGGGGAAGGTGCAAACTCCACACGGACAGTACTTGAGGGCAGGTTCAAGGCCAGGTCATCAGGAATGGGTGCAGAATTAAGCCATTTGGCCCATCTAGTCCACTCCACCATTCAATCATAACTGATCTATCTCTCCATCCTCACCCCATTCTCCTGCCTTCTCCCCATAACCTCGGACACATGTACTAATGAAGAATCTATCTATCTCTGACTTCAAAATATCCACTGATGGCCTCCACAGCCTTCTGTCGCAAAGAATTCCATGGATTTACCACCCTCTGCCTTAAGAAATTTCTCCTCATCTTCCTAAGAGAACGTCCTTTAATTCTGAGGATATAACCTCTAGTCCTAGACACTCCCACTAGTGGAAATATCCTCTCCACATCCACTCTATCTAAACCATTCACTATTCTATAGGTTTCAATGAGGTCCCCCCTCATTCTTCTAAATTCCAGAGAGTACAGGCGCAGTGTCGACAAATGTTCATGATAGGTTAACCTACTCATTACTGGGATCATTGTTGTAAACCTCCTCTGGATCCTCTCTAGAGCTAGCACATCCTTCCTCAGATATAGTACCCAAAATTGCTCACAGTATTCTCTAGTACAGAGGGAGCAGTTCTGCCAGTTTGCCATTGTGCCGGCCTGGTAGTATTTTGGTTTAACATGTGGTTGTAAAATTGCATCACAAACTCTGCAGAACGCCCTGTACAGCACTAGATTCCACTGATGCTTCTTTGACCCACGGAGAATGGAGATATGCTGTGGCCGACACCGCATGAAAAAAATCCTTTGCACACAACTCAGTTACTTCTTGCCTGCGGGGATGGAGCCCGCAGTGGGGGCCTGGGTCGGTGCCACGAAGGTGTCCGGAGAGGAGCCGGCAGCGTTAGTGAAGAGGCCGGTGTGGCGGTCGATGATGGCGCCAACGGATGGATGTGGATGGACACGAGGAATTGAGGATGACGCTGTGGAGGGAAGGAACAAAGTAGGATCTGGCGTGGGGGACGGAAATTTGTAACTTTGTTAGCGCCCTTTATGGGCAACTATTTCCATGCCTTATGTGTGCAAGCAAAGAATTTAACTAAGACTTGTCACATGTGACAATAAAGTATTCAATTCAATCAACAGCCACTTCTCATAATCTACTGATTACAGGCCTTTTGTTACAAGATTCTCTGGAAAAGTGTAGGGTATTTTAAAATGTTTTAATAAATTTCTCTGATATAATGCACTGACCTCTTGTTCTGAGTTAGCTGCAAGGAGACACACTCTCTGCAATACCTTCCTCACATGAATGAACTTTGAAGATCAGTTTTCACATGGTACGTTTGAGAGCTATATCCATTTACTGGGAGACATCACAGCCTAGCCTGAACTAGATTGCATTCTACTCCATAGTTAATGGCGAGAATTGAGGCTTTTTGTCTGTCAGTCTGATATTGATTACAGTTGATTCAGGAAACCCAATACCAAGCACAGTCTTTCACAAGGAAAAGCAAACAAATTGTGGCATTTAGTTCAAGAAGTACTCACGCTCCCTATTGGACAATGTTAATGAATTCTGTTTTCAAACAATGAGTTCAAACCATGTTAAACATGTCCAAGGAATTCTTAATGTATACAAAGGAACTGCAGATGCTGGTTTAAGCAGAAGATAGACACAAAATGTTGTAGTAACTCAGTGGACCAGGCAGCATCTCTGGATAGAAGGAATGGTGATGTTTTGGGTTGAGATACATTGGGGAAAAAATCTTCATGGCTGATATGTAAATCGCATATCAATGAGAATGGAGGTGTTGACTTGTATCTGATTTTAAGAATTAATAGGCCATTATACACTTGGCCTTACATTCCTTATCAAGATTACTAGGAGGGACAAGCTGCCCAGCCAATGTTAGCTCAAAGTGACTATGAGTGTGGTGAACATGGATTGACTTGGAAAGTTTCCTGACAGATCAGCACACATTGAAATGATAACGCAATCAACTGTTACTCAATGCACAGATTACTTCGCCCAGAATAGGGAAATCGAAGACCAGAGGGCACAGGTTCAAGGTGAAGGGGAAAAGATTTAATAGGGATCCGAGGGTTAATTTTTTCACACAAAGGGTGGTGGGTGTATGGAACAACTGCCAGAGGAGGTAGTTGAGGCTGGGACTATCCTATCGTTTAAGAAACAGTCAGACAGGTACATGGATAGGACAGGTTTGGAGGGATATGGACCAATCGCAGGCAAGTGGGACCAGTGTAACTGGGACATTGTTGGCCACTCTGGGCGAGTTGGGCCAAAGGGCCTGTTTCCAAATGTATCACTCTATGACTATGATTCTAATAATGAAATTAATGAACGACAATCAAGTACATTGTTTGACGCTGTCCCCATTCCTTATGCAGGTACCAAGTACCCCATTCAAGATAACTGAATGTTAGGTGCCTGGATAATGTAGAGTACTCACTAAGATCTGGGACTTTAGTGACCTTCCTTCCATTATAAAGTCAAACGTGAGGATGTCTGCTGTTGATTGCACAATGCTCAATTTCATTTCCTCATTTATTCACTGCATCACAAGCTTTAACCAGCGAAAAAACATATTGCAGATACGTGTCGTCTAGCCCACCAGAACATTCCAAACTCAACATCTCAAGCACAAGAACAACAAGGTCAGCAGATGTGTGGGAACCCGACCTGGGATCCATCTTGACTTGGAAATGAATCACCATTTGTTCAAAATTGAGTTTAGTTTAGAGATATGTCATGCCGGCAGTTCGTAATAAACAGGTCGTAAGAGGGTAGAATGCCGACACAGGGGGGGGTCAAAGATGAGGGGGAATGTTGGATACAGAGGATGGTGTTTTCACCGGGAGGCGAGGACTCCTTCCCATAGAAAAAGGCTTGGAGGCGGAGGCAACTGAAGTAGAGCTCTACATCATGGTGAGCCTGTTCTGTATCAGAAGGAAGTCGGTGGGGGGGGGGGCGGGGGGGTGGGAAGGACCCCGGAGAGCTTTACCATACATTGTGGGGGCCAGCAGCGTAGAGGCCAATGGCCGGAAACTGGGCCTACAAACAATGTAAGTTGATGTCTTTAGCCGGCTAGTGGCCAATGAAGAGGCGAGGATCGGTGGAGTCAATGGGCTCACGAGCGGCTAGAGTACAGGTAAAGGTTGGCGGCAAACATGGCCTGGAGGCTTTGTGGGCCGATGGTGGCATCGGCAACAGTGTCAGTATGTCAGGCCTGGAAGCTCCATTAACCATTCTTCAGCCCACTTGTCTCGCTGATCAAGATCCAGCTGTAATTTTTGATAACTATGTTCACTGTTTATGATACCAACTACACAAATGTCATCTGCGAAGTTTCTAATCATGCCGCACATTTTCATCTGTCACTTATATAAACCACAATCAGCAATGGGCCCTGCACTGATCATTGAGGGACACCTCTAGTCACAGGCCTCCAGTGTGAAAAGCAAACTTCTACATATATACAAATACATATATATATATATATATATATATATATATACACACACTCATATGTGCACACAAAAAACAACCAATTATGGTGCAACAATAACAATAATAGTCCATGTAGTCAAGGGCTTGTTTGAGGTTGCAGTGTTTAATAGTAGAAAATCTAACTAATCTAATTTTGGGAAGTCAAACCAAGGCTGGTCAAATCTATTGCAGCATTGTAAAATGGAGCTTTACCTTGGTGTATAATTATACATTTCCCTGAAAATTATACCATAGTTTAATAGGGTAGTGAAGGGAATATATGTCTGAAGAATCGCCTCGACCCAAAACATAACCCATTCTTTCTCTCCAGAAATATTGCTGCCGAGTCTCGCTAGCTTTTTGTGTCTATCTTTGGTTTAAATTAGCATCTGCTGTTCATTCATATGCAGAGTACATGGTACTGAGGACTAGAGTTGTGGTGTCATATTCCAGTTGTACAGAATGTTGAACAGGCAACCATTCATTTGTCTAGGGCCTCAGCTGACTTGTTGCACAAAAGACTCTAATCCAAGGTCTGAACTCTGAAAAGAAAATCAAGAAATTCAAGTTACCACTCATCCAGGGACTGAATAACAAAACACATCTTGGTGTGCATAGGTAGACAAAAGTGCTGGAAAATCTCAGCGGGTGCAGCAGCATCTATGGACCGAAGGAAATAGGCAACGTTTCAGGCCAAAACCCTTCTTCAGAATCTTAGTTTTGCTTATCTGGCTTGAGAACTCTTAACATTATCTGTTTTGCTTCATTGTGTAATCTCTTTATAAAATGGCCATCCCCAGACATCCTGTGTCCACACAGTTTTCCAAGGGACCTCACCTATTTTCAGCTCTGCTCTCAACAAATATCAATCTCATTATCCCTCTCTGTATCTATCATCTCTCCCCATCTCACTATCTCTCTCTCTCATCCAAATCTCTCTCCATCTATTTATTTCTCCATCTCTCATCCTTCAGCTCTATCTCTCTTTCCCCCCATCTCTTTCATTTCTGCAGTCTGAGAGCACTGTGTGTGACTGATTGACATCAGAGCATCAGACCCTGAGGCATACCACTTGTCACAGACTTCCTATGTAAAAAAAACAACCCTCCACTAACATTCTCACATTCCAAAGACGTACAGGTTTGTACGTTAATTGGCTTGGTATAAAAGGTAAAATTACCCCTAGTGTGTGTAGGGTCACGTTAATATGTGGGGATCGCTGGTCGATGCAGACATGGTGGGCTGTCGGGTCTGTGTCCTCACTGTATCTCTAAACTAAACTAAACATAGACAACATCTGTCATCCAATTACACACTGGGCAATCTACAGCATTCAATTAACCAACCAATGCGCATGTCTTTGAGATATAGGAGGAACAGAGCATTTGGTGGTGATCCACGTGACATAGGGAGAACATGAAAATGATACACGCTGTAACCGAGATCAGGATTGAATCCAAGTTGCTGGAGCAGAGGGGCACCAATTCTGCCAGCTGCCTCAATGTGCTGCCTTTTAAAAAGAAAAGTCAAAGCCTGTCCCAATGTATGAGGTAATTCAAGAGCTCTCGCGTGTTAAAAAAAAAATCAAACGCGTGGTAAGCACATAGTGAATGTACGTAGCAGGTACGTCGGAGTTCGGGACGTCTCTTAGCGGTTCGTAAAGCTAAAACTCGTGAAGATTTTTCAACACGTTGAAAAATGTCCACGAGAGCCCCGAGTACCTACGAGCGGCTGTTACCGTATTTCTCCGAGTTCGAATCAGGGGAAACTCGGGAGAACTCTTGAAATAGCTCATACCGTGGGACAGGGCCTTAAGCTGTGTCTGCGTTGTCCAAACACACAATCCCAGGGCAGAATTAGTTTAGTTTACTTTAGAGATGCAGCGTGGAAACAGGCTTTTCGGCCTACCAAGTTTGTGAAGACCAATGATCCCTTTACATTGGCACTATCCTACGCACACTAGGGACAATTTACAAGCCAATTAACCTAACCGGAATTAACCTAAAGGAAACTGGAGAACCCGGAGAAAAAACAATGCATTCACCCAACATACAAACTCTCGTATAGGCTTCACCCATAAGTCAGGATCAAACCCGGGTGTCTGATGCTATAAGGCAGCAACTCTACCTCAGCACCACCCTGTATAGATATATGGAATGATACAGCAGCCTGAAAACTGTGACAACCAGATTCAAGAACAGTCTCTTCTCAGCAATCAACAGGCTCTTCAATACTACGAAAAACTAACTTCAGCATATATGATCATCTTTGAATGTACTATGAATTTTGTTATTGCACTATTATGAGTTTCTTTCGTGTGTCGTGCACAGCCTAAAGTTGTCGGACAACTTGTTCTATTTGATCATCAGTTTGTGCACATTGAGTTGATTGCATTAGTCAAAACAGGGTGGACCACGTGAAGGTTGCAATGTTCCACCCACACTATTATGATAGTCCAGCATTACAATTTTTAATTTATTGTTTTATTGGTTGTTTAATATTCTGTGTTATTGCAGTTACGTGCAGGTGAAGCTGCAGCAAGTAGGAATTTTGTTGTTCTATTGTTGATACATATGACAATGAAACGACTCTTACCTCACATTTGATTTTGGGCAAAGCTCACTCCATATTACCCCCACCATACACTCAGGAAAACTACAAAGAACAAGTACATGTTTAAGAAAGAACTGCAGATGCTGGAAAAATCAAAGGTAGACAAAAATGCTGGACAAACTCAGCGGTGAGGCAGCATCTATGGAGTAAAGGAACAGGTGACGTTTTGGGTCAAGACACTTCTTCAGACGTGGGGGTGGGGGCGGGAAGAAGAAAGGAAGACGTGGAGACAGTAGGCTGTGGGAGGGGAGGGGAAGGAGGGAGAAAGCAGGGACCAAAGATCCTATAGCGGAGCAAGATGGGCCACTCCTGCTAAATGCTGGCGTGTAGTATGCAACGGAACTGAACGTGAGTGGGCCTTTTTTTCATCCATTTCCGTAACCGGACCCGACCTGACTCGCAGTGTAATCAACGTTGCAGGGGAAGAGTTTGTGTTAATAAATTAAATTTCTAAAAATGAGAAGATTTTTACCAAATAACTTTTAGTTTAACGAGGATGTTTCCGTAACCGGCTTCCATCTCCGCACTACTATCCTATGGGATTTTTGGTGTGGACACGGTAGCCGGTTACGGAAATGGGGCCTTAAATTACCCATGAATCTGCCCATGACCGTACTACATATCTTTCGTCGAGCAGACTATCTTGCTCGCTATAGGATCTTTGGCAAGATCTACCTGAAAATGGAGAAGTCAATGTTCATACCGCTGGGGTGTAAACTACCCAAGTGAAAAATGATATGCTGCTCCTCCATTTTGCGGAGGGACTCACTCTGGCCATGGAGGAGACCCAGGACAGAAAGGTCGTAATCGGAATGGGAGGGGGAGTTGAAGTGCTGAGCTACTGGGAGATCAGGTTGGTTAATGCTGACTGAGGGGAGGTGTTGGGCGAAGTGATTGCCAAGCCTGCGCTTAGTCAAACCGATGTAGAGCAGTTGACACCTAGAGCAGCGGATGCAATAGATGAGGTTGGAGGAGGAGCAGGTGAACCTCTGCCTCACCTGAAAAGACTGCGTAGGTCTTTGGATGGAATCAAGGGGGGAGGTAAAGAGACAAGTGTAGCATTTCCTGCGGTTGCAACGAAAAGTACCGGGAGGGGGAAGGTTAGGGAACGGGGCTTCCTCTCTTCGACTAATGATGAGGCTCTCACCAGGATATCTTCTATATCCCATTGCTCCGCTCTCACTCCCCATCCCCCCACTCATGACAAGTCCCCCTTGTCCTCACCTTCCACCCTAGCAGCCATCACATACAACAGATAATCCTCCGACATTTTCGTCACCTCCAACGGGATCCCATCACTGGCCACATCTGCTCTCCTTTTGGCTTTCTGTAGAGACCACTCCCACTGCAACTACCTGGTCAATTTATCGCTTCCCAACCAAACCACCCCCTCCCCTGGTATTCTCCCTTGCAACCGCAGGAAATGCTGCACTTGTCGCTTTACCTCCGCCCTTGACTCAATCCAAGCACCTAAGCAAGCCATGCTATTCAAGCAGATTATATATACCATACACAGATATAATCAATTCAAAGGGGAAGAATATCATGCAGAATAACGCTCAGCATTGTAGCGCATCAGTTCCAGAGAGAAAGACTAATGATCTCAGTGGATAGAGGTAAATCAGACCTTACCATAACCAACGGAAAAACTGTTCAGCAGTCAGATAACAGAAGCTGTCGCTGAGGTTGGTGGTACGTGCCTTAAATCTTCTGCACCTTCTACCCATCCATGTCTTTCATAATTTTACACACAACTCCCCTCAACTAATTGGAGCAGGGAAACAATGTAAGGATTCAGTTTAGGCAATTATACAAAATAGATGAAATGGCACGGTTTAATGAGGATAGTATGATTCTACAACAGGATATAGATAGCTTGAGTGATTAGTCAATACCTGGCTAATGTGTTTAATGTGGGAAACTGAGGTCATGTTGAAGATAAACACAAAATGCTGGATTAACTCAGCGGGACAGGCAGCATCTCTAGATAGAAGGAATGGGTGATGTTTCAGTTTGAGACCCATTTTCGGACTGTAGAACTCTCTTCGAGAGAGGAGGAGAACTTCTTCAAAGTAGACATACCTTGAGGAGATCTCCTAGTGGAGCAGACAAATTGTGTGGGAAGGAACTGCAGATGCTGCTTCACACTGAAGATAGACACAAAATGCTGGAGTAACTTAGCAGAACAAGCAGCATCTCTAGGTAGAAGGAATGGGTGATGTTTTGGAGTCATGCTCTTTGACATGAGGAATCAAGTCAGCAGGCCCCAATCAGTATCAATGGTGCCAAAGTAGAAATGGTTGAGAGCTTCAAATTCTTTGGTGTAAGTATTACCAACGAACCTTGATGGACCAACCACACAGAATGGACAGTCAAGAAGGCACACCAATGCCTCCACTTCCTCAGCCGATTGAGGAAATTTGGTATGTGTCCAATGACTCTTACCAACTTCCACAGATGCACCATAGAAAGCATCCTATCAGGTTATGTCACAGCTTGTTTTCAGAATAGCTCTGCTCAAGACCACTAGAAATTGCAGAGAGATGTGGATGTAGCCCAGTCCATGCCGCAGACCAGACGGCCCATTATTGGCTCCATTTACATTTCCTGCTGCTTCAGGAAGGAAGCCAACATAGTCAAAAACCTTTCTCACACTAGTGATTCATTTTTTCTCTACTCCCATCAGGCAGAAGATGCAGAGCTTGAAGGTGTAGAGCACCAGACACAGGAACAACTTGTGCTCTGCATCAGGCTTTTGAATGGTCATTGCAAATGCTATGACCCAGTCCCAATTCTCATTTACCTCAATATGACCATTGGATTTTGTCTCTGGGACTGTTGTACAATAATGTTGAGAGCTATATTTCATTTCGGAGTCACGTGAGTGACTTCGTGAACAGCCCGCCGGCACGCATGCGCGACATATCGTCGCAACGCATTGCTGCCGACAGCTGGCGGTGGGGTGCGCTTCCCACCAGCCCTTCATAAGGGACTGCTTAGGAAAGTGAAACTAACCTTAAGTTGGTTGGCCCTTGCTGTCTGTTTGTCTTTCAGTAAGGGCGTGGATTGGAGTTTCGTCAGTATGTCTGGTCGAAGTCGTCGACCGATCGGCCCGGCGCCCTCATCATCGTTTACACCTGGGGCCGGGAGAAAGGCGGGGAGACCGATGCCTCCTGCTTCCGCAGGTCGGGACCCGCTGACTCACCACAGCTCCGAGGAGGAGTTCGTGGAGGACGACAACGGGGTGCCACCCGAACAGGTGGACCCTGCCACATTCAGGTCGCCAGCGGTACGGGCTAAGGCTTCACCTGCCGCTGAGTTGCGGTCTGGTGCAACGGCGGGACCTGGGTCTGTGAGGTCTGCTACCCAACTCCCAAACCCCGCCGACCCTACACCAGCTCTATCGGAGCCACCGACAGAAGATCTACTGGATGTAGCGGCAAAATTCGCTGCCCCGGTCACAACTGGGCTTCCGCTTCAGCCCAAGCTGGCGGCCACGGTGGACTTCCTTACGAACCACCAGCTCCAGGAGGAAGTCCTCTCGCAGGCTATTCATCGCCACAAACCTCCCTCCAACTGCAATGCCCTTAATGTGCCTGTGGTCAATACGCCCATATGGGGCAACATCGGCGTGCAATCCGCCATCAGGAGCTGAAGCTCCAGCGGATTTTAAAACTCCTCACGGCCGGTATTACCGCCTTTGCGCGGTCGGTCGATGGTGGTGATCTCTCGTTGGACCAGGAGGATGCTTTGGCACTTTTGTGTGCCACTCAACACGAAATCAATGCCTTCCGAAAAAACAGCATCCGTCCATCCATCAACCCTAAGTTCGCTGGGTTGTGTAAACCACCACCGCCACCGCCGCCCCGACAACTCTTCGGAGAGGACCTTCCGAAGAGAGTCAAAGAGCTTGACGAGGTAGCCAAGACGGTGGGACTCATGCGGTCTCAGATCGCCCCCAGACCGTCGGTGCCAAAAGCTCCACCTGCTCGACCGCGAGGCTCGGCCGCTTCAGCAGCCAGACCATATGCTGCGACACCACACCGATATCAACAGGGCCAGCAGCAGCGGTCTTTTTTGGGGTCAGGTCCACAACGACCCCAGTGGAAAATGATCAACCCAACCCAGCACCTCCGCAGCCAACCAAACATGTCAAGGACCGCTGGTGACCATGGAGGTAGGGCGGTCTGGTTTTCTTTTTCCTGTTCCTTTAACATCACATGTTGGAGGGCGACTCCGGTTCTTTTCTGAGGCATGGGAGACTGTTACTTAAGATGAGTTTATTTTGCAGAATATTCGGGGTCATACTATTGAATTTATTCACAGGGACATTCCTCCGTCCCAGCATATCCCTAAACGGAAGTTTACGCTGTCTGCCGTTGAACAGGCAGCAGGCACAGCTGAAATTTTTCGTTTGGAACAAAAAGGCGTGATAGAGAAAACTATGCATGAACCTATTGAATTTGTCTCCAATATCTGTACTAGACCAAAAAAGGATGGAGGTTGTCGAGTGATTATTGACTTGACCCAGCTGAATACTTTTGTCACATACACCCATTTTAAAATGGACCCTTTTGAGACAGCCAAATCACTGATTTCGCATGGTTGCTTTATGGCATGTATTGATTTAAAAGATGCATACTATTCAGTATCCATTTGGAAACATCACCGGAAGTTTCTGAAATTTGTTTGGATGGATCAGCTCTGGCATTACAGGGCTTTGCCAAATGGGCTTACAACCGCCCCTAGGCTGTTTACTAAATTGCTCAAGCCTATTATGGCCCAATTAAGAAAACAACAACATATTGTAATGGCCTATTTGGATGATATCCTGATTATTGGCAAAACCCTGGAGGCAGCTGAGAGGGCAGTTTCGGCCACTGTCACGATATTTCAGCGGCTGGGGTTTATTGTCCATCCAGACAAGTCCAAGTTCTACCCGTCCCAGGTTATGGATTATCTGGGCTTCACGGTGGATTCCAATCAGATGAGGGCCACCATACCAACTAACAAGGTTGAGGATGTCACCCAAGCATGTCAGGATCTTGCATTCGCCAGTATACCATCTGTCCGGCAAACAGCTAAGGTGATTGGCAAAATCGTAGCGTTGTTTCCGGCAGCCCAATTCGGGCCTTTGCATTATAAAAATTTGCAACGAGCCAAGATTGCCGCGTTAAAAAAGAACGCTGGTCATTTCGACAGACCAATGCGGCTGCCTCCTAATGCTGAGATTGGGCTACAATGGTGGGTGTCCAATATTGGCAGGTCCTTCAAACCCATTATTGTGCCCAATCCGGTGGTATATTTGCAAACTGACGCAAGCTCCCAAGGCTGGGGAGCTACGGACAGCTGTTCTAGTTGTGGGGGTAGGTGGGACACCCTTGAAGCTAGCATGTTGCTATCGCAAGGGATAAACTATTTGGAGCTGCTTGCAAGCATTTCACGGACTTTGGGCTTATTGTTCCAATCTCAGTGGAGCTCATGTCCGTATGCAAATAGACAACACCACGGCGGTGGCATATTTAAACCATATGGGCGGTACCAGGTCAGTCTCATGTGACAAATTGGCTAATACCATTTGGCTCTGGTGTATTGATCGGGATATTTGGATTTCAGCCACCTATTTGCCAGGTAGGCTTAATACTGTGGCAGACACCAGGTCACGCAATTTAACGTTAATATTGAGTGGATGTTGCATCCTCAAATATTTGCCAAAATTACAGCCAAATTTGGTCAACCGGATATTGACCTCTTTGCGTCACGGTTGAACCATCAGGTACCAACATACGTTTCATGGGAACCAGATCCTGGGGCATTAGCGATGGATGCATTCTCGCTAGACTGGGGGAGTTGGTTTTTCTACGCATTCCCCCCGTTTCGCCTCATCAGTCGGGTATTACAAAAAATCAAGATGGATGCCTCTCGGGGCATTCTTATCATGCCCGACTGGCCCACACAGCCTTGGTATCCGGTGGTCTTTGACATGATTAGTCAACCCTGGGTCCCTTTAGAGGGTTGCCCGCAATTGGTTTCTCACCCTGTCTCAGGGGAGTCACACCCCTGCCATGCCTATTTAAATTTACTGGCTTGCAGGTTCTGACCAGGCCATGGTTGCAGTATGGCCTCTCCATCCGAACCATGAACACCATTGGGGCATCATTTCGAGAGTCAACCAGGCGAAGATACCTCTCCCACATCGCCAAGTGGGAAGCCTACTGCAGCCGCTCTCACATCGCCTATGATGATGTCTCCATAGCTGACGTCCTGGAATTCCTCGCGGGGTTGCACCACGATGAACACTTAAGTTACAATGCCATCAACAGCGCTAGGAGTGCGCTGTCATTCTACTTCAACATCGAGGTAAGATCAAACAGGCTAGTGTCCAGACTAATGCGGGGTATATTCCATTTGAATCCGCCTACACCACACTATCACATCACCTGGGGTGTCAGGGATGTACTTACCCTGCTCAGGACGTGGTCACCCATGGAAGGGTTACAGCTGGACAAACTCACCATGAAACTGGTGATGTTACTAGCGCTGACTTCAGCACAGCGGGTTCAGACGGTCCACAAACTCCGTATTGATAGGATGACGTCTACCCCTGGAGAAGTAGTCTTTTTCATTGATGAGCTACTAAAGCAGCATAGACCTGGGTGCACAGGGCTGCAGCTGAAGTTCCCGGCATACCCCGCAGATGCTCGGCTATGTTTAGCCACTCATATCCGTTACTACGCCAAGGTGACGAGGAGCATCAGAGGAATGGAGCAATACCTGCTTGTCACTCATAAAAGACCTCACCATCGAGTGACAGTCCAGACGATATCCAGGTGGCTCCTGATCGTCTTGGGGAAGTCAGGTATTGACACTAATGTGTTCAAGTCTCACTCCACCAGGGCTGCATCGACGTCGGCGGCGAGGGTCATGGAGGTGCCCATGGACCATATTCTCGCCACAGCAGGATGGGCGAACGAAGCTGTGTTCCAGCGGTTCTATAATAAGCCTGTTGCTGCTCCCCTACAGTTCGCGGAGGCCGTGCTGAACGCCGGGCAAGAACGTGGGGATGTCCCCGAATAAGGGGATTTTGCTGTGTTATTAATAAATATTCTTTGTGTTTCAGTATAACTGGGTTTCACCAACCTGTTTACTCCCATCCATCCTTGCTAGTGGTGTGTCAGCATGGACGTGGTCCATGGCGTGTAATCACAGAAGCTTTGAAGTCTTCACGAAATCACTCGCGTGACTCCGAAATGAAATAGTAAGATTGAACGAGAACTTACCAGTTCGAAGGTTGATCTTTATTTTATGAGGAGTTGCGGTGAGGGATTTCGTGCCCTCCGCTCCCAACCCTCGATCATACTCAACTGGTAATTAGAGTCTCTTTAATCTTACTATGCCAAATCATTTCTGTTGTTGTTTCTGTGATTCCACACCGCTAATTAAGGAATGTCGCGCATGCGTGCCGGCGGGCTCTTCACGAAATCCCTCACCGCAACTCCTCATGAAATAAAGATCAACCTTCGAACTGGTAAGTTCTCGTTCAATCTTACTATTCTTCACTCTGTATCTTATCCTTCAGTGTGCATAGTGTACTTGTCTTTGGCTTGATAGTATTTATGTATACAGCAGCAGAAACAGTGCTTTTCATCATACTTTGGTACACATCACAATAACAAACCCCAAGCTAAACCTTAAATGGTTGATTATTGTCTAAATGGAGAGAGACTGTAAATGAGTGAAGTTCAGATGGGATCTTGGTATTCAAGTGCATGCATCAAAAATAGTTAGCAGCAGGCCCAATAACCAATGGGGGAAATGCAGTCTTTACTGCAAAGGGGATGTAATTTAAGAATAGCGGTGTTATATTGGAATTATGCAGGATGATAATGAGCCAATCACTGGAATACTGCACACAGTTTTAAAACTAAAAAGGGTATAGGAGGATTGGATGCAGCCCAGGTGAAATTCAGAAAACCAAGCCAAGCGATGAAAAGGTTGTCCCATCAAGAGCAGTAAACAGTTTAGGTCTGCATCTGGAGTGTAGAGTGAAGTGATGAGTGACCTTATTCACACATGCAATATCTTAAGGGACTTTTCAGGATAGAAGTTGAGATGTTTCACTGGTGGGAAAGTCTAAAAACAATGGGAAACAACTACAGAATAAGGGACCAGTTGTTTAAAACTGAGGTACATAAAAATTACTTATTTCAGAGGGAAGTGAATCACTGGAATTCTGTGCCCAGAGGTGGTGGTGGTTAAGGCATTAATGCTTAAGAACAGATAGTGAAATATTTGAAAGATTCAGGTAATTGAGGGTTATGGGGTAATGGAACAGAGGAGACTACTTCTTAGTCTGCTCCTGTTAAATTTTCTTGTGTTCTTGACAATTGCCCTCATGAATAAAGTTACAACTTGCAACCAACATTTCAAACAGCGGGGCCTCACAGTGGCAGAGCAGTGGAGTTATTTCCTTGCAATGCCAGTGACTCAGGTTTGATCCTGACTATGGGTGCTGTCTGTACCAACTTTGCATGTTCTCTCGGTGACTGCATGGGTTTTCCCCTTATGCTTCGGTTTCCTCCCAGTTCCAAAGACCTGCAGGTTTGTAGGTTAATTGGCATCTGTAAATTGTCCTATGTGTATAGCATAGAACTGTGTAGGCAGCACGGTGACGCAAAGGGTGGCATAGAAGTGCAGCGGTAGAGATACTACAGTGCCAGAGACCCAGGTTTGATCTTGACCATGGGTGCTGTATGTATAGATTTTTTATGTTCTCCTATGACCTGTGTCGGTTTTCCCTGGGGATACAAGCTTCCACCCATACGCCAAAGATATGCAGGTTAATTAGCCCCAAGTGTGTGTAGGATAGTGTTAGTGTATGGGGATCACTGGTCAGCGCAGACTCAGTGGGTCTAAGGGCCTGTTTCAATGCTGTACCTCTAAACCAAATTAATCTGAGGAGCTGAGACCAACTGAACACTGATCATTTTATTGAATGGTGGGACACGTTTGGTTACTATTCTCAGGGGCTGATAGCCTACTCGTGTTCTATTTCCTCCTGTTCTTGATAGTTCCCCTCATGGAGGAAACCTTCCCCTTTGAATCAATTACAGAAGGGAAGGCCAAGGTTTCAAAGTGAGGAGAATTTGGTTTTATTTTTCTCCCAGATGATAATGAATCGTGAGAATTTTCAACTGTAGCGTGTAGATTCATTACATTACTGACAAGGATGGATTTGTTTCTTTGGGAAGATGTGGGTTACTGTTTACAGACTCTTCTGGTGAAGAGTAGATCAGTCATGACCTAATTGAGCTGCAGAACAGACTTTACTCACAGCCAACAAATACTTCATTTTTCTTGTGATATTTATAATTACCAACTACAATCATTGCTCGTACTTGTCTATCATTGCACTCATGTATGGTGTATTATGACTGGAGAGCATGCAAGACATAGTATTTCACCATATTATTGTACACATTACAATAATAAACTAAACTTTAGGGAGAAGGGAACAGAATAATGTGGCCTCAATCAGTGGATGAGTAATATGGACTAAAACGTTGCTTTGAACTAGTTCTGCCAGTGACTTGTGGGCCTATTCCTGCTTCTCGTTTCTTGTGTTCATGTATTTGATGTCTCTTGCTTACTGTGGTCACTGCTGTGAGTTGTAACTTATGTAAGAAAAGTGAATTAGTTCAGCACTATCTGAGCAAAATTAAAAGCCTCTTTAAAAGTGCAGACTTAAATCTGGTGTCGTGAGGGCGAAACACAGTCATCTTTGGGTTGATTGAAATGATTTTGGTTAAGAGCTGAAAATTAAAATGAATAGAAATTAACATTTTGAATTTAGAGGTACATGACGGAAACAGGCCCTTGGCCCACTGAGTCCTCGCTGACCCACGTAAACTAGTACTATACCACGACGTGACAATTTACAATTTTCCCAAAGCCAATTAACCTGAAATCCTGTACTTCTTTGAGATGTGGGAGGAAACTGGAGCACCCAGAGAAAAACATCGCCGTCATAGGGAAAACGTACAAACACTGTACAGACAGCACTGTTAGTCAGAATCGACCGGAGTCTCTACTGCTATAGGCACAAACTCTACTCTTGCAACACTGAGGATATCTTGAATTACAAAATCAATATTTTGGGCTCATCACCAACCATACCAGCACCCGCATTCTTTATATGGTACATTAATATGGAGTTTATTGCATTGAAACAGCCCCCACAAGCCTGCCCTGTCATTTAGTACAATCCCTCAGTCATTCCTGATCTGATTTGGTTAGCACGCAAACAAAAGCTTTTCACTGCATCTCAATACAAGTGACAATAATAAATCAATACCAATGCTATTGTGTAAGATATCCACATATCTGGTAGATAGGTCCTTGATAACTTCACAGACACCATTGCTGTCGATATCCACCACCATGCGCTGCAGTTTCAATGTCCAAACTAGCTTCCAATATAACGTCTTTACAGAATTCCATTTTGAGTTGGAAGATGCAACATGGACACAGGCCCTTCAGCCCATCATACCGACCATCAGTCATCACACTAGTTCAATGTTATCCCACTTTTTTGTCCAACCCCCACACACACTAGGGGAAATTTACTGACAAACCCACACATCTGTGGAATGCGGGAGAAAACCAGAGCACCCGGGAAGAACCCAGCTGGTCACAGGAAGAACGAGCAAAATCTACGCGGAAGATAGGGAAAAGTGCTGGAGAAACTCAGCAGGTGATGCAGCATCTATGGAGTGAAGGAATAGGTGGCGTTTCGGGTTGAGACCCTTCTTGGAGGGTCTGACACGAAACGTTGCCTATTCCTTAGCTCCATAGATGCTGCCTCACCCACTGAGTTTCTCCAGCATTTGTGTCTACCTTTGGTTTTTCCAGCATCTGCAGTTCATTGTTAAAGACAATCTACACAGACAATGCGAGAGGTCCGGATCCAACGCTGGTCTCTGTTGTTGTGTGTGGGGCAGCGGCTCTACCAGCTGTGGACAGTGTTTGGTTTCCTCCTTTTTGTTCTGCATTGTAATGATTCAAGTTAGGACAGGTGATTGGATTTATGGGTCTCCTGAATCATAAAATAACATTAGGAGCAGTTAGCAGCACAAGAATGGAGCGGTATCTGAAACGCAATTACAGTTCCAGGCGACCACGCCCTGCCATTCCATTCCATTTGCTATAGAGTGCGAAAAAAACAAAGTGCTGTGGTAACTCAGCAGGTCGGGCAACATCCCTGCAGGACATTGACAGGCGCTGTTTCAGATTGGGAACCCACTTCAGACTGACAATAGTCACCCATACTTTTTCTCCAAAGATGCTGCTCGATTCCTTGAGTTACTCCAGCGCTCTGTGTCTATTGTCGCCAATCTATGCTCCCCAAAATTGCGAGCTGACCTGCTGAGTTACACCAGCACTTTGTGTCTTTTTCTTTGTTGTAATTCAGCATCAACACCTCCTCGTGTCTCCATTGCAGTCAATTGTTTTGTGTTGGTCCAATGACACCGCTCGACAACTGGTGACGACCCGTCGTATTTTTATTCTGATTGCATGATGAGATCCTGCTTTGATGTTGGTGAAGTTTGGCTCAGTCACTGCTGTTGATGCGAGAGGTTGTGCGCGAAATGATTTTGTTCATCTTGCTGAGTTTCTTCCGTGTACAAGGGGCTCTAGTCGGTAAGTTAATAATTCTAATTTTATTCTCTACTGGCTAAAAGCGTCTTGACTTCATCTCAATCTGGACAGGAGGCGACCCAGGTTAAAAATGCGGGTTAGTCTGAAGTACGTGCGGACATTAAAAGGTTTAAAAGGGTCGGAAGAAAGGTCTCACCCGAAACGTCGCCTATCTCCTTCGCTCCTTAGACGCTGTTACACCCGCTGAGTTTCTCCAGCTTTTTGTGTAACTCTCGATTCTCCAGCATCTGCAGTTCCTTCTTTAACACAAGGGTTTAATCTCCCCTGTTTCAGTACAATCCAGACTGGAATGTGTGCTTTGATTTGCAACATGCCCCGTTTCCTTTGAGGAAGAAAGAACTGCAGATATTAGTTTAAACTGATTTTAATTCGTGTAAAACAAACAGGAGCGAGGCACTCACTAGGGTGGCCTCGATGCTCCGCTCTTGCTCTCCCTTCCCCCCATTCGTAACAAGGACAGAGTCCCCCTTGTCTTCACCTTTCACCCCATCAGCCGTCCCACACAACATATAACCTTCCATCATTTTTGCCACCTCCAACAGGATCCCACTACTGGCCACATCTTCCCATCTCCACCCCTGTCTGGTTTCCATGGAGACCGGTCCCTCCGAAATTCCATGGTCCTCGTCCTTTTCCACCCAAACCACCCCTCCCCAGGCACTTTCCCCAGCACCGGCAGGAGATGCAACACATGTCCCTTTCCCTCCCCCCTCGACTCCATCCAAGGACCCAAACAGTCTTTCCAAGTGAGGCAGAGGATCACTTGCACCTCCTCCAACCTCATCTACTGTATCCACAGTTGCAGGTGGCAACCTCTCTACATCTGCGGGGCCAAGCGCAGGCTCGGCAATCATTTTGCTGAAATACTCTGCCCAGTCCATCTTAACCTACCTGATCTGGTTGCTCAGCACTTCAACCTCTCCTCCCATTCCCAATCTGACCTTTCGGTCCTGGGCCTTCTCCATTGTCAGAGTGAGGCCCAGTGCAAATTGGAGGAATAGCACCTCATATTTTGCTTGGGTTGTTTACAACCAAGCCACATGAAGATTGACTTCTCCAACTTTAAATAGCCCTTGCTTTCCCTCTCTATCCCCCCCTTCCCAGTTCTCCCACCAGTCTTATTGTCATTGCCTACACTCTAACTTTGTCCCATCCACTCCCCTGACATCAGTCTGAAGAAGGGCCTCGACCCGATAGGTCGCCCATTCCTTCTCTCCAGAGATGCTGCCTGCCTGCTAAATGAATCCAGCATTTTGTGTCTACCTTTGAGTTAAACCAGCATCTGCAGTTCTTTTCTACACAAAGTGCCTTGTTTGACAGGTTCAGGTTTATGGCCAAATGTCGGAAGAGAGCGAGGCACAAGTACAATGCAAAATCAGGAAAAGATTAGCACAGTCACTAAAGATTAGCAAAGTCAAATGTGGGTCCCTCGAAGGTTGACACAGGTGAAATTAGTATGGGCAACAAGGAAATGGCAGAATAGTTGAATAGGTACTTTGGATCTGTCTTCACTAACAATCAAGACACAAACAATCTCCCAGATGTACTGGAGGACAGAGGGCCTAAGGGGGTAGAGGAATTGAAATACATTTTCATTAGGCGAGAAATAGTATTGGGCAGGCTAATGGTACTGAAGAATGATAAATCCCCTGGGCCTGATGGTCTGCATCCCAGGGTCCTCAGGGAGGTGGCCCTGGAAATAGTGGACGCATTGGTGATCATTTTCCAATGTTCAATAGACTCAGGATCAGCTCCTGTGGTTTGGAGGATAGCTAATGTTATCCCACTTTTCAAGAAAGGAGCGAGAGAGAAAACAGGGAATTACAGACCAGTTTCTCTGACTTCAGTGGTGGGAGAGATGCTGGAGTCAATTATTAAAGAGGTAATAATGGGGCATTTGGATAGCTGTAAAATGATTAGTCCAAGTCAACATTGATTTATGAAATGGAATTCATGCTTTACTAATCTTCTTAAATGTTTCACACACTGTGTATTTTGCTATTAACTGAGCGACAACTCTTAGCTCCAAACTTGCGGTCACCATGTTTACGTGGTTTATTAATGATTTGGATAAGGGGATAGAATGTGTTGTGGCCAGGTTTGCAGTTGATGCTAAAATAGGTGGAGGGGCAGGCAGTGTAGAGGAAGCAAGGACTTTGCAGAAGGACTTGTTCATGTTAGCAGAGTGGGCAGAGAGGTGGCAGATGAAATTCAGAATAGCAAAGGGTGGAGTCATGCATTTTGGTAATACGAATAAAGGCGTAGATTATTTTACAAATGGAGGGAGAATCCAGAAATCTGAGGTGCACAGTGACGTGGGAGTGTTGGTGCAGGATTCCCAAAAGGTTAATTTGCAAATTGAATCGGTAGTCAGGAAGGTGATTTATATCAAGAGGACTGGAATACAAAAACAGAGATGTCATTCTGAGGCTCAAAAACATTTGGAGTAAAGTGTGCAAATTTGGGCCCCCTATCTGAGGAAGGATGTGCTGGCTCAGAGGAGGCTGACAAGAATTATTCCATGAATGAGTGGGTTAGCATATGATGAGCGTTTGACAGCACTGGGCCTCTACTCGCTGGAGTTGAGAATGTTCAGGGGGGAACCTCATTGAAATTTACAGAATAATGAAAGGCAAAGCTAGAGTGGATGTGGAAAGGATGTTTCCACTGGTGGGTGAGTCTAGGACCAGAGGTCATAGCATCAGAATTAAAGGGTGCTCTTCTAGAAAGGAGGGACTCATCGCCACAGAGGGTTGTGGAGGCCACGTTGGTGGATATTTTTAAGGCAGACATCGACACATTTTTGATTAGAATGGGTTATCATTGGGAGAAGGCAGGAAAATGGCATTAGGAGGCACAGATCAGCTATAATCGAATGGTGGAGTAGACTCGATGGGCCGAATGGCCTAATTCTACTCCAGTAACGTGAACGTGTACAGGTTGGGAGAGTGGGCAGAGAAGTGGCAGATGAAATTCAGTATAGCAAAGTGTGGAGAGATTCATTTTGGTAATAAGAATAAAGTGTAGATTATTTTACAAATGGAGAGAGAATCCAGAAATCAGAGGAGCATAGTGACATGGGAGTGCTGGTGCAGGACTCCCAAAAGGTTAATTTGCAAATTGAACCGGTAGTCATGAAGATGATTTATATCAAGAGGACTGGAATACAAACCCAGAAAACGCCACCATGTCGCCAGATTTCTAAGAGTGTCAAAGGTCACAGGGAGATGACAGGAGAATGGTGTTGAGAGGGAACGATAGGTTAGCAATGATTAAATTGTGGAGTAAACTCGATGTGCTGAACAACCAAGTTCTGCACTTTATGAAGTGAGTCAAAGTTCAGAACATGAGGGGTGATCTTTTTATTTCTCCCCAGAATGGTGTGTCTGGAACCAAAATTCACAGTTTACAAATAAGGCTTCAGACATTCTTATGGCACCAAAACATGGTGACAGTTGTGTATTGCCTAGGTTAGATCTGCTATATGATTTTACTGAGTTGTATACGGAACAAAACTTTTCACTGTACCTAGGTGCCTGTGACAATAAAATACTATTGAATCATTGAATTCAGTGTAGTAAAGAGATTAAATTATTTCACCCAGAGGGGAATTAGTCTTTCAAATTCTCTGTCCAAGAAGGCTGTGGGCATTCAGTCAATCAGATGCTTGAGGCAGGGTTGGAAGATGCTTGGATACAAAAAGAAATGGTTAGTTTGGAAAAATGGTGGTCTGCATGAGGATCATTATGATCTTATAGAATATCAGAGATTGGGGACAAAGGATGAATGGCACCACTTTACTTATGTTAGGTTTGTTCCCACTCCACAAGAGAGTCCAGAAGGAAAGAGAGTATAGAGTGTTCAATTGTCATATGTGCTGACTACAAATCAATGACATTCTTGTAGCAGCTGAGCAGAACTGTAAGACAATACAAATAAATAACATACTAAAAATTCAGCAAATTGATAGTCCCAATGCGTGCAAAAAACACCTTGAATGCTTAGTCTAACCAAAGACTGTCCATAGGTCTACAGGGTCTGACTTGACACATCACCTATCCACTGTCACCAGCGATGCTGCCTGATCTGCTGAGTTACTCCAACACTTTGGCTTTATTTTGTTCATTATTCATAGTTGAGTGTACTGTAGTTCAGGGTTCAATATACGGGAAGATTTTAATGATCACATTCCAGCACACATCAAATGATCACATTCCAGCAGCACACAAAAAATGACATTCTCCTTTGATGGTAATAATCTAAGTTGGTGAAAGGGGAAACAGACTTAGATATAAAGAATAACATATTTAACGCAGTTCCAATGTAGGAAAATGCTTCAATGAGAATGCTTCAAGTAAGAATATTATTCTGTAACATTTTACTTCGAGCAGTATAATGACATTACATGACAATTAGCAAAATAAACATTTAAGGTGCATCTTAAAGGAAAAATAGAGGAAGGGATATATAGAGAGCAATTCTACGACTTAGGCCTACTCTTCAGATGAAGTACTTACATTTGTGAATAATCAGGATATTATACTGCCCGGTTCATCATGGGTACTGACCTCACCACCATTGAAGGGATCCACACGAGACGCTGTCTCAAAAAGGTAGCCAACATCATCACCCTGGCCACACTCTCATTACCTCCTACCATGGGGAAGAAAGTACATGTGCTTGAAAACCATAGCCACCAGGTTGAAGAATAGCTTCTTCCCAACAACTATCATGCAAATGAACACTACACAATGCTAACCTCAACTGTGAAATTCTATGGACTGTCTTTGGTTGCACTAAGGACTTTCAGATTTTGTTTGCCCTAGTAGTGAGGTTAGTAATTTATTGATTTTGTTAGTTGTATTATGTATTTTCTATGTTTATTGTCTGTACAGACCTGTTATCATGCTCTGAGTAAAAATCTCATTGTTCCGTTTCTCGTTGTGTATATGTGTGTATGTGTGTATATATAATTTGGTGCAGGGGGAAGATATATATATATATGATAATTAAGCACTCAACTCTTGATTAAAACTGGAAGATGGTTTGCAATGTTGAGGAACAATGACGAGGGAAGAGCTGCGTAGGGAGGAACTGCAGATGCTGGTTTAAACCGAAGATAGACTCAAACAGCTGGAGTAACTCAGCGGGTCAGACAGCGACGCTGGAGAAAAGGAATAGGTGGCATTTCAGCTCGAGACCTTCTCTCCAGAGATGCTGCGTGTCCCACTGAGTTACTCCAGCATTTTGTGTCAATCTCTAAGTGCTGGAGTAACTCAGCTGGTCAGGCAGCATCTCCAGCAAACATGGATAGATGACGTTTAGGATCAACACCCTTCCACTGGGTGAAGAAGGGGTCTTGACCCGAAACATCTATCCATCATCACATATCCATGTTCTCCAGGGATGCTGCCTTACCCACTAAGATGATCCAGCACTTTACGCATCTATCTTTGTGAACCAACATTTGTAGTTCCTTGTTTCTAGTGTAAATTGACTTTCATTTGTAGGTAAGTAATATGATCTGGAGAGATATGATGGGAATTTGCAGAGAATAAGAATGGGTTGGTCGAGAGCAAGAGTTTAATTGTCATCTGTACTGGCAATTGGACAATGAAATTCGCATGCACATATTGAATATAAGATAATCAATGACACAATAAATTAATATTAGTTATACTAGGTAACCAAACCATAACAGTGGAAAAACAAAACTTCCTTACTGCAAGCAAAATAAAGTCCATCACAGATCAGAGTTGTTGAGGTAAGGTTGTGGTTAGTGTTGTGCAGTGTTTAAAAGCCTGTTGCTCGTCAGAAAAAAGCTGCTCTTAAACCTGGAGCTAACAGTTCTCAGGCTCTCTAACCTCAAAGGTAGTTCATTGTTTCAATGGTATTTTATTTGTGGCATGTACCAAGATACAGTGAAATTTATTTTTGTATACAGTTTAATACAGGTATCACTATATATATATATAAGCCCTTAGATATATCTTAGATAAGCATCTCAGATGCAGTACGTGTCGCCAGTTATTTGTGCCATTTTCACATCCCAGTTGTTGTAAGTGAGGGTTCTTGGCCTGACCATGAGCCCCACTGTCCTGGTGTTGTTCCAGGGTCGGCCTGGCCAAGCGAAGCTGTGGTGTCCTCTACTGCTGCAGGGAGTAACTGGTCCATGCGCCCGGCCTCTTGGAGCGGCGCCTGGAACAGCCAAGCCCCAGGCTGCTGTAGGGCCTCCAGCGCCCACTCCACTGTTGAGGCAGTGCATTCCCTCATGCAGCCAGTCTGTCTATCAGCCATCCATCTGACTCCTTCCACTCTGGGCCGACGAGTTGAGCCTTCCAGATGGTTCCTCCATCCTTGGTCCACAGCGACCAAGAACTCGGTCCATGATGGATGGGCCCGATGTTCCGGGCGAATTCCCGGTCCAGGGTGGCCGGCCCTGAGAGTATGGCCAGGGTGGTGTGGGTCTCTGATGACATTAGCTGTCTTTCTGAGGCAGCACCTCCTGTAGATCCATTCAATGATGGCCCGGGGAGCCGTTGGAGACAGAGGGTGGAGCTACCTGCGCTGTGAGTATAAACCTAGCGCGGGGCTTGCTTTTCACAGAGGCCCGGGGAGCCGTTGGAGACAGAGGGTGGAGCTACCTGCGCTGTGAGTATAAACCTAGCGCGGGGCTTGCTTTTCACAGAGGCCCGGGGAGCCGTTGGAGACAGAGGGTGGAGCTACCTGCGCTGTGAGTATAAACCTAGCGCGGGGCTTGCTGACACAGAGGCCCGGGGAGCCGTTGGAGACAGAGGGTGGAGCTACCTGCGCTGTGAATATAAACCTAGCGCGGGGCTTGCTGACACAGAGGCCCGGGGAGCCGTTGGAGACAGAGGGTGGAGCTACCTGCGCTGTGAGTAGACTGAAATCTGCAACGTTTCATCTTCCAGTGAGGAAATCTGGTGGGGAATCTGTGTAGCCTCTGATTGGTTGAAGAGGACCAGAGGAAGCAGCTGATTGGCTGGAACGCGGGGTTTACATTTCTCCATTTCTGCCTTCAGGTTTAAGGATTCTGGGTGCTAAGGACTCTGGGAGCTAAGGACTCTGGGTGTTAGGGATTCATTATTTATTAGTAAAGTTTAAAGAATAAAGTTTTGTGTTTAATAAAAAATAAAAAAAAATAAAATAAAATAAAATAAAAAATATATATATATATTTAATAGAGTAATTTGGGAGTAAGATGTCAGTGGAGATTGGTCCCGTGGTTTGCTCAGCCTGCAACATGTGGGAGATCAGGGATATGGTCGGTGTCCCTGATGACTACATTTGCAGGAAGTGTGTCCAGCTGCAGCACCTGGCAGACCGCATTGAACGATTGGAGCTGCGGCTGGATTCATAGAAACATAGAAACATAGAAAATAGGTGCAGGAGTAGGCCATTCGGCCCTTCGAGCCTGCACCGCCATTCAATGTGATCATGGCTGATCATCCAACTCAGTATCCCGTACCTGCCTTCTCTCCATACCCCCTGATCCCTTTAGCCACAAGTGCCACATCTAACGCCCTCTTAAATATAGCCAATGAACTGGCCTCAACTACCTTCTGTGGCAGAGAATTCCAGAGACTCACCACTCTCTGTGTAAAGAATGTTTTCCTCATTTCGGTCCTAAAGGAATTCCCCCTTATCCTTAGACTGTGACCCCTTGTTCTGGACTCCCCCAACATCGGGAACAATCTTCCAGCATCTAGCTTGTCCAACCTCTTAAGAATTTTGTAGGTTTCTATAAGATCCCCCCTCAATCTTCTAAATTCCATCGAGTACAAACCGAGTCTATCCAATCTTTCCTCATATGAAAGTCCTGACTGGAGCATCCACGATGCAGAGAAAGTCGTGGACAGCACATACAGCGAGTTGGTCACGCCACAGGTAAAAGGTAAGAGGACAGAAAGGGAGCGGGTGGCCAATAGCCAGCAAAACAGCAGGCAGGTAGTGCAGGAGTCCCCTGCGGTCATCTCCCTAGTCAACAGGTTTACCATTTTGGATACTGTTGAGGGAGATGGCTCATCAGGGGAATGCAGCAGCAGCCAAGTTCATGGCACCATGGGTGGCTCTGCAGCACATGATGGGGGAAAAAAGAGGGGAAGGGCTATTGTAATAGGGGATTCAATTGTCAGGGGAATAGATAGGCGTTTCTGCGGCCGCAAAAGAGACTCCAGGATGGTATGTTGCCTCCCTGGTGCAAAGGTCAGGGATGTTACTGAACGGCTGCAGAACATTCTGGAGGGGGAGGGTGAACAGCCAGTTGTCGTGGTGCATATTGGCACCAACGATATAGGGAAAAAAAGGGATGAGGTCCTACAAGGTGAATTTAGGGAGCTAGGAGATAAACTCAAAAGTAGGACCTCAAAGGTAATAATCTCTGGATTATTACCAGTACCACGGGCCAGTCAGAGTAGAAATAGGAGGATATTGCAGATGAATACGTGGCTTGAAAAATGGTGCAAGGGGGAGGGATTCAAATTTTTAGGGCACTGGGACCATTTCTGGGGGAGGTGGGACCAGTACAAACAGGACGGTCTGCACCTGGGCTGGAATGGAACCAATGTCCTTGGGGGAGTGTTTGCTAGTGCTGTCGGGGAGGATTTAAACTAATGTGGCAGGGGGATGGGTACAAGAGCAGAGAGGCAGGTGGGTGTAAAACGAGGGTGGAAGCAATAGGGAGCAAGGTGAAAAGTAAAAGGGGTAAGAGCATTGTAAAAACAAGCCTGAAGGCCTTGTGTCTCAATGCAAGGAGTATTCGTAATAAGGTGGATGAGTTGAACGTGCAGATAGCTATTAATGAGTATGATATAGTTGGGATCACGGAGACATGGCTCCAGGGTGACCAAGGCTGGGAGCTGAACATCCAGGGGTATTCAATACTCAGGAGGGATAGAGAGAAAGGAAAAGGAGGTGGGGTAGCGTTGCTGGTTAGAGAGGAGATTAACGCAATGGAAAGGAAGGACATTAGCTTGGAGCATGTGGAATCCGTATGGGTAGAGCTGCGAAACACTAAGGGGCAGAAAACGCTAGTGGGAGTTGTGTACAGGCCACCTAACAGTAGTAGTGAAGTTGGGGATGGTATAAAACAGGAAATTAGAAATGCGTGCGACAAAGGCAAAACAGTTATAATGGGTGACTTCAATCTACATATAGATTGGGTGAATCAAATTGGCAGGGGCGCTGAGGAAGAGGATTTTTTGGAAAGTATGAGGGATAGTTATCTAAATCAACATGTAGAGGAACCAACGAGAGAGCAGGCTATTTTAGACTGGGTATTGAGTAATGAGGAAGGGTTAGTTAGCAGTCTTATTGTGCGTGCCCCCTTGGGCAAGAGTGACCATAATATGGTCGAGTTCTTCATTAGGATGGAGAGTGACATTGTTAATTCAGAAACAATGGTTCTGAACTTAAGGAAAGGTAACTTTGAGGGTATGAGACGTGAATTGGCCAAGATTGACTGGCAATCAATTCTAAAAGGGTTGACGGTGGATACGCAATGGAAGACATTTAAAGACTGCATGGATGAACTACAAAAATTGTTCATCCCAATTTGGCAAAAGAATAGATCAGGGAAGGTAGTGAATCCGTGGATAACAAGGGAAATCAGGGATAGTATCAAAGCAAAGGATGATGCGTACAAAGTAGCCAGAAAAAGCAGCATACCAGAGGACTGGGAAAAATTCAGAGACCAGCAGAGAAGGACAAAGGGCTTGATTAGGAAAGGAAAAATAGATTATGAAAGAAAACTGGCAGGGAACATAAAAACTGACTGCAAAAGTTTTTATAGATATGTGAAGAGAAAGAGATTAGTTAAAACAAATGTAGGTCCCTTGCAGTCAGAAACAGGTGAGTTGATCATGGGGAACAAGGATATGGCGGACCAATTGAATAACTACTTTGTATCCGTCTTCACTAAGGAAGACATAAATAATCTGCCGGAAATAGCAGGGGACCGCAGGTCAAAGGAGTACTTGAGTGAAATCCAGGTTAGTCGGGAAGTGGTGTTGGGTAAATTGCATGGATTAAAGGCCGATAAATCCCCAGGGCCAGATAGGCTGCATCCCAGAGTACTTAAGGAAGTAGCTCCGGAAATAGTGGATGCATTAGTGATAATCTTTCAAAACTCTTTAGATTCTGGAGTAGTTCCTGAGGATTGGCGGGTAGCAAACGCAACCCCTCTTTTTAAGAAGGGGGGGAGAGAGAAAACGGGGAATTACAGACCAGTTAGTCTAACATCGGTAGTGGGGAAACTGCTAGAGTCAGTTATTAAAGATGGGATAGCAGCACATTTGGAAAGTGGTGAAATCATTGGACAAAGCCAGCATGGATTTACGAAAGGTAAATCATGTCTGACGAATCTTGTGGAATTTTTCGAGGATGTAACTAGTAGCGTGGATGGGGGAGAACCAGTGGATGTGGTGTATCTGGACTTCCAGAAGGCTTTCGACAAGGTCCCACATAAGCGATTAGTATATAAACTTAAAGCATATGGCATTGGGGGTTCAGTATTGATGTGGATAGAGAACTGGCTGGCAAACAGGAAGCAAAGAGTAGGAGTTAACGGGTCGTTTTCACAATGGCAGGCAGTGACTAGTGGGGTACCGCAAGGCTCAGTGCTGGGACCCCAGCTATTTACAATATACATAAATGATCTGGATGAGGGAATTGAAGGCAATATCTCCAAGTTTGCGGATGACACTAAGCTGGGGGGCAGTGTTGGCTGTTAGAAGGATGCTAGGAGAATGCAAGGTGACTTGGATAGGCTGGGTGAGTGGGCAAATGTTTGGCAGATGCAGTATAATGTGGATAAATGTGAGGTTATCCACTTTGGTGGCAAAAATAGGAAAACCGACTACTATCTAAATGGTGGCCGATTAGGAAAAGGGGAGATGCAGCGCGACCTGGGTGTCATGGTACACCAGTCATTGAAAGTAGGCATGCAGGTACAACAGGCAGTGAAGAAAGCCAATGGTATGTTAGCTTTCATAGCAAAAGGATTTGAGTATAGGAGCAGGGAGGTTCTACTTCAGTTGTATAGGGTCTTGGTGAGGCCACACCTGGAGTATTGCGTACAGTTCTGGTCTCCAAATCTGAGGAAGGACATTATTGCCATAGAGGGAGTACAGCGAAGGTTCACCAGACTGATTCCTGGGATGTCAGGACTGTCTTATGAACAAAGACTGCATAGACTCGGTTTATACTCTCTAGAATTTAGGAGATTGAGAGGGGATCTTATAGAAACTTACAAGATTCTTAAGGGGTTGGACAGGCTAGATGCAGGAAGATTGTTCCCGATGTTGGGGACGTCCAGGACAAGGGGTCACAGCTTAAGGATAAGGGGGAAATCCTTTAGGACCGAGATGAGAAGGAATTTTTTCACACAGAGAGTGGTGGGTCTCTGGAATTCTCTGCCACAGAGGGTAGTTGAGGCCAGTTCATTGGATATATTTAAGAGGGAGTTAGATGTGGCCCTTGTGGCTAAGGGGATCAGAGGGTATGGAGAGAAGGCAGGTACGGGATACTGAGTTGGATGATCAGCCATGATCATTTTGAATGGCGGTGCAGGCTCGAAGGGCCGAATGGCCTATTCCTGCACCTAATTTCTATGTTTCTATGTTTCTATGTTTCTATGTATGGAATTAGTGCTTCATGGTCAGTGGACTCTGGCGGCTGATGGGTCTGTTTGTGTGTCTCTGTGACTATATGTGTGGAGAATGCTTTGAAAGTAAGAGTAGGTGAAGGGGCATTCCAAATGATGGAATGCACATGTCATTGTAAATGGGGCCCTCAAAGTATTGATCTTTAAAATGCTAAATCCTTCTATCCGGGGATGCTGCCTGTTCCACTGCGTTACTCCAGCATTTTGTCTCGATCTTTGGTGTAAACCAGCATCTGCAATGCCTTCCTACACAGGCACAAGAAGGTTTCCAACAATGGATTCTCTTTGTATGGAGTTTATATGTTCTTCCTGTGACCGCTCGGGTTTCCTCTGGGTGCTCCGGTTTCCTCCCACGTTCCAACAACGTGTGTGTTTGTAGGTTTATTGGCCTCTGTAAATTGCCCTGAGTGTGTAGGATGTGAAACAGGGAAAACATAGAACTAGTGTATGGGTGATTGATGGTCAGTGCAGACTCAGTGGGCAGAAAGGCCTGTTTCCATGCTGCATCTGTTGAAAAAGATTGGTGAGCATGATACCCGAATTCAAACGTCACGGAAAAACCAACACATTTTAGTTTGTTCAGACAAGAACACCCAAGAATGTTTTTATTCAAAGAGAACAACAAAGTACTAAAGGTTTGCAGGTACAAAGTCCAACAGTGAGCATTGTTTAATCTAATGTTATACTTTGAACATTGTAGCAGTAGGGCATTCAGCACAGGGAGGCTGTCCCATTGAGGGGGGACGAGGACAAAGGGGGAACTGTGGGGGTGGGAGTGCCACCAAGAATGAAGGGGGAACTGGTGGGGATGTGGTCTGCTGCCATGTGTGACAACAGGCAGTGGATAGGACTGTTCGGTACTTTTGTAACTTTGTCTGTACCAACACATGGCGACACTTTTGTACTGCCTAGGTTCAGTTTGGTTTATTGTCACGTGTACCGAGGTACAGTGAAAAGCTTTTTGTTGCATGCTAACCAGTCAGTAGAAATACAATACATGATTACAATCAATGCATTTGCAGTGTAGAGACGCATGATAAGGGAATAATGTTTAGTGCAAAGTGAAGCCAGCAAAGTCCAGTCTAGGATAGACCGAGGTTGTATGGAAAACAAAGCATTTCACTATACCCAGGTACCCTGGGTACATGTCACAATGGAGTATCATTCATTCTTTCCTTCATTCATCGATCCTATTCCTCCCACCATATTTTCCATAAAACACAGTCACTCATGGCTGTCAATGCTCCTTTGATTTGTTTTTTCCATTAACCTGTGTTGAGCTGGTTAATGGGTTTTGTGAAATGCAGCACAGTGGTGCAATGGTAGAGAGCTGCTGCCTCATCGTGCCAGAGACCCAGGTTCAATCCTGACCTCGGGTCTGTCTGTGTGGAGTTGCACGTTTTCGCCGTGACCGCTGTGGTTCCTCTGGGTGCTCTGGTTTTATGCCACACCGCAAAGGCATGCAAGTTTGTAGGTTAATTTGCCTATGTAAATTGCCCCTGGTGTAATGAGTGGATGAGAATGTGGAATAACTAGAGTGAATGGGAGATCAATGGTCAGCATGGACTCTGTGGGCTGAAGGGCCCTGAAGGAGACCCGGGTTCGATCCCGATGTCTGTATGGAGTTCATACGTTCTACCCTTGACCTGCGTGGGTTTTCTCTGAGATCTTTGGTTTCCTGCCACATTCCAAAGACGTGCAGGTTTGTAGGTTAATTGGCTTGGTAAATGTAAAAATTGTCCCAGGTGCGCGTTAATGTGCAGGGATCACTGGTCAGCACGGACCTGGTGGGCCAAAGGGCCTGTTTCCGCGCTGTATCTCGAAACATAGCCATGTTGAACATTGTTGAAAAGGATAGTAAAAGCCTTGTCCCACTGTACGAGTACATTCGAAGAGTTCTCCCGAGTTTGCCCTGATTCGAACTCAGAGATTTACGGTAATGGCCACTCGTCGGTACTCGGGGCTCTCGTGGACATTTTTCAACATGTTGAAAAATCTTCATGAGTCTTCCCGAGCTTACCTGCCATTAGCAAGTCTTCCCGAGTACCTGCCGTTAGCGTTACGATCCGCTAAGAGACGTCCCCGAGCTCCGACATACCCACTACATTCATTCTCCGTGCTTCCCACGAGTTAGATTTTTTTTTAAACTCGGAAGAGCTCTTGAATGAACGCGCATCGTGGGACAGGGCCCATTAATTCATTAATGCTCGCAAGAATAGTAATGTTAAAATTGACTTTAGTAAAATACAGAAAACACTTTGCAATATGCAGTAGGTCATATGTGGGAAGAAAAGCAGAGCTAATGTTTCAGGCCAGAGGCCCTTCAGTACCGGGAATGAGTAGAAAGAAGAATTGAGGAACTGAAGATGCTAGTTAACAAAAAAAGACACAGTGTTGGAATAGCTCAGTGGGACGGGCAGCATTACTGGAGAATGTGGGATGGTGATGATTCTGGTTGGGGCCATTCTTCAGACTGATTGTGAGGGTAAATAAAGCTGGAAGCGAGGAGGGGCAGGACAAAGTGTGGCAGATGATAGATGATAGATACCAACATTATCGCCTCCTCACCTATGTTCACCTATTACCTGCCCCTCCTCTGAAGAAGGGATTCGGCCTGAAACATTACCTATTGTCTTCGCTCCATAGATGCTGCCTCATCCGCTGAGTTTCTCCAGCACTTTTGTCTAACTCCTTTCATCCAGATTCCTTCATCGCCTCCTCCCCATCCACACTGCCCATACCAACCTCCTATAATTAGTCTGAAGAAGGATCCTTTTCCACAACAACTCATATCCATGTTCTCCAGTGATACTGCCTGACCTGTCCAGTTGTCCCAGCACTTTGTTTATTTTTCTAGGAGAAAAAAGAAGCATGTTAAGTTGCAGGAAGTGTGGGGGAGGGAGAATGTCTTTCAAAGATAAACACAGAAAGCTGGAATAACTCAGCGGGACATGCAGCATATCTGGAGAGAAGGAATGGGTGACATTTCAGGTCGAGGCTCTTTTCCAGCCTTTCGAAGCATTATCTGGTAGAATTTAATGAGATAGACATCTGTTCGTGGTCAAATGCGTTATCTGAAAGCTGAATGTAAATTGCACTGTTAAGGCTTTACAATACGTAATTGGTTAAAATGTGCAAGGAATTAACATATGGGCTTAATTGTCCTCGTGTTTTGAAGGGAAGCTCACAGCATGTCTCAATTGCATGTCAACCTAGTATCATAAAAATGACTGCTGCAGGAATTCAGGTGGTGGTGGAACACCTTTGTAAGAAGGAACTGCTGATGCAGGAACTGAAGATAGACACAAAATGCTGGAGAAACTCAGTGGGTCAAGCAGCATTTCTGACAAAAAGAAATAGGTGACGTTACAGGTTGAGACCCTTCCTCACATCTTCAACAGTCAAGAGTGTTTTATTGTCACATGTCCCAGATAGGACAATGAGATTCTTCCTTGCTGCACATCAGAATGGAATGAAATTTGGAGGGAATTAAATTGTTCACAATGATTTTTAACTGGTACAGTAAGTCACTTCTATTATTCATAAACCATTTGCTGGGGTATGTAGTAATATTTTAAATGACATAAGACCAAGTCTGCATGAGAAGTCATCTTGTGATACAGTTTAGGATTTGGCAGGAAATGCTAAAAATATGGTTCGACACGGTGGTGCAGCGGCAGAGCTGCTGCCTCACAGCACAAGGACATGGGTTCAATCCTGACTACGGTTTCTGTCGGTTCATACGGTTTGTACGAACTTCCCATCCCATGACCGGCGCGGGTTTCCTCCGGGTGCTCCGGTTTCCTCCCACACGCCAATGACATACCAATTACGTTAGTAAAATTCTAAATTGTCCCAAGTGTGTGCATAGAATAGTGATAGTGTGCGGGGATCGCTGGTCGGCATGGAATCGGTGGGCTGAAGGACCTGTTTCTGCACTGTATCTCTAAATCAAACTAAATTCCCAGAAAGCATGGAAAATGTTAAGCTTAAGGAGAGGAAATCTGAATTCACGTTCTGGACCGTCATCATTTAATTTGGCAACTAAAATGTCGCAACTCTATTTACCTCCACAGATGCTGTTGGACCATTTCCAACATGTTATATTTCTGTGTCAAGTTTATAGCACCACGACATTATTTTACATTATTTTCTACTGAAAACGGAAAGGTTATTTGGTAGTTTTTGTAATGTAATCAGTCTTTTGCTGATTAATATTGAGAGTCGAGTCCAGCAATACAATCCTCAGGACTCGAGCAATTGTTCTCTTGACCTGTTGTGGATTTATCAGAGAGAACAGTAAGGATGTGTATGAGTGCAGTTATGCCTGCTGAAGTATGTACATTTTTGAGAAGGGAGGAAAAATGGGAGATAAAGATTAATCACCAGTTCAGTAGACATTTAACAAGGTTACACTTAAAGCGTTTGTAAACATTTGTGAGGTAGGATCAGGTTATTTTACTGGAAGGTAATTTTCCCCGAGTAAATGTGGGTGATGGGAAAATTGAGAGGCGAGGGAAGTTAATGGGAATGTGAGATTTACATGGAAACAAAGAAACATGGAAAATACTGTAGGTGCAGGAAGAGGCCATTCGGCCCTTCGAACCAGCCTGTTTCTGCTCTGTATCTGTAAACTAAACTATTAACGTCTGTATCGATGCAATATGATCATGGCTGATCATCCAAAATCAGTATCTCGTTCCTGCTTTTCCCACCATATCATTTGATTCCAATAGCTAAGAGCTAAATCTAACTCTTAGTCTTGTCTTGAAAACATCCAGTGAAGTAGTCTCCACTGCCTTCGGTGGCAGAGAATACCACAGATTCACAACTATCTGGTTGAAAAGTTCTTCCTCATCTCAGTTCTAAATTGCCTACCCCTTAGTTTTAAACTGACCCCTGGTTCTGGACTCCCGCAACATTTGGAACAGTTTTGTGTGGGATTAGTGCTTGACCGCTCGCACAGACACAAGTTTCCGTGTTCGATGACTTTATTTTCATCAGTATTTTGATACAGACGTTAATAGTTTAGTTTAGAGATACAGAACAGAAACAGGCCCTTCGGCCGACCGAGTCCGCACCGGCCAGCGATTACCGCACTATCGCCACTTTACACACACATACACGCACACACTAGGGACAATCTGATATTTACACCAAGCCCATTAATCTACAAACCTGTACGTCTTTGGAGTGTGGGAGGAAATCAAAGGTCTTGGA
Source organism: Raja brachyura (assembly GCA_963514005.1). The sequence goes on from CAUPSL010000303.1 coordinate 265,567, forward strand.
GGAAACCCATGCGGGTCACTGGGAGAATGTACAAACTCCATACAGACAGCACCTGTAGTCAGGATCGAACCCGGGTCACTGGCGCTGTCAGGCAGTAACTCTACCTCTACTACACCGTGCCGCCCATAATAATGCTGCCCACTGGAACAGTTTCCATGTTTTTCAATCATCAATATTCTCACTAGAATGGGCCATAACAAAGTACACCCTGTGGAAAACGTTCAGTAACTTGGGGAAAAAAGATTAAAAATAATTGTTAAATTACATTGTAAAGGACAATGTCAACAGAAAACAAATGTGATCCATGAACTAGTTGATCGTTGCCTTACCTCAGCCACCATCCACTGAATGCTGCCACTGAGTGGTATATTTGTGGGATACTTTGTAGGATTACGTGGAATAAAAACATACATCAATCATAATTGATTTAAACGGTACACAGGATGCCAGGTTTTATTTACACTGTATTTGTAAACACAGAACAATGATGCACAAGGCAGGATGTACAGGAAGGAACTGCTGAAGCTGGTTAAAACAGAACATAGACACAAAAAGCTGGAGCAACTCAGCGGGACAGGCAGCATCTCTATTTCTGGGTGATGTTTCTGGTCGAGACCCTTTTTCAGACCCTATTTACATTAATTCCACGTCACCATGTGGTCTATACCCCTCTATTTCCTGCCTGTTCATGTGTGTGAATGCTTATCCACATATATTGTGCTGTAGCATCTGCATCCACCTCTCCTGAGAGTGTGTTCCAGGCATCTACCACTTTCTGTGTCCCAAAGCAGCCTCTTTTGCATCGGCATAGACTGGACGACCATTTAAAAAGCACTTGCATTCTGTCTGTCAATGCCCGCTGGATCTCCCAGCTCCTAACCTTTCAACTCCCCTTCCCAGTACCAGACCAACCATCCTGTCTTTAGCTTCTGCCATTGCCAGAGTGAGGACACATGAAATCTGGAGGAACAGCACTCCATGTTCTACTTGGATAGCTTACAGTCCAATGATATCAACATTGTTAAAGAAGGAACTGCAGATGCTGGAGAATCGTGGGTTTTACACAAAAAGCTGGAGAAACTCAGCGGGTGCAGCAGCATCTAAGGAGCGAAGGAGATAGGCGACGTTTCGGGTCGAGACCCTTCTTCACATTGAATTGTTCAATTTGAGGCAATACCCACCCCTTCCTCTAATCCGACAACCACCCTTCCCCCCCCCCCCCAACACCCGCTCTTTCCTGTCCACCCTGGTGTGCACCTATTCACCTATTTCTCCCACTCTCCCAATCAAAGATCCTATGGCAAGCAAGATGGATCACTCGACAAACAGAAGCCAGTTACGGAAACATCCTCGTAAAAATAAAAGTAATTTGGTAAAAATCTTCTCCTCGTTTTCAGAATTTTAATTTATTAACACAAACTGTTCCCCCGCAACGTTGATTACACTGCGAGTCGGGTCGGGTCGGTTTACGGAAATGGATGAAAAAAAGGCCCTTATTCCGTTCCGTTGCGTACTCCATGTCAGCCCATTGCATTTGGCAGGAGTGATCTATCTTGCCCCCCCGCTTTAGGATCTTTCCTCCCAATCACTCAGTTCCTTTCCCCTTTGTTTATGCATCTCCCCTCCTCAATTCTCTCATTGCACTTTTATCCCCTATCTTTCTCCTCCCCCCCCCCCCCCCCACCCCCTTGTCTCCTTCCACCTTTGGCCCTTCATCTGGCTTTAGATTTCACTCCTCTTATCTCCTTACCTGACACCCTTTGTCTCTTGTGTAAGAAGGAACTGCAGATGCTGGTTTAAACCGAAGATAGAAACAAAAAGCTGGAGTAACTCAGCGGGACAGGCAGTATCTCTGGAGAGAAGGAATGGGTGATGTTTCTGGTCGAGACCCATCTTCAGACCCTTTGTCACCTTTTCACCTCTAGCCGTTGCCACTTACTCCACCCATCTACTTATCAAATCTGTTCTCAAGTCGCACCAGCTTCTCGTTTTCACCCAACAAATAGCTTTTGTTTGGCCTGTTTCCCTTATCATCATTACTTTTTTGCATATCTTTCATTCACTGTTCTTTACCTCTCTACACCATTGTCTATATCTCTTGTTTCCCTTATCCCCAACTAGTCTGATGAAGAATCTTGACCTAAAATGTCACCCATTCCTTCTCTCCAGGGATGCTGCTTGGCCCGCTGAGTTGCTCCAGCATTTTATGTCTTATCACCTGTATCACTTGTCAGGCTTTGTCCCAGCCCCACCTCTCTTTTTCAGCTTTCTATTACAGTCAGTCTGAAGAAGTGTCTGACCCAAAACATCATCTGTCCATTCTAGACTGCAGGAGTACGTGCTGAGGGGGAAAACATTGCTCCAGATATTACCTGACCTGCTGCATCCCTGCAGCCCTTTGTGTTTTGCAGTGCATAGTATATATGATGTGGATGTGAATATAGGTGGTTTGATTACTAGGTTTGCAGATGACATGTACATTGATGGATTCATAAACATTGAATAAGGTTGTCTATGGATACAGTGGGATACAGATTATCTCGAGAGCTGGATGGAGCAATAGTAGAAGAAATGTAATCTGGACATGTGTGAAGTTGTGTGCATCCTCATGTCATGTTCTGGTAGGACATAAAAGGTCAGAACCTGAGGGGTGTTAATGTACAGAGTCTCTTTGGATTGCAAGTTCATAAGTTACGTAAAAATGCCGACAAGGGTAGACAGGAAAGCAAAGAATGCACTTTGGCATGTTTGTCCGCTTAGACATAGAAGCATAGAAAATTGGTGCAGGAGTCGGCCATTCGGCCCTTCAAGCCAGCACCACCATTCAATATGGTCATGGCTGATCAACCAAAATCAGTACCCCGTTCCTGCTTTCTCCCCATATCCCTTGATTCCGTTAACCCTAAGAGCTAACTCTCTCTTGAATACATTCAGTGAATTGGTCTCCGCTGTCTTCTGTGGCACAGAATTCCACAGATTCACAACACTCTGGGTGAAAATGTTTTTCCCCATCTCAATCCTAAATGGTCTTCCCCTTATTTTCCTGCATCTAGCCTGTCAAATCCCTTTATCGTTTTCGGCGTTTCCGTAAGATCCCCTCTCATCCTTCTGAATTCCAGTGAATATAAGCCCAGTTGATTCATTATTTTATCATATGTTAGTCCTGCCGTCCTGGTGAACTTTGTTGCATTCCCTCAATAGCAAGAATGTACTTCTTCAAACTAGGAGACAAAGACTGCACACAGTATTCCAGGTGGAGTCTCATCAGGGCCATGTATAACTGAATAGACTCAGTCATCAAGTATATGAGTTGAGAAATCAAACAAAACATTGGTTAGGCTGCACATGGAGTATTGTTGAGAGTTGTGGTCGTTCCAGTACTAACGTTACTGTGCGGGGATCACTGGTCGGCTGTGGGCTGAAGGGCCTGTTTCTGCAATGTATCTCTAAACTAAAAAGGATGTGATGAATAGTGCAGAAGGGTTTTGCCAGGTTGTTGCCTGGAATAAAGGTGTGTGGTTATGTGAAGAGATTGGATAGGCTGCATTTATTCTCACTGGAATGCAGGAGTGAGATAATGAGGGCTATAGGTAGTGTCGGAAGGATATGCAGATACTGGTTTAAACCAAAGAAAGACACAAAAAGCTGGAGTAACTCAGTGGGACAGGCAGCATCACTGGAGAGAAGGAATTAGTGACATTTCGGCTCAAGACCCTTTTTATTCAGGTTTTGACCCTTCTTCAGGAAGGTTCAACAGATGCTGGTTTACACAGAAGACAGACATAAAATGCTGGCGTAACGCAGTAGGACAGGCAGCATCACTGGAGAGAAGGAATGAGTGACATTTCTAAACATTATCCATTCCTTCTCTCCAGAAGTACTGCCTACCCTGCTGAGTTACTCCAGCATTTTGGGACAATATTTGGGGTATAGATAGTATAGAGGGTAACTGCCTCTTTCCCAGGGCAGTGGAGACTAGAACTGGAGTTTTAACGTGATGGGAGAGAAATGTCAAGGGGATCTGAGCAGATGTTTCTCACTGTAGTAGTTATCTGGAATGAGCTGCAGGGGAGATGGTAGAGGCAGATATAACCACAATGTCTATACAACATTTGGGCTTTTGGTAGGAAAGTCAGGGAGGGATAAGGGCATAATTCATGTAATTGTAGATAAGCATCTCGGTCAGCATAGACAAGATTGGGCAAAAGGGCCTGTTTATATGCTGCATGATTCAGTTTTTTTAAGATTATTTCTGTGGTTTTCATGTTGCTAACTCTATTAGCCAGAATAACCACTGAAAATGACTATCAAGCAGGCTTCACCGGAGAGAACACTGCCTGAACCAAAGGAAGTGAGATATGTAAAATAGGTTCTTTCGTTTTTTTAGTTTAGCTATACAGCATGGAAGCAGGCCTTTCGGCCCACCAAGTCTGCACCGGCCAGCGACTAACCCGCACACTAACACTATCCTATGGACACGAGGGCCAATTTAACACGTGCATCAAGCCAGTTAACCTACATTCCTGCACGTCTTTGGAGTGCGGGAGGAAATCGAAGATCTCGACAAAAATCCACGCAGGTCACTGGGAGAACGTACTATCTCCGTAGAGACATCATCCATAGTCAGGATTGAAACCGGGTCTCTGGCACTGCAAACACTAGGCAGCAACTCTACCGCTGTGCCTCTGTGCCGCCCTTATTGGTAACTTTGTGTGATCTTATTTTGTTTGGATGCAAATTCTATCGGAACGCTTTCTCAAAAAGATACATAATGATGTAGAAACAACGAACTGCAGATGCTGGTTTGTACCAAAGTGTGTCACAAAATGCTGGAGTAACTCAACGGGTCAGACAGCATCTCTGTAGAAAAAGGATGGGTGATGCTGGGTGAAGCTTCAGGTTGGGACCCTTCTTCAGACTGATGCGTTGGGTTTGGGAACCTTCTTCAGACTAAACCTGCATGAGACTGAAGTAGGGTCCTGACACGAAGTGCCATCCAGCCTTTTTCTCCAGAGATGCTGTGGTCTTGCTGAGTTACTTTAGCACTTAGTGTCTAAGGTTGATAATGAGTTGTTCAATCTTGATTTATTTGTGATGTTAATTTCTGCATGTTCACAGGGCAGACTGTGAGAGTTAACAGTTGAAAAACTAGTCGAACAGGAAATGTGTGGTATTTGAGGAAGTGTGAATGTGGGGCCTCTCCAGTGAGATAATAGTGGAACTCCCTGACAAAAGGGGATGTGGTGAACTATCAGAAAGTCACCAGGTGGTTCTATCAAAACAGAAGTTAAATGTTACATTAATATTTTTAGAGTCTGCTCTTGATGTACTGGCATGATGCAAACCGATTTGGCCAGCCTACTGTATATTGCAGCTCAAGATGATATAGAGATATAGCATGGGAGCAGGCTCTTCAGTCCACCAAGTCCATGCTGAACAGCGATCCCCGTACAGTAGAAATATCTAATAGACTTGCAACAATTTATAATCTTTACCAAAGCCTATTAAACTACAAACCCGTCTTTGGAGTGTGGGAGGAAACTTAAGCACCCAGGGAAAACCCACAGGTAGAATGTAAAAACTCCATACAGACAGCACCCATGGTCAGGATTGAACCTGGCCATCTCTCGTGCTGTAAGGCAGTAACTCTACCGTTGTTCCACCGTCACCCTTTTGTTTGGAATCGTGACAGAAGTCTCGTCGTGGCGATCCCCGGAACCGACGGCACGATGTACTCTGTGACGTGTCGGGCGACCAATTCTGTCAACATGTTGGATGACGACAGGAGCCAACAGCGAGCTACATGTCGTCTGACACACAAGTGAATGAACCCTTGTTAGACTAATCAAATGCAGGTTACGACATAAATATGATGTGATGCAACTAATTGAGAGTGCAGCATAGAGAGTGCAGCACAGAAACAAGCCCTTTGACCCACTAAGTCCATGCTAACCTTTTTGGGACCTGATCTCTTTTTATCTTCCTGATATTTCCAATACCCACCCCTAGATATTACTATTTAATGACACACGGTGTAATAAATGGTGGCCTGGGAACCAAATAACTGCCGTGACTCACCTTTGTGGGTGGAATATCTGAATATCATATCATTTCCAAATGTTGATCAGTAAGGGCGGCACAGTGGGGCTGTGATAGAGTTGCTGCCTTAAAGTGCCAGAGCCCCAGGTCCGATCCTGACTATGGGTACTGTCTGTAGGGAGTTTGTACGTTCTCCCCATGACCAGTGTGGGTTTTCTCGAAGATCTTTAGTTTCCTCCCGCACTCCAAAGACGTACAGGTTTGTAGGTTAATTGGCTTGATATAAACGTAAATTGTCCTTCGTGTGTAGGATAGTGTTAATGTGCGGACTCGTGCTGAAGGGCCTGTTTCCACACTGTATGTCTAAGCTAAACTAAAATAATCTAAGTTAGCTTGACATTTGGAATCATATAAGCATGGAAACAGGCCCTTCAGCCCACCTTATCTATGCCGGCCAAGATGCCCCATCTAACCTTGACCCACCCACCTATATTTCAGCTTAATTTAATTGATTATTAATGTCACGTGAAAATGTTTCGTGTGTGCTATCCAGTCAGTGAAAAGACTACATTACTATGAAGCCGTTCACAATATATAGATACAGGATAAAGGGTATCATGTTTAGTGCAAATTAAGTCCAATTGGTGTTTTGCCGGTTTCCCTCCAAACCTTTCCTATCCATAGAAATGTCTATTGCTTGGCAATAATTGTATTATTTTATTTGTGTCTAGGGCCTCACACACTGATCTATTACTACACCCTGAACCACGGGAATACTAATCTACCAGAATATAGTGTGGTGGGTGTTCCGGACGGTTGTGAGATACAGTATCATGACAAAAACATGGCCATTACAGTTCCAAGACAGAAATGGATGGCGGCTGCATTTGACAGGAGTTACTGGGTAAGAAATACGGTTTTCACAACTGGTTTCCATGGAATCATCAAAGGGGAAGTCGCCGAATGGATGCGGAGGCATAGCAAAACAACAGGTTAGTTCATTCATTTGAATAAAGTTGGATTGTGATCAATGTAAATGAAAAAATCTCTCAGAAATACCGCGCTGTGCCAGAGATCCAGGTTAGATCCTGACCTCAAGCCAGTTGGCACGTTCACCCTGTGACCACACATATTTCCTCCGGGTGCTCCATTTTTGTCCTATATCGTGCAAACGTGCAGGTTTGTAGTTAATTGGGCACTGTAAATTGCTCTTGTTGTGCAGAGATTGGGTGAGAGTGTGGATAACATACTGTAGATGTGTAGGAATGAACTGCAGATGCTGGTTTACAGCATAGACACAAAATGCTGGAGTAACTCGGCGGGACAGGCAGCATCTCTGGATAGAAGACTCTGCATACCTTGGGTATTCATTATGAACACATATTCATCTATTCATGATTCATGATTAATTACTTTTTAAGACATTGCTTTTTGTTACCTCTTTGGTTACACATTAAACAAATTATATTTAAACTATAACTCTGGACAGGATAAGGTGTGTACAATACATCAAAATATTATGCACTGGGCATAATTTCTATCAATTTTCCATACCTTGCAATATTTATTATTATTTTCAAATTGCATGTGAATTAATGTGAATAAGACATTTATTGGATTATCGTCAGATTGATTGAACCATGTTTATCGAATCATATTGCCTTAAAAAATATGATGTTTTATTTGCATTAATCACGGTGCGCATATTATCTGCAACATTGTTATGTTTATGAGATTTATGAGCATATTGCCGGGGCTCAAGGGTGTGAACAAGAGTGAGAGATTGGGCAAGCCAGGGCTTTATTCCATGGAGCACAGTAGGCTAAGGGGTGATCATATAGGGGTGCTTAAAATCATGAGGGGAATTGATAGAGTGTATGCGCGGAGCCTTTTACCCAGAGAAGGGGAATAAAATACCAGAGGACATGGGTTTAATGTGAGAGAGCGAAGATTTGATTGGAACCTGGGGGGCAATCTTTGTGCTCAGATAGTGGTAAGTATATGGAATGAGCTGCCAGAGAATGGAGTTGAGGCAGGTACAATGACAATATTTAAAAGACACTTGGACAGGGCATGGGAAAGGTTTCGAGTGATATAGTATCTACTCTTTGCAGGGTAAATAGGACTAGCTTAGATGGGGTATCTAGATTAGCATGAACAAGTTGAGCCAAAGGGCTTGTTTCCATGCTGTGTGACTCTCTCTATGACTGCTTTTGTAGCAAAGAGCCCTGCTGCCTCACAGCTCCAGTGATCCGGGTTCAATCATCTCCAGTGCAGCCTGTGTGGAGTATAAAGGGCCTGTCCCACTTGCGTGTCCTTGGCAAGCAAATTAATCGACCTCGTCGTTGCGTTGAGGCGCACGGGCATCCAGTGGCCGCGCGGGGCCGGTCCCACTGAGAGGCGCGGAGGGGTATGTAGTTGTGCGCGGCATCGTGCGGCGCTCCGAAACTTTGTAGCGAACTAAATCTTCGCGCGCCACCGGCCTGTTGCGTAACTGACGGCCAAAGTGGGACAGGCCCAAGACTCTGGCGCGATGCAACGTCTCACCTCCAGCAGCAGCAGAAGCAGGCAAACGATCGCCGAGCTCGGCCTGGGGATCACGGCCGTTGCGGTCCGGATCCGCCCACACTTCTACTCCCAGAGCGGGGCCAAGAAAATTGAAGATAGACACAAAATGCTGGAGTAACTCGGCGGGACAGGCAGCATCTCTGGAGAGAAGGAATGGATGACGTTTCGGGTCAAGACCCTTCTTTCAGACTGAAGAAGAGTCTCGACTTGAAACATCACCCATTGCTTCTCTCCAGAGATGCTGCTGGTCCCGCTGAGTTACTCCAGCATTTGGTGTCCATCTTCAAATGACGTCACGCGCTCCAGACGGCTGTGCAGGCGTATGAAGTCGCACGCGACCTTGACTGGACCGTCGCGCTTCAACGCGACCACGAGGTCGCTTAATTAGCGTGTCAAGGACAAGTAAGTGGGACAGGGGTTTAAGCATTCTCCCTGTGACAATGTTTGTTCTCCTGTTTCCTCCCACATACCAAAAATGTGCTGATTTAGTAGATTAATCCACCCGTGCAAATTTCTCTTCGTAAAGGTGCATTTGTGGCATTGATAGAAGTGAGGAAGATCCGTGTTGTTCTCAGGGATAAAGTGGGCTCAGGAGGCTGTTCTTTATCTCTGGGCTAAAGTTCACAGACTCTTCTTTTCAAGGAGTGAGCAGTTTTTAAGCAAACTCACCAGCAAATCCTTACAAATTTCTACACCCCCTCCTCCAACCTCCTTTGATTCATCAATCAATGCCAGAGGGAATGATTCACCTAAAGCTCCTGTCCCACTTGGGTGACCTCTACCGCGACCCATAGTCCCGGCAAGGTCACCACGAGGTCGTAGGAGGTCTTCGTCACTCTCCTTCATGGTCGAGAGTGGTCTCCGCGTAGTCCAGGGTTCAGCTAGGCCGTGGCCTATTTTTCAAAATGTTAAAAGTTGATCGCGACTAAAAATAGGTCGCCGTGGGAAAAATCTATTTTTTTAGTTGTTGGTCTAGTCGAAGCCGGTCGTAGTTAGCCATGATGCTAGTCGTAGGTAGTCAAAGATAATAGAAACAAAGAAACATAGAAAATAGGTGCAGGAGGTGGCCATTCGGCCCTTTGAGGCAGCACCGCCATTCATTGTGATCATGGCTGATCAATAACCCGTGCCTGCCTTCTCCCCATATCCCTTGACTCCACTCGCCGCTAGAGCTCTATCTAACTCTCTCTTAAATCCATCCAGTGACTTGGCCTCCACTGCCCTCTGTGGCAGGGAATTCCATAAATTCACAACACTCTTGGTGAAAATGTTTTTTTCTCATCACAGTCTTAAATTCCCTTCCCTGCATTCTAAGAGTGTGGCCCCTGGTTCTGGACTCGCCCAACATTGGGAACATTTTTCGTGCATCAAGCTTGTCCAGTCCTTTTAGAATTTTGTAATAGCTCTGGGGTGAAAGAAAGTTCAGTGGAAAAAAACGGTAATTTAAACAGCAGAACGTCACCTCTTTCACACCAAGGCATGTTCATTCATAGCTGGAGAGTTTTTTGCAGAGGAGACTTGTGTTTTAGAGATGGCACCAAAATGACAGCATCGCAGGAGGAGGGCACAACCCTCAAAAAATCCTGCCATACAGGTGTTGCCCACCCAGGAGGAGGAGTGGCAGGAGGTGCTGCCACAGGAGGAGATAGTGCAGGAGGAGGTAGCCCTGCATGAGAGACCCCTGCGGGGGAAGGCCAGGGTGGTAATATATGTCCCCACCATCACCCCATCCTTCACTGCCTCATTTGAATGCAGCAAAGCAGCCCTTTCTCCTGTGTCTGACACAGCATCAGTTGCAGATGCCCCATTGGTGGTGAGGGAGGGCTGGAGGAAGGTTATGCCCTACACCTTCACCAGGCAGCAGGAGGGGAACCTTGAGGAATGGTTCCAGCAGAATGCCATCCTGTACGAAAAGGAAAATGAGGGGTACAGGGACAGGGACAAGAATGGCATGCTGGCCATCCACTGCCCCTGATGTGTACTTAAAGTTCCATATTTTGTCAAAGCCCAGCGCCACTCTCTTCCAGTCATCTGGTGTACTGGGACAGTCCATCACATCATCTCCATTCACCCATTGAGACCACTTCTTGTGCTTCCTCTTCACTATTGCTCTTCCCCTTCTGCCTTTCTTAAAAGGCTGCTGAAGCAAAAGGGCTACTGCAAACAACAGCAGTTGTATTTTTAGTAACATCATCCAAACTTGTTCCTTCCTTGCTTGCATGGTTCAGAATGATTTTTTAAAAAAAACAACCTGGAAGGCATTTTTTAGTGAGGAAAAATATGCAGACATGACGTCATTTTATCAGGTGATCATTTGAGCTGTAGACACTCGTCACTGGTCGTTGTTGGTTTTCAGTGTGGTTCTCTGAGGTGGAAGGGGGTCGTGCTCATTCACGGACCAATTTGCCAGCGACCATCCTCGAGTAAGAATACGAAGGAAAGGTAGTGCAGTTACACAGCACTGGATATCTTTATGCAATGCAAGCTCGAGTGTACTCGGGTCATGGCCAATAGTACAAATAAACTTGGCAATGAACAGCTTAATGGTCTGCATATATTGGAGAAAGCCTTCAATGCCCATGAGGGGTGAGCCTTATTATATCCATGTTTCTCTAAAAATAGGAAGCACTTTTGTGGTGAAAGGGGCAGCTCGGAGCTTCAAAGGATCTAACCTTATGTGCAGCTTTACATTTGTTTATAGGCAAAAAGCAAAAAAAAAAACACAATATAAGATTAATACATGATCATAATTATAAACAAAGCCAAGAGATTGTGCTGCACGGTGGCACAGTGGTAGAGTTGCTGCCGTACAGCACTTGCAACGCCACAAACGTGGGTTTGATTCTGGCTATGAGTGGTCTCTGTACGGAGTTTGTACGTTCTTGTTGATTCACGTTTTTCTCTCACATCGGTTGTTTCGACAATAATCGACCAGGCACCGGGGTCACTTTAAACGTACGTTTATTGAGCAGGAGTCTCCACACAGGTTAACAACCTAGCAAAGAGTCACGCTCTCTGCCCTTAATTGCAATAGAAACATAGAAACATAGAAAATAGGTGCAGGAGTAGGCCATTCGGCCCTTCAAGCCTGCACCGCCATTCAATGTGATCATGGCTGATCATCCAACTCAGTATCCCGTACCTGCCTTCTCTCCATACACCCTGATTCCAGAACAAGGGGTCACAGTCTAAGGATAAGGGGGAATTCCTTTAGGACCGAAATGAGGAAAACATTCTTTACACAGAGAGTGGTGAGTCTCTGGAATTCTCTGCCACAGAAGGTAGTTGAGGCCAGTTCATTGGCTATATTTAAGAGGGCATTAGATGTGGCACTTGTGGCAAAAGGGATCAGGGGGTATGGAGAGAAGGCAGGTACGGGATACTGAGTTGGATGATCAGCCATGATCACATTGAATGGCGGTGCAGGCTCGAAGGGCCGAATGGCCTACTCCTGCACCTATTTTCTATGTTTCTATGTTTCTATGATCCCTTTAGCCACACGTGCCACATCTAACGCCCTCTTAAATATAGCCAATGAACTGGCCTCAACTACCTTCTGTGGCAGAGAATTCCAGAGACTCACCACTCTCTGTGTAAAGAATGTTTTCCTCATTTCGGTCCTAAAGGAATTCCCCCTTATCCTTAGACTGTGACCCCTTGTTCTGGACTCCCCCAACATCGGGAACAATCTTCCAGCATCTAGCTTGTCCAACCCCTTAAGACTTGGGCTTGTCCAACCCCAATGCTTTATATATGTTAATGCCACCGTTTAGCCCCTCCCACATTACCCAATTAACCAACAGACCTGTACACAATGGTCATGATAACAGGCACGTACACAATGGGAGATGTTAATTAGTGGAACAACACTAGAGCTAAGACAGGGACATTTCTCAGACTTTCGGGAGCCAGTGGTTTGCATATTCTTCAGCCTTCTGAAAATCAGCCACCTCAATCAGACGGGTGCGAGGAATATCAAAGTAGCGATCAGCAGATCAGCATCAGCAGGATAATGTGTATTTCTCAGGATCACAACTTTCTGAAACCTGCAGCCACATAGTCAGCAACTTTGTGTTAAAGAAGGAACTGCAGATGCTGGAGAATCGAGGGTTACACAAAAAGCTGGAGAAACTCAGCGGGTGCAGCAGCATCTAAGTAGCGAAGGAGATAGGCGACGTTTCGGGTCGAAAACCCGAAACGTCGCCTATCTCCTTCGCTCCTTAGATGCTGCTGCACCCGCTGAGTTTCTCCAGCTTTTTGTGTAGTCAGCAACTTTGGTCAGCAGACATTTTAAGTTTCAACCCAGTTCGCCTGACCTCCATTTTCCCTTCACAGAACCATTTTACAGTGTTGATTCAAGATTTACATTCACATTCTCACCGTGATCTGTGTGGGTTTTCCCCGCTATCTTCAGTTTCCACACACGCTCCAAAGGCGTACAGGTTTGTAGGTTAGTTGGCTCGGTATAAATGTAAATAGTCCCCAGTGCGTGTAGGATATTGTTAATGTGTTGGGATCACTGGTTGGTGCAGACTCCGTGGGCTGAAGGGCCTGTTTCTGCACTGTATCTCTAAACTAAACTAAATCAAACTTGCACTAAGGAGGTTCCCAAAGAGTTCAGCCATCCAATAACTCAGCCTAATAAGGTGGAACGAGGAACTGCTTGGTCTACTGAAAATGTATAGAGGTTTGGAGAGAGTTGCCATAATCACTGATGGAAACATTTCAGCGCACAATACTAATGACAACAGGGTAGCGTGGTGGCACAGCGGTGGAGCTGCTGCTTCACAGCTCCAGAAACCTGGGTTCGATCCTGACTCCGGGTGCTGTCAGTACGGAGCTTGTACATTTTCCCTGTGAATGTGAGGGTTTTCTCTGGGTGCTCCATTTTCCTCCAACACTCCAAAGACACACATGTTTGTAGGTTAATTGGCTTCGGTAAAAATTGTAGATTGTACCTCGTATGTAGGATTGTGCTGATGTACAGAGATTGCTGGTCAATGTGGGTACAGTGGGCTGAAGGGCCTGTTTTCATGCTTTATCTCTAACCTATACGAAATAATTGTCAATGTAACAAATATGAGCTTATTTCACACCTGGGGCATAGATCCAGGGTTTCTTTCCTTTCATCTTAATTCCAGGTTCTCTGATAGGAAGAGCCATCCATAAGATAGGATCAGGTTGGGATTCTGCAGTGGTGTTTCTGCCACAGGCATAATTCTTCCAACTTTTGTAAACATATTGCTGCCTCAAAGTGCCATAGACCAAGGTACAAGCCTGCTGTCTGTATGGAGGTTGTACTTTTCCCCCGTGACCGCATGAGGTTTCTCAGAGATCTTGGTTTCCTCCCACACTTGAAAGACATACGGGTTTGTAGGCTAATTGGCTTTATATAAATATAAATTGTCCCTAGTGTGTGTGGGATAATGTTAATGTGCGGGTATCACTGGTCAGTGCGGACTGGCTGGGCTGAAGTGCCTGTTTCCATGCTTCCATTGTCCATGTCATGCTCCTCGTCCTTCCATTTTCCTCTTTGGGAAGCGGGAGCAAAGTAGAAGGGGTAACACAGCTCCCTCTCACTATGTGGAGATGCTACCAGACCCTTGGTCCGGTACCCGGACGTGGCACTGACGGACGAGAAGCTGAAGCAAAGACGTCGAAGCCAAAGAACCAAATAGAAATGAGGCCGAAACGCCAATAAACCGAATGAAGACGAAGACGAAACCCCTACTAACCGAAAGGATGGGACGCCTAAACACAAAGTAACCAAAAGGGTGGGACGCCTAAAAGCCAACGAGCCGAAAAGCTGCATCGCCAAAAGCAAACTTACCGAATGGCTGCTCTGTCGAAACACCACCTATCCGAAAGTCGGCATCACCTCCAAGCTAAAGGACCGACTACCGCTCAACAGATCAGTCCAATAACGGTCTTGACGTTGCCCGGGGCGGGACTTGTCAGCGATTGGTCCAGACCCCCGCGTCCATCACATCACTGTGAACGGATGAACATTGTCCCACATCTCGGCTCCATCCGACCCGCAGCCCGCAGAGGGTGGTCGTGGGAGAGTGGGGGCTGAACCGAGGGGTGCGCACCTTCGGCCGCTTTCAACTTGGTGCTTGGGTTCGGATTACCCAGTCACCTATGGCTTGTGTGGGGAAAATGAACCCCACGCTCCCGTCTCCCCTCTTCTCTCTCTCCCCCTTCTCTCTCCCCCCTCTGTCTTCCCCCTCTCTCTCACCTGGTCTTGGATCAAAAACTTGTACTGAAGTCCCCACATTCTGTCCACACCTTGTTAATCTGTTGCTGCCACGTTTTTATTTCACTATTGGCCATGACCCGAGTATACCCGGGGGTGGCACTGAACAGATTAATCAGGAACAGTTTCCTAGGAAACGGCAAGCAGATGGACCTAAAGATCGTAGCCTGTGTATTATCCAGAGATGATGCCTGACCTGCTGAGTTACCCCAACACTTTGTGTCTTTCTTAATTTTAGGAAGGAACTGCGGATGCTGATTGAAACCGAAGATTAACACAAAAAGCTGGAGTCACTCAGTGGGTCAGGCAGCAAGTCTGGAGAAAGGGAATAGATGATGTTTCTGGTTGAGACCTCCTTCACACCTGCCACCAAAATGTCACATTCCTTTTCACCTGAGATGCTGAGTGACTCCAGCTTCTGGTGTCTATCTTGTGTCCTTCTTAAATTGTGTTGACTTCATGCATGTGGCAATCAGGTGGTTTATATTATTGGCGGAAAATCCCATTGAAAGTAGGAAGTATTCTGCATTATAAGCACAGGTGGAATGGATATGCACATGTTACAATGTCCTGGTACATTGTCCTGTTACCGTGACTCCCATGACTTATGTATGAGTTATTTAATCACCAGTTCCAGTGTGAGGAAGGATGAGAATGGCAAAGGAATGGAAGCTTGCATAACCAAAAAGGTGATAAACTTAACTAGAAAGAAAGAAAAAGAAAGTGCATGTAAGGATCAGGAGGATGGAATCAGGCAGGAGCTATGAGGAATGTAAAGAAAGGAGGGAATAACTCGAGTGGGTGAGTAGAGGGTGGCACAGTGGCACAGCTGGAGAGTTGCTGCCTTGCAGCACCTGCAGCGTTGGAGACCCGCCTTTGATCCTGACTACGGGTGCTGCCTGTAAGGAGCTTGTACGCTCTCCCCATGACTACGTGGGTTTTCTCCGAGATCTTCGGTTTCCTCCCACACTCTAAAGACGTACAGGTATGTAGGTAAATCGGCTTAGAATAAATGTAAATTGTCCCTAGTGTGGGCTGAAGGGCCTGTTTCTGCGCTGTATCTCTAAAGCTTAAAACTAAAGGGGCCCATAGAGGCCACAAAGTGGCTTTGGTGAGTCGGATTACAGAAAATCCCACATCTTTTTCAAGGTTTCAAGGTCAGTTTATTGTCACATGTACCAATTAAGGTTCAATGAAATTCAGATTACGATATAGTCACACTTAAAAAAAAAGCAAAGGCCGCCAACACCTCGATGTTAGGCCCCAGTGTGGCCGGAGATACGATACCAAAAAAAAATCGCTTCTACATCGAGGTAAGAGATTAGAAAAAGTTTCCTCCATCTCCCAACCCCCACACTAATGGGCCTGTCCCACTTAGGCGATTTTTCAGGCAACTGCAGGTGACTAGTTTATTTCCACATGCTCGCCGGTGGTCGTCGGGGGTAGTCTCAGTCACGGAAAACGTTGTAGTGTCTTTCTGCTCACCACTAAATTTTGAACGTTGAAAATTTTACAGTGACAGTGGGTTTGACTTCATTGAGCAGAGCTTAACTTCTCCTGACATAGGTGCTGTCGTAGGTTGTCGCCAGGATGACGTAGGTTGTTACTGGTTTTTCGTTGACCTGCTACAACTATGACAGTTGCCGGCAGTTGCCTAAAAAATCACCAGTCGGACAGGCCCATGAAGAACATACATTCAATACATACAAAACCGACACAAAGAAGGAAGGGACAGGCAGAGTTTTGGCGAGGCAGCCATTGCACCAAAACACGAGGGAGAAGGTGGGATTGCTTAAAGATGTAGCAGCGAATATGTGCTTGGTGTTTGTGGACGGAGGCGAGGTACGAAACAAATACTTTGCATTTGGTTTCACCAAGAAAGACATGGAGAAAAGTAAGGACTTTTAATAGTAAGTACAGCATGTAATCCTCCAACATTTTCACCACCTGCAACAGGATCCGACTACTGGCCACATCTTCCCATCTCCACCACTTTCTGCTTTCCGCAGAGATCGTTCCCTCCGAAACTCCCTGGTCAACTCGTCCCTTCGCACCCGAACGACCCACTCCCCCGATACTTTCTCCTGCATCCGCAGGAAATGCAACACCCGTTCCTTTACCTCCCCCCTCGACTACATCCATGAACCCAAAGTCTTTCCAGGTGAGGCAGAGGTTCACTTGCTCCTCCCCCAACCTCATCTACTGTATCTGCTGTTTCAGTTGTCAACTTCTCTACATCAGCGAGACCAAGCGCAGGCTCGGCGAACGTTTTGCTGAACACCTCCGCTCAGTCCGTCTTATCCTACCTGATCTCCCAGTGGCTCAGCACTTCAACTCCCCCTCCCATTCCCAATCTGACCTTTCTGTCCTGGGCCTCCTCGATTGTCAGAGTGAGGCCCAGCACAAATTGGAGGAACAGCACCTCGTATTTCGCTTGGGCAGTCTGCACTTCAGCGTTATGAACATTGACTTCTATAACTTTCGATAGCCCTCCATTTATCTCTCCATCCCCTCCCCCTTTGCAATTCTCCCACCAGTCTTACTGTCACCGCCTACATTCTATCTTTGTCCCTCCCCTGACATCAGTCTGAAGAAGGGTCTCGACCCAAAATAACGCCCATTCCTTCTCTCCAGAGAAGCTGCCTGACCTGCTGAGTTACTTCAGCATTTAGTGTCTACCTTCGATTTTAACATCTGCAGTTCTTTCTTACACATGGAGAATCAATGTGGAGAATGTTAACATGCAGGGGCACTTTGAAGTTAAGTAAGAAGGAGATGTTGGGTCACTTGAAGAGAAATGTGGATAAATCCCCAGGATAGAGCGGTGTAGTGGATGATAATAATAATAATACTAATCGTTGATAACATTAGTGCCATGCTGGTTTCTGACGGGCACGATGACAGACACAACACACATCTCTGTCCTCCATTCAGCTGGCAAGCTGCTCTTTTGTCTCTGCAGATGGGTCTTCCATAAACATCTTCAGCATCGTCTTGATTGGTCGTCCCGGGTCGAGTCTTCCATGGGTTGGTTCCCACAGCACAACTTTGTTTGCTGGCATTTCTGGGTGGCGGTGGCAGTGACCTGCGAGCCTCATCCTTCTCAACGTGATCTTCTCGGCCAGAGGTGGAGTCTCCCCATGGAGCTGAGCATTGGTGATGTGGTTTTGAACTATTCTGAGCATTCGGGTGTAGGTACCATCGAGAGACTTGGACAGTGCTGGAGTGAGAGTCCATGCCTCACACCCGTACAATAGTATGGTCTCTACAGTTGCACGGAAGGCCAAATATTCAGGGTGTAGTTCAGTGACAAGTAGAGTTCTGCAAGGGTCTGTGCTGTGACCCTTGCTACTTGTGACATTTATAAATGACTTGGACCCTGGTGTCATAACAATTAATCAAATAATGATTTTGTCTTTCTTTCAGATTATCACTATATTCAAGGACAGTTTGGTTGTGAGGTGAACGATCACAGTCCCAATGGAGGGATATTGAAGTTGGCTTATGATGGAAGATATGCATTTAGTTTTGATAAGAACACACTAAAGTGGACAGTGCATGATCCAGCAGCTGAGCCCTTCAAAGAGAAATGGGACAAGAATGTAAAAATGAACCGTTATTTCAAGAGCTTGTTAGAAAATGACTGTGTGGAACGATGACATACATACTATGCAATTGGAAAGACATACCTGACCAGGGAAGGTGAGTTCAGAACAAAGGATGTTGTTTTTTGATGGTGGGCGATGAGTAATATTTCACTCTGAGGCAATGAGTAATATTATCTCTGACCCAATCATGACAGAGGGAAAGGTAATTCGGCCCATTTAGTCTATGCTAGTTTTCAATGCAATGTCGACTAACTGCTCAACAGCTCTCTCTCACAACTTGCACTCAGCTCCCTCGGATTCTCCATTCATTCAGCTCCACTTCAGATAATTTGCAATGTCCAACTAACTTACCGGCACGTCCTTGGTACATGGGACAAAACTGGAGCACATGGAGGAAGCCAACTGATGCATAAGGTCATAAGTGATGGGTGCAGCATTAGAACATTCGGCCCATCAAGTCTACTCCGCCATTCAATCATGGCTGATCTATCTCTCCCTCCTAACCCCATTCTCCTGCCTTCTCCCCATAACCCCTAGCATGCATAATAATCAAGAATCCATCTATGCCTTAAAAAATATCCATTGACGGATTCCAAAGCCTTCTGTGGCAAATAATTCTACAGAATCACCACCCTCTGACAAAATAAATTCCACCTCATCTCTTTCCTAAAGGAATGTCCTTTAATATTGAGACAATGACCTCTAGTCGTAGACTCTCCCACCAGTGGAGACATTCTCTCCACATCCACTCTATCCAACCCTTTCACTGTTTGATATGATTCAATGAGGTCCCCCCTTATTCTTCTAAATTCCAGCGAGTACAGGTTCTCTGCCATCAAATGCTCATCATATGTTAACCCATTCATTCCTGGGTTCATTCTTGTACACCTCTTTTAAACCACGTGGTTGGTTGATGGTGACGAAAGAGGTAAAATGGGGCAGATGTGGACAGTAACTTGGTTGTTGTAGTAGACTGAAGAATATTTTGTGGTGGGTGACTGTGCAAGTTTTACTGAAGGTGAAAATAACCAACTTACTGTCTTGTAGTTTCCCCTGAAGTCACTCTCACTGCCCGCCCTGATGATCATTCAGTCCTGTACTGCACTGTGTTTGGATTTTATCCACCGGCCATCAATGTCAGCTGGTTGCAGAATGGTCAACATGTCTCTGAGACCAAATCTTCTGAGGTCATACCCAACAACGATGGAACATATCATCTAAAGTCTGTCCTTGAGTATGATCCGTATGATGGGAAACAGTATTCCTGTCATGTCGATCACAGCAGCCTGCCCGGTGGGAAGACCATCATCTGGGGTAAGAACATTAAATATTCTTTCATGGATCATCATTATCTTCTGTTGTTTCCATTTTAATCATTATGACTACATCACATATTCCAAGATGCTTAAACTTTCTTTGTTTAGTGGTGTTGCTCTAAGTAATCACGTAATCAGCACCCACTCTCCACTTGAGCAGAAGACTTTGTCAACAGAAAATTTATCAAAATAAATAAATAACTAATATACAAGGAAGGAGTATTTGGGTTTCTCAGTGGTGGAACTGAAATCCCAGAAATGTATGTTTAAATAAAAAATGAATCTTTCCTCATGATGTGATTAACAGCAAGGCACTGGGGGAGTACATGCCCCAATCCAAATCAATGGTCCGAAGTGGAAATGATTGAGAGCTTCATGTTCCTTGGCATGAATATATACAATATTCTGTCATGGACTGACCACATAGCCAAGGAGGCACACCGACACCTCTACTTCCTCAGGAGACTGAGAACATTCATAATGTCTCTGGCGACTCTAGCAAACATCTATAGATGCCGCTAGAGAAAGCATGTTGTTGGGTTGCATCACATCTTGATTTGGGAACTGCACTGTATAAGACAGCAAGAATATACAAAGAGTTAAAGATCGTCACACAAGCCACTATTGAGTCAATCTACACCAGGTTGCCTTGGTCCACCCTGGTCATTCCTCCTTCCTGCTCCCATCACACAATTGGTACATGAAGTTGAAAATATGCACTGCCAGGCTCGGGAACACCCCCTTTCCATCTGTTATCAGGCTTCGGAAGGGTCCTTCCATAATGTAGGTTTAATGCCCGATTCACCTCAACCTCATTGCACATTGAACATTGTCTATGGAACGGATGCGTTACAATGCTGAGAACTATATTCTGTACTCTGTATCCTGCTCTTTGCTCTATCTATTATTTTGTATTTGTATTTATGTATAGTCTTATCTAATTTCTTTGGATAGCATACAAACAACACCTTTTCACTGTGTCTTGAAACATCTGGCATTAATAAAACTAAACCTAATGAAGCAAGTTCCGTGACGCAAGTTACAGCTTCTGCAACGAACAATATAACTGCCTGACAAACAGTGATCATACCAGATTGATTCAATGTATGCTGCACTAACCTACACAAATGCTCACTTTTGAAGATTCCCTCGAACAATGCACAACTAAGCAATCTGATGTTTCACTCTGAAGACTGTTGACATACTCCAAAACTTAATTTCCAACCTATCTATGTATCATCAGCAATCTAGGCTACAGCACCATCAGTCCCTTCATCTGCTCTTAATGCCAACGATAAGTAGTTCACTTTCTTGCATTGATTCCCAACTTGCAGATGCAGTTTCCCAACCTGAACACTCCTTTAAGACAACTCTCTGCTTGCTCTTAATTGTTTTTCCATTCATGCTAATTATTACCCCCAGTGTCATAAGCCATGTGCCTTTGCATCAATTGATCAGATATCTTATGAAAATCCAGATATTCTGGCGACATCTGGTGGTCGGGCCATTTATTGCTAGAACCCTCGTCAGGGCAGCTGGGTCTACCACGTGACAGAGTTTTCGTGGGAGTTGGTGATGAGTTCATCGCCAGTTAACTGGTGTGCCTGATTGCAACGGCAGGAACTTTGCTCGTTCTTAAAAAACACACATGTGTGCAAAAACTGTATTTCTTTAAAAAACATTGATTTGTTCACGTTTGGATCTCTACAATATCTTGTATTTCTTTTGTTTCTCATTCCAATGTTGTTACCTATTCTGCTATTCCATCATTTTGTTTTAGAATTTTAGGCTGTGCACACCTGCAAACTACTGCTGCTCGAATATGCGTTGTCTACGGGTTCCTGTTGCATTTTCAAAGACTTCTAATCAATTTCTCAAACAAAGTTTGAAGAAGGGTCCCAAAACGAAACGTCCCCTGTCCATGTGTAAGGAGCAACTGCAAATGCTGGTTTACACTGAAGATGGACACAAATTGCTGGATTTACTCAGCTGGTCAGGCAGCATCTCTGGAGAAAAGGAATAGGTGGCATTTCGGGTCGAGACCCTTCTTCATCCTGAAGTCCTCAGACAGTGCCAATCTATTTAGCTGCACAGCTTAACAATTGATTTGTAAAATTATGCATTCTTATTTTTCAGAAGGAAATAGGAGGAAAGACAGGCACATCGGCCTTATTGCCGTGTGTGTGCTGATATTGCTGGCTATTGTCTTGGCAGTAATTGTTTGGTGGAGAAAAAAGAGGAGAGGTAAGATGTTGCTAATAAAGGTATTGGGCTTGAATAAATGATTGATCTCAAGTAGAATAAGGCAGCAGCTACACCTGAAATGCCTCGAGTCACCAATGTCAACTAGCCTTTGTGCTGTTGTTAAATGTTTCAGATAATCAGATATTTGAAAATTGTGAATTCAGAGTAAAATAAAAAGGTAGACATTATGGATTAATTGCACCAAATCCTAGAGATATCATTGAAAAGTACAGCATGCCAGCAGTCCTTTTGGCCCACTGAGTCCATGCCAACCACCTGTTCTCATGAATTCTATCTCATTGCACCTTCTCATCCAGTCACCCACCCACTAGGGGTAATTTACAGTGGCCAATTAAACTATAAACTGAACCATCTTAGGATGTGTGAGGAAACCGGAGCCCCTGGAGGGATCCAATGCGGTTACACGGAGAATGTGCAAACTCCACATAGATGGCACTCAAGGTGAAAATTGAACCCGGGTCTGTGTTGCTGTGAGGCATCAGCTCTACTAGTTGTGACACTGTGCTGCTCTGTTGGGGCTCGCACTGCTCATAATCCAAGTCAGCTACGAGGCAGATTGGTTGCAGTTTAACATTAACTAGTTTAGTTTAGTTTAATTTAGAGAAACAGGCTCTTCGGCCCACCGAGTCTGCGCTGACCAGCAATCCCCACACATTAACACTATCCTACACACACACACCAAGCCAATTAACCTACATACCTGTAAGTCTTTGGAATGTGGGAGGAAACCTTAGATCTCGGAGAAAACCCACGGGGGGGAACGTACAAACTCTGTACAGACAGCATATGTAGTCAGGATTGAACCTGGGTCTCCGGTGCTGCAAGCACTGTAATGCTGCAACTCTACCGCTGCGCACAGTGGCCGCCTCCGTGGCCACGGTTACAGGAAGACTCAAAATTGTGGGAATGTGAGTAGTGGTGGGAAAAATGGTTCAAGGTGGAAAGCCGATTGAATGAGCAACAACATGACAGGTGGATTACAATGTGAAACAGGGCAGCATGGAGTCAGGGACCTGAATTAAATACCAACATTGGCTGTTATATCTGTAGACTTTGCATGTTGTTCCTGTGACCATGTGGGTTTCCCCAGGTGCTCTGGTTTCCTCCCACATCCCCAAAACATGGTTTGGTTGGTTAGTTGTCCCCTAGATTGTGCATGATACAATTTGTGGAGAGCTGATGAGAATGTGGGACAAATGTAGGATTAGTGTACATGAATGGTTGGTGCAAACTCAATGGGACAAAGGCCATGTTGGTGTATTTCCATGCCTCTTTATGGTGTAGAAAGATGCTGACTATTTTTGAATTATAAGATTGGGAAAGACTGCGAGGGGCAGTAACTCTGAGTAACTCAGCAGGTCAGGCAACATCCCTGGAGACCATGGAAAAGTGGTATTCTGGTTCGAGAATCTTCTGGCAAATTACAATGGGTATTCCTCCGGTTAAGTCTGACCGTAGTGTGTAGATGCACCTCAACCACTGACTTGCTCAACAAGTGCCACAATTAGTTGAATAAAAGTATGTTTGGAGTAACATGCAGCATCCTTAAAATCTACCATTTCCCAAATCCCAAGAGAGCTGGATGATCAAGGTTTAAGTGTAAATTCAGTCATCTATATCACTAGTTTCTTGCCTGTGATCACAATGTTGTAAGAGATATTCTGGCGATGAATTGCAGTTCACTTTCCTCCTGTGTATAGGAGTTATTGTGTTGAATATAACAAGTGGAAGGGAAAGTCAATGTAGGATTTAGAGTTTGTACATAAGGCAGCGTGGTAGTTCAGCTGGTAGAACTGCTACCTCACAACGCCAGAGACCCAGGTTCAATCTGGACCTCGGGTACTGTCTATGTGGAGTTTGCATATTCTCCTTGTGACAATGTGGGTTTCCTCAGGGAGCTCTGGTTTCCTCCCATATCCCAAAGATGAGCGGGGTTTGCATGTAATCATCCTCTGTAAATCACTCTGATAGTGTAGGGAGTGGATGGGAAATCTATTATGAATAGGTGATTGCTGGTGAGTATGGATTTGGTGGCACAAAGGGCCTGTTTACACACTGCATCACTGTTGTCAAGATAGTTAGATTTAGCTTTTAGGGCTAAGGGAATCAAGGGATATGGGGAAAAAGCCAGAATGGAGTACTGATTTTGGATGATTAGCCATGATTTTATTGAATGGCGGTGCTGGTTCGAAGGGCCGAATAGTCTATTCCTGCACCCATTTTTTATGTTTCTATCTTTCTATTAAATAAACTAAATTGGAAGACAGAAGGTATTGACTGATGCATCTTCATGCCAGCTGTAAATGTCATAAACTGTAAGAATTGATTGCAAATGTTATATAATATTATAAACAAAACTGGGTGATCAAAATGACAAGATGGATGAAGAGCAGAGTTTTCATTGAAATAACAGACGTGCTGCTTTCTCGAGCACTTGGCCTTGTTTGTTTCATATTTCCTCTTCAAAATACAATGTTCCCTGGCATTGCTGGTCTGAGACACCTAGCAGCAAGTATATTTCCTGAAACGGGGGTTCTACTTTCATGGTATCAAGATGTCTAGCAGTTCCAGCACCCAGATCAGAACCAGGACATTTCTCACCTTAACCTCTCGCAAAAACCAAAAATGCAGCAACAATTTAGTCATTGAACATCAACAACATGCACATTTGAATTGAGGCAATGGTTAGCTTATGATCACTGTCAACCAGTCGTGGTCATGCCTTTCCCATTGTGGTCACTATACGTGAGGGTGATTAACTAACATTTAGCAATGAAACAGAAAGGAATTGGCTTTCCAAACCCACTGAGCCATAGCGTAATTCGGCATGGAAACAGGTCCTTTGCCTCAACTTGGCCTTGCCAACCAAGATGCCATGTTTAAACTAGACCGCTGTTCCTACAATTGACCCATATCTCACTGAACCTTTCCTATCTACAGTATGTACCTGTCCAAGTGTGTTCTAAATCCTTTTTTAATATCTGCCTCAACTCCTTCCCCTGGAATGTTGTTCCATATTTCCACTTCCTCTGGTTCCAAGTAACTCGTTTCCTTCTCACCTTAAACCTAAGTCCTCTGGTTCTTGATTACACAAGGCTGGTTAAAACATTCTGTGCATTAAATCTATCTATGCTCCTTAATTTTATAAACCTCCATAAGATCACCCCTCAGCCTCTTGCGTGCCAAAGAATAGAGCCCAAGCATGCCCATCCTCTCCCTGAATCTCAGGCCCTGTTAATGACATCCTTCCGATAGTGGGGTGACAACAACTTAACACAATACTCCATATGTGGCCTCACCAACATCTTGTACAACTGTAGCAGAACATCCCAACTGTTTTATTCAGTACCATGACATGTTATTGATGTTCACGATTATTCTGATCTTTGTGCCTGTCCATTTTGTCTTTGTCACATTTTACTTGGTTTATGATATTGTACAAGATTTGCAATCACACCTCCCAATTGACTAAAATTATCCCAATTAACTAAATGCCTACTATGGCATTTAACTTATTGCATTATATTCAGTGCAGGGTACAAGCTGCAGTTTTTTTAAAAGGGCAGGTTTTTATTACACACTATGTGGTGTGTGCCTGGAAAGCACTGCCAGGGATGGTGGCGTCTGGGGTGTACCTTCGTGTGTGCATGGAGATGCAGTGGTTGGAGGGACATGAATCATTTGCAGGCAGGTACTGCCTAACTGATGTCTGTCTGACTGATCTGGAGGCATTTCAATGGGATCTGATGGTCAGGCAGGGAATACTTCCAGTGACCCAATGGTGCTGAGTTCGCTGAATTTTACGATGCATGGGAATGCCCCTCTAATAGAGGAACAGGTCCTTTGTCCAACACCGTTTGTGCTGAACATGACGCAACCTGAGGCAGAGTGGCGCAGCTGATAGAGCTGCTGCCTCAGAGCGTCAGAGACATCAGTTCAATCCTAACCTCGGTTGTCGGCTGTGTGAAGGTTGCATGTTTTCCCTATGACCGCATGGGTTTCCACTGTACTCCAGTCTCCACATACATACTAATGATGCCAGGGTTTATGGGTTAATTGGTCTCTGTAATTTGACCCTAGTGTGGAAACGAAAGTTGGATGACATAGAACTTGTGTGAACGAAAGTATTTGAAGGAGTATTGAGTTTTTGATTATTCCGAGAGAGAGCATTGAAACAGACACTTCGGCCCACTGAGTCCACACCAACCAACGATCACCCACATTAGCTTGGGACACAAGTCAATTAACATACAAACCTGCACGTCTGTCTTTGGAATGTGGGAGGAAACTGGAGCACCCGGAGAAAACCTATGCAGTCACATGGATAAGGTACAAATTCCGTACAGACATCACGCTGTCAGGATCAAACCCGGGTGTCTGGCGCTGTGCCATTATATCTGGAAGGTAGATGTTACATGCGATGAATCAACAGTTAAAGCGAATAAACAAGTTGCATTTTCTGAGTTCTGTTCCCTGCCATTTCTTAGTTGTGTAATATTTAATTTCCATCCTCAGATGATCAAAATATTCAACCAAACCAGAACGTGCACTGCTGACCAATCGCTGAGTAGTAGATTTCATGGATGTGATTAAAATACAGGAACTGAAATAAATGGAAAGAGTTAAATTAAGTTCATCAAACATGACAGAAATTCTCAATAGACTGCCGTGGATTTGTACAAATTAGAGCTATCTAGCAATTTATGTTGATAATAGCTGATATGACTGAGGCTTCAACTCCTTCAATGTGCTTATTCCACACAATTCCCTGTTCTTTTAGAATATATCCACGGATTATCCACCAATTCACCACCCCACCATGCCTCTTTAATACATTCATATGGTTCACTCTGTTTCTTGTCATCTCCAAGGGACACAGAACCAGTGATTTCAGCCATTCATTGTTAGGCATATTCCAGAAATCTCTTCAGGGTGATATCCAATATTAATATATCCTTTCTTAAATCTGAGGACCAAGCTGTGCACAGTGCTCCTGATATGTCCTTAGCAACATAATGTACCATAATTACAATAGTAACCTACCTTTGAATGCCAATATGCTAATCACCTTCTGAGTTGTGTGCTGCACCTACCTGCTGGCATTTTTTTTTGCACTTTAAGCACTTGAATCTCTTGTACTCCACTAATTTGCCATCTCACTCCATTTAGATAATAGCTTCCTTTTAATTGCTCTTACCAGTGTGCGTGAGCACATATTTTCCATTATTAAACTCCATTTGCCATGTTTATGTTCATCTAACAAAGAGTCATAGAGCCATATAGCACGGAAGCAGGTTCCTCCGCCTAATGCTCCAAGCTGAACAAAATGCTATATTTAGGTCACATCTGCCAGCATTTGGCCCACTTTCCTCTCAACAGGTTCTATCCATGTACCTGTCCAAGTGTCTTTTCAATGTTGTTATTCTACCTTCTCTGGCTTCATCCAGTAACCTCTTAATAGAAAAAGTTGTCTCTCAGGTTCCTACTAAATCTTCCTTCTCACCTTAAACCCAGGGGTGCAGTGCTGCCGGAGCTGACCGGAGCACCGATCCGGCAACTCAGTTTAAAAAATATAATAAACAGCGTGGAATTTTAACTAGCGGATGTGTGATCGGGGTATCCTTATTAAAAGAGGGGTAAGGGGAAGAACCATCACTACTGAGGTTCCCTGTTGGAGGGGGAGCACTAGGATGCAGCAGAGTCTGGCCATGTGATGTGTGCATTGTTTGTGGTTGTGGGCCTGTTGATGAGACTGGAACTCGGGTGGGTGGGTGAGTGGGTGTGAGGGTGAGTGTGTGTGTGTGTGTGTGTGAAGGCCCAGAGCTGCGGGATAGTCAGGGTGCGTCGGTGTGTTGCCGGCTCCTCTGTAAAAATACATGACAACCGTATATCTCTTTACTTGCTTCATAATTATAGTTTGTGATAATCAGTGAGTGCAATCGTGCAATATTTTGTCATTATTAAATTAAGTATTATATGTTTGAATGTACTATCTATACACTGGGATGTAGTGATAGGCTATAATCTTGTTTGACCCTCTAGGGAGACTATCTTGCCCCCCCAGCAAAATCTGAAATGACGCCGCAGTTTGATAGCTTTGACACCTAAAGAATTAGCATTGAACACTGCTTACACCTGTTTTTGCTGGTTCTTGATACCCTACCCTGGGTAAAATAAATCCTGGTCAATCACCCTCATGATTTTAGAAAGCTCTCTCAGATCACCAATTAAATGGTTTCAATTATAGATAGAGTAAGACTTTGTGGTTATTTCCAACAAGAATTTTAGACTAAAGAAAGGCCAGTGGAAGCACTTGGTCAAAGAGCATCTGTGGAGGCAAGTGACATATACCAACATTTCAAGTCAAGGCACTGCATTAGATTTGAAGGAGAGGATGGCCAGATTCTAACAGGTTGAAGGAGGAATGGGACAGAGGCTGGTAAGTGGCAGGTGGAATCAGCTGGGAAGGGGATGATGGGCAGATGGAGCAAAGTTAGTGTAGGGGTGGTTGTGGGAGAACAAATGAACACCAGTGGTATGGATAAGCTGAAATGTGAAACCTTTATATTCATACCATCGGCTTGTAAGGTACCCAGGTGGATTATCAGACATTTTACTTGAAACTTTCAGTGCCCATGGTTAACGACAGATGGGTCAGTGTGAGAGTGGGAAAAGGGGTTAAAATACCATACAACGTCTCAGGATTCTGTTTACTTCAAAGGGTAGGTGCTCTACAAAATGGTTGACGTCTAAGCTAGTTTCTCCAATGTAGAGAAGACCACAGTGTGAGCAGTGAATGCAGTAGGGAAATTTGAAAGAGGTGCAAGTGAACCTCTGTCTCACCTGAAAAGTTTATTCTCCTGTGGTTCACCTCTTCTTCCTCCTCTCCTACCTGTTTCCATTTACCCATTATCCTCTCCCCACCTGCTTCTACATTTTATTCACCAGCCTCGCCCTATTCCTCCCTGCCATCCTCTTCCCTCACATGCCGGGTGCAGGTTCTTGACCCTATTTGTGATATCAACAATTTGTCCCAATAATTTTGCTTGAGCCATTGAATGTTTTCAGTCTTCTGTTTTTAGTTGGAGATTCCATTAGCTACAGTCATTATTGGATAGAATATATTTTGTTTTAACATTGCATTTATTCTGAGACTCAGCACCAATAAATGTTGTTACAAAATGCTTGGTTATTTGATTATGTCAAAACGTCTTGATTGTTTGTACTTTGTACATTTCTAATCTAATGCAAAGAATTTATCATCTATATGAATATAAAATTGCCCACAGTGATTGGTGGCACAGTAATCAAGTTCATTTTATGTGGCTGATTTGGAACAAGTGCTGCTCTTGTGATTTAACCTAATAATAGTTGCCTGTAGAATGTGCTTGATGAATAGACCATTGAGTACAAGATTTTTGGAAATAGATGGGCATGAAATTCAAGTAAACACATTGGATTGCACCCTGCTTCATGTTGCAAAGTGAAGGCAAGATATATGGAATATGCAAGATATAATATGAAAGATATAATATGCAAGGCAAATAATTAAATTGTCGTTAAGAAAATGTAATGCCTCCATTTATTTGCAACAGCATCAATCACAGTTATCTTACGTCAAAGTTGATTTTGTATTTTTTACAGAAAGAATGGGAACAAAATGATCAAAAATGAATTGGCAGTCAACGTAATACAAGGTTGTAGTGGAAACAAGTGTGTAGAAACAGGCCACTCTGCCTATCCTGTCAACACTGCTGCATATAGTCCACATGAGCCTCTTCCCACCTTATGCGATCTGCAAAATAGTTGGCTAGTCTATGCTGGATTCTCCAATGTAGAACCGACTGTTCCTTTCTCTTTTGTGTTTGCCCAGCCTTCCCCTAAATGCAATTAATTGATCTGGATCCTCATTCTCACCAGCATTGGGTGGGAGGGGAGTAGAGGGAGCATTCTCTGTAGAATTCCCTGCTGGATTTTATGGTGGAAATGCTTTCACCAAAGTGCTTTATTTAAAACCTTTATGTATTTTAACATCACCCTTCAGCCACTTCTCAAAGGGGTGGAGGGCAGGGGGTGGAAGACTTACCCGGGGAGATTCGATGACCATGTTATGTTTATTTTATCCAAAAACGTTTTTAATATAGGTTAGTACATTTTTAGTGCAGTGCTTATCAACACAGTAGTATTCATTTTTTTGCATCTTGAGTAAACACATTGAAATGAGTTATTTCTGATTTGTCCTTGCTTTGTGAACAGCAAACCAATGTATGCATCTGTCTTATCTGCAAAAAAGGCACAGGCACCAGGGTATATTTTCCTTTTAAGTTATCATGCTCGTCAATGCAGAGGAAATGTGGCCAGGATAAATACAAAAATGTTGAAATACAGCATATAAAATTAATAGGAATTCAGGCATTTAAGCCTCAACTATTATTCCATGTGATAAATTGTGACCCACATTTATTACCTTGATCCTTTTATTTCTCCTCATCATCTGTGATCCTTTGACCATACAAATAACATATAACTGCTTGAATAAATGTAATGATCTGTGTTCAACTGCTTCCAGTGGTATAACATTCCACACGTTCATCATTCTGTGGGAGAAGTAATCGCTCTTCATCTCAACGTTATGCCTGAGCTTCAGATTCTGACTACTGGGTTCTGAACTGACCTGATTTCCCTCTTGAATATATGTATGGGTACATATATACACATATATGTCTGTGTACCCGCGAGTACGCGTGTATATATATGCACACTGATTTTTTTTCCTCGTTTTTCATATTGTTTACCGTGTACTATGTTTACATATTCCGTGTGCTGCTGCGAGTAAGAATGTCACTGTACTATCTGGGACAAATGACAATAAAACACTCTTGGCTCTCTTGAATCTGTACAGACCCTTAAGAATTTTGTAGTTGTTTTAGAATGGTCCTAATCTCAGATGTAAAACTAATCGCCCATATTGTCCATCATACATTAGTCCTCCCATCCCTGAAATCTGATGACCATTCAGAACACTCCCTCCATAACCAGAACATTCTTCCTAAGAGCAGGAGACAAAAACTGCAGATGTTGTGGTCTTGCCAAGTATATTTCTCAGAATAACATGATGTATCTTTAGAAAGGGATCAGGAGGAATCCCTTCAGTCAGAGGGTGGTGAATCACAAATTAATTTCTTGGAGCTGTGGAAAGTGATCAATCCTTGATGGGAAGAATGGATGGGGAGGCCGTTCACGTTGCTGGAGGGTTTGAGGGCTAGATGTCACAGGGAGAGAGGACGAGGAATTTTATGCAATGTGGGTTTGGAATTTCAAATGTATGCCACGTAGATGTTGTGTAGTTGGGTCCATTATGCCCTTAATGCATTGCAAAAGATAAACAGGGTTTTCACCTAAGATTAAATGTTCTGCTAACAGCACCGAATGGTAAGCAAGTAGGCTGGCTTTGGGAAACGATTAAATGCTTGAGAAAATGCCTGGGCTCGCTTATAATAACTGGGTAATTATGGAGCAGCCTACAAGGATATTTACAGTGCAATGAAAGGATAAGATAAACTTTTCTTTCTAAGAGACATGCAAGAATAGCTCGCTGCTTGACTTAATGAAGAACCTTTGAAAGACAGTGGCTGGGCCCGCAAGATCTCCATACCAGCCGTCATAAATAGGAGTCTCCAATGGGCAGAAGAATGAAACTTGATGGTATTTGCCACTGCTTCTATCATTTAACACATTGAGCCGAAAGCTATGAGACTCGTTGCTTTTTTTTAATGCTTTGTCATGTAATTTGATACAATAAAGATAATAATTTGTACCCCTGAAACTTTCTTGCTCCGTTCATGGATCCGAATCCTATTTATGTTTCATTACAAAGAGAGAATTGGATACACTTATTGTGAGCAGAAAAATGCAAAAGTACAGTCGAAGGGCTGGGGTTGAACAAGTGACTTTCTCCAGTAGAGATGTGGCATTGGCCTGATAGGATGAATGGTCTCCATCAGCACAGTAAACATTTAAATGATCCATTGTTTTGTATTTATCATTGTATATCAAATAAACTTAGGGATACGGATGGAGAAATATTTTGGCCTGTTTACATGGTGCAAAAGAACCCACCCCAGAACAATAAATAGTTGTGAATTTACACTTAATATTATTTGTCACTGAAGCAGAGTGCAGAGGTTCTCAAATTAATTGAAGAAATGGTATTAAGGCGACTGTATAGAAAATGATGGGTCTTGCTTGGCAGCAAGATGTGAGCAGTATTGTAGTGGTAGTGATGAGGTGTTTTGGTGGCAATTATCATAATTTAGCATGATTAAAGTAGAAATGTGCACTAGGGACGCAGTTTCGCAGCTGAGGCGAAAACATCTGCAAGACTGCAACATAGTTTAACAGAAATGTAATACAAAATGTAATAAAATAGGGCAAACGAATGGTAACAGTTAACAGATTTATTGCGATACTAGAAACGGCAGATCGTTGAGCAAAACCGTTGACAGTGGGTCAGGCAACATCTGTGGGATGGAATGAACCAACGACTTTTCAGGCTGGAACTCTTGTTCGGACTGGTGACTTCAAAACGTAGTCAGTCGATTCCCACCACAGATGCTGCCTGGCCCACTGAATTCTTCATGCACTTTGTTTTTAACACACCAGCTGGAAAGAGTCGAGAAGATTTACAAGGAGACTAATTGTCGCATTTGACGTCTCTAGAAAAGCATAGATATGCAGGGAAAGGGGTGGATATGGAACATGTGTTGGTAGAGCAGATTAGTTCAACTTGGCATCACGTTCGGAACAGAAGGTGTGGACCCACGGGCCTGTTCCTATGCTGAACTGTTCTGCATGTCAGCGAGTCTATGTTCAGTGAGGGTGATGTTGAGAAGGCTCTGATTTCATTCCTTAGAGTGCAAAAGGATGGGGTGATCTGAAAGAGGTTTACTAAATTATGAGATCAATCAATCGGGTAAATGAGCATGAGTTTTTGCCCACAATATGGGACTGGAGAACTAGAGGATATTGATTTATGGTGAGAGCGGGTGAGTGTGGAGATTTAATAGGAACCTGGGGATAATATTTTTACATAACGGGTGGTGGGTATATGGAACGAGCTGCCAGATGAGGAGGTTGAGGCAGGTACTATCATAACAATTAACAGACAATTGGACAGGTACATGCATGGGATGGGTTTTGAGGGTTATGAGCCAAGTGTGGGGAGTTGGGACTAATATATATGGGGCATGCTGTGCCGAAAAGCCTGTTTCAACGCAGTGTGATTCGATGACTCAACCCCACTTTGGCACCTTACACATCTTACTTGGGGCAATTAACGTGTAAACCTGCACGAGTTTGGAATGTGGGTGGAAACCAGCGCCCGGAGAAAACCCACGCAGTCAGTGTGAACGTACGACCTTCACACAGACAGCATCCGTCGTCGGGATCAAACCCGGGTCTCTGACGCTGCGAGGCATCCGTTTGACTGCTGCGAAGCTGCCCTTAATTTTTGTTTGTAATTTCTGATTTAAATCAAGGATTTTGGTATAGATATGAGTTCCATGTTTAGGAAATGTGTGAATGACAGCAAAATTGTGAAGAGAAATAGATTAGTTAAAACAAATGTAGGTCCCTTGCTGACAGAAACAGGTGAGTTGATCATGGGGAACAAGGATATGGCGGACCAATTGAATAACTACTTTGGTTCCGCCTTCACTAAGGAAGACATAAATAATCTGCCGGAAATAGCAGGGGACCGCAGGTCAAAGGAGTACTTGAGTGAAATCCAGGTTAGTCGGGAAATGGTGTTGGGTAAATTGAATGGATTAAAGGCCGATAAATCCCCAGGGCCAGATAGGCTGCATCCCAGAGTACTTAAGGAAGTAGCTCCGGAAATAGTGGATGCATTAGTGATAATCTTTCAAAAACTCTTTAGATTCTGGAGTAGTTCCTGAGGATTGGCGGGTAGCAAACGTAACCCCTCTTTTTAAGAAGGGGGGGAGAGAGAAAACGGGGAATTACAGACCAGTTAATCTAACATCAGTAGTGGGGAAACTGCTAGAGTCAGTTATTAAAGATGGGATAGCAGCACATTTGGAAAGTGGTGAAATCATTGGACAAAGTCAGCATGGATTTACGAAAGGTAAATCATGTCTGACGAATCTTGTGGAATTTATCGAGGATGTAACTAGTAGCGTGGATGGGGAGAACCAGTGGATGTGGTGTATCTGGATTCCAGAAGGCTTTTGACAAGGTCCCACATAAGCGATTAGTATATAAACATAAAGCATACGGCATTGGGGTTCAGTATTGATGTGGATAGAGAACTGGCTGGCAAACAGGAAGCAAAGAGTAGGAGTAAACGGGTCGTTTTCACAACGGCAGGCAGTGACTAGTGGGGTACCGCAAGGCTCAGTGCTGGGACCCCAGCTATTTACAATATACATAAATGATCTGGATGAGGGAATTGAAGGCAATATCTCCAAGTTTGCGGATGACACTAAGCTGGGGGGCAGTGTTAGCTGTGAGGAGGATGCTAGGAGAATGCAAGGTGACTTGGATAGGCTGGGTGAGTGGGCAAATGTTTGGCAGATGCAGTATAATGTGGATAAATGTGAGGTTATCCACTTTGGTGGCAAAAATAGGAAAACCGACTACTATCTAAATGGTGGCCGATTAGGAAAAGGGGAGATGCAGCGCGACCTGGGTGTCATGGTACACCAGTCATTGAAAGTAGGCATGCAGGTACAGCAGGCAGTGAAGAAAGCCAATGGTATGTTAGCTTTCATTGCAAAAGGATTTGAGTATAGGTGCAGGGAGGTTCTACTTCAGTTGTATAGGGTTTTGGTGAGACCACACCTGGAGTATTGCGTACAGTTCTGGTCTCCAAATCTGAGGAAGGACATTATTGCCATAGAGGGAGTGCAGCGAAGGTTCACCAGACTGATTCCTGGGATGTCAGGACTGTCTTATGAACAAAGACTGCATAGACTCGGTTTATACTCTCTAGAATTTAGGAGATTGAGAGGGGATCTTATAGAAACTTACAAGATTCTTAAGGGGTTGGACAGGCTAGATGCAGGAAGATTGTTCCCGATGTTGGGGAGGTCCAGGACAAGGGGTCACAGCTTAAGGATAAGGGGGAAATCCTTTAGGACCGAGATGAGAAGGATTTTTTTCACACAGAGAGTGGTGGGTCTCTGGAACTCTCTGCCACAGAGGGTAGTTGAGGCCAGTTCATTGGCTATATTTAAGATGGAGTTAGATGTGGCCCTTGTGGCTAAGGGGATCAGAGGGTATGGAGAGAAGGCAGGTACGGGATACTGAGTTGGATGATCAGCCATGATCATATTGAATGGCGGTGCAGGCTCGAAGGGCCGAATGGCCTACTCCTGCACCTAATTTCTAGGTTTCTATGTTTCTATGTTATTTGCAGGTGCTGTATTAGGCAAGATGTAACATTCAATAACATTGCCAAGCTAACGCCCCCGCCATCAGTCTCTGTTCAAATAATAATTGAATCACCATCATTTTGACCAGACAGTCGGACTCGCCCGAACTTGGAAATGGCAAGTGCTTGCAAGTGCCGATGTCCTGGGAAGAAAATACTCATTTGGACAAGTATTACTTTTAGCCACTGAATGGAATATTATAATCATTTTCCTCTGGACGGTAAAATCAACAGCCTTTCGCATACCAAGCGGGCAATTATGGTTAGTCCCCCTTAGAAATCTACAGAGTAAAAATAGCTCCTGCAGATCAAGATCCAAATTGACCGCCATTCTGATTTGGAAATATGTCGCTGATACTCAGTATTGCAAATGCCGAAACGCCCCACGCCGACAGAATATTGTGCTTGCGCATGGATGTCTTCAGCGGTGGCGGAAAAGGATGGCTCTTCACCACGTAGTCAAACGCAAAAAGAAAATGTTAATAAAACCTTGCTACCTGCTTAAAATAAACACTAGATGCTGCAATCGATAGATATAACGTATTGGTTTATTATTGACGCGGGTAACCAGATACAGCGAGAAACCTTGTGCGTGGTATTCAGCAACATCATACTATGCATGAATATAATTAAGCCATTCATAAGTTGTGTAAAGATAAAAAATATACAAGCGTGCAGAATATAGTGTTACCGCGTTCTGACGCTGCGTTTACAGCTAATGTGCAGATAAAATAAATGTACAAGTATACATTGCCTAACGTAAACGGGCTTGGCGATTTGCAACGGTGCATAAAAGGCTTCTATCAAAGATTATTTTCTCCGCGGTTGCATGAAGCTGATATAGAAATACGATGCATGAATTCATAATGGGACTGGGAGAGGGAGCTGTGTGGTGCGAACGTTCGTGCATTTTAGTGAGTTTCTGTGCTTCGTCAGGATGACAATAATTCGATTTGGTGATATCACAAAGAAATACGATAGTAATTGACAATATTAAAAGCTGTTCCATGGAGACGTCGCATTGAACATGACGAATAGCATTTACAAGATATGACCAAAGAACAATCTATCGGAGGAACTCTGTGGATCAGGCAGCATCCGTGGTGAGGAGGAACAGATGACGTTTCGCGTAGAGACCCTTGGCTTCCTTCAGAAAGGTGTTTTTTTTGCTCAAGATTCAAGCTTCTGCAACCTCGTGCCTCCATTTGCAAGGCATATTGAGTCATGAAAGGCCTGGATAGAATGTATATCGAGGGAATGTTTCCACTACTGGGAAAGTCCACGACAAGAGGCCACAACCGAAGAACAGTTGGAGGGTGGTGATTATGTGGAATTGGTTGCCACAGAAGGCTGTGGAGGCCAATTCGATGGATATTTTTTCAGGTGGAGGTGGACAGATTCTTGATTAGTACGGGTGTCAGTGGTTAAGGGGGTAAGGCAGGAGAATGGTGTGAGGAATGATAGATAGATCTGTCATAATTGAACGGAAGAGTAGTCATGATGGCCAGAATGGACTAATTGTGTTTTTGCAAAGCGTCATGTTATGAACATATGAAGACTTCTTTAGGTTAGTTGATCAATACTTCAGAGATGCTTTCGTGGCATGCCATCTATGCTCTGTTCAAACATTTTTTATTAGGCGACAACAGGTAAATGGATTTAGATAATGGATTATTGAAAAACGCTGCGTGGTCTCTGGTCCGAGGTTAGAACTAATCTATTCACGAAAGTAAACGGATATTTCAGCGTATTCGTCAATGATTCTCTGAACTTTGCCTGAGCCACCGCATAAATAAATGTGTTTGTGCACGAATTCAAGCACTGCAGCATATACCCAGTGTGCTCCATAATGGCGAAAGGATCGTTGTAATCTGTGAGCATGAACTCAACGCCTGCAAATTGTGTGCATATGTAATGTACAAATGTTACCATCCATAGCAGTATGAAACAGCTTGAGATGGAGAGCAGTAAAATGATCGATTTTCTGCGGTTTACAATCTCCGGATCAGTGCAATCCTCGCTTTTCCCGTCCCCCCGGAGTCCCCTCCTTATCCGACTAGCCTGTAAAATATGTCTGGTGGTCAGGGCATTAAGCAGCACAATCAAAAGGAAAGGTACAAACGGTGTTAAGGTAATGTCGAAGAAGAAGTATGCAATCCATATTGGTAAACTGGAGAGACTTGACTTCACTTTGCAGAACCATGGCACGTTGTCAATAATCAGCAGATGCTCGTTTTCAAAATAAATAGGGATATTCTGCACAAAGCTTACTCCAAACACAATCACTATTATAATAGCGGCAGTTCTTTCGGCGCAGTATTTTGCTCTCAGCTTCTGACAACAAATGGCGATGTATCGATCAAATGTGAAGGCAACGGTTAGCCAGACCGAACAATCAATGTCTGCGAACACCAGGGCAATTATGAGGCTGCAGACGGGAGTATAATGCAAGAAGGAAAGCGGAAAATGCATGTCATTAATCTCATATAATACTACATCAAATATTATCACCAGTAGGTCTGCAACAGCCATGGCGACCATGTAACGTGTGATGCATTTGGAAAGACCACAGTTCCCACGAGATAGAATCACAATCGCCATAAGATTACCTGCAAGAATAGAAAGATGCGCAGTCACAGAGAATAACCGCTTTGGACAAAATGTTACTTGGCGATGAACTCCAATTATTTCATAAATAAAACACAACGCGTTGGAATAACTCGGCGGAACAGGCGGCATTTGTGGAAGGAATGGATTTCCGACATTACCAGCCAGGAGCATTCTTCGGACTTAAGAAACGGCCCGACCGGTAGCGTTGCCTATAGAGTCAACATTCAAGATTCAAGAGTGTTTTATTGTCATATGTCCCTGCTAGAACAATTAAATTGTTACTTGCAGCAGCAGAACTGAATATGTAAACATAGTACATTCTAAACAATATAATCAACGAGAGAAAAAAAGGTTAGTGTGTGTGTACATACACATATCCACCCATATACCGTCCGAAGAAGGTCTCGACCCGAAACGCCACCCATTCCTTCTCTCCATGATACCTGCCTCGCTGAATTACTCCAGCCTTTTCTGTCTATCTTCGTTTTAAGACAGCACCTGCGAATCCTTCCTACACACACATATATATATTTTCTACAACTAACGATTTTCCCCTCCTGATTTCAATGCAAGTAACAAGAAAACATGGATAGATATTACATTGGGTTTATGATCTTAGAAAGGATGTGAAATTCATGCTTTGCATTTCCATTAACGTTAATT
Source organism: Raja brachyura (assembly GCA_963514005.1). The sequence continues at coordinate 304,342 of CAUPSL010000303.1, forward strand.
TGAGGGCTTTGTTTGTGTAAATGCTACAGTATTTGTCAGCATTATGATTGGGTTAGACGGTATTCGCTGTAAGTATTGTTAGCTCAGACTTGGTTTGTTTTCTCTGCATGGGCATAGGTAGAGCGGAGGTCTGATAGAAGTATATAACATATTGAGATATATAGATATGGTAGGCAGTCTAAAACTTTTATCTTCCCCAGTTCAAGGGAAAGGCGAAAGGGATAAACTTTAAAACGAAAGGGGAAACGTTTGACAGTGAGGGTGGTGATGCCTGGAATGCGCTGCCACATGTGCCGGTGGGCGGATGCAATAATGACGTTGAAGACGGTTTTAGATAGGCACGTGGGTATGCAGGGAATGGGTAATGTGCAGGCAAATTAGATTACTTTATCTTCGCACCATGTTCAGCACCGACATTGTCTGTTCATGTGCTGGACTGTTCCATGTTCTGTGCCTTCCAATTATTCTCCGACATGAAAAATGCCCAGAAGAATCAGCAAGCATTTGAGATCGCGCAATGGTCTCATTAGCAAACGTAATAAACCTAGGAGTTAACCATTTGTCGAAAAGATTCAGTGTTCTGCATGGATTGAATATAGAAACAAGCAAAAGGGCAATGCTATGGTGGTCATAGGAGATTTCAATAATTGGAAATTTCCCATGATTGGAAAATGTCCAATATTACCCAGCTGCACGTGAAGGGATCAAAGCACAAATAGTGTCAACAAAAGGCTGGTTAGTCTGACTTCCGTGCTTGGTTAGATTTTAGAATCCATTATAAATGATGAGGTTGCGACATACTTTATGGCCAAGTTCACGATAAAATAGGCCGAAGTCAGCATGGCTTTGTGAAGAGGAGGTCTTGCTTCACAAATTTGCTGGAATTATTTGAAGATGTAAGTAGCAGGACGGCAAAGGAGAGTCAGTAGATGGTGATAACTTACATTTTCAGAAAGCCTTTGATAAGGTGCCACACGTGATGTTGCTCAGGAAGATGAGAGCTCACGGTATCAACCGACAAATATTAGCATGTATTGGCTGGATGACAGAGGACAAAGGGTGGCAATAAAGGGGGGCATTTTCTGGTTGGCTACCAGTGACTAGCGGAGTTTCGCAGTGGTCGGTGCGAGGTCTACTACTCCTCATGTTGTATATTAATGATTTGGATGAGTGGATTGAAGGCTTGGTGGCCAAGTTTGCGGATGATACGAAAATAAATGGAAGGGCAGGTAGTGTTGAGAAAACAGGGACTCTACATAAATACTTGGCCAGGTTGGGGGAGTGTGCAGAGAAGTAGCAGATGACATATAGTGTAGCAAAGTGTCGCTTCATGCTTTTCGGTAGTAGGAATAAAAACATAGATTATTGTCTGAAAGGGGAGATAATCCAGAAATCACAAGTGCAAAGGGACACGGGAGTGTTGGTGCAGGATTCCCAAAAGGTTAATCTGCAAGTCGAATCGGTAGTAAAGAAAGCATGTTCAATGCTAGTAGTTATTTCAAGAGAACTTGTATACACAAATAGGGATGTAGTGCTGAGGCTCTAAAAGGCACTGATAAGGTCCCATTTGGAATATTGTGAGCAATTTTGGGCACCATATTTGAGAAAGGATGTGCTGGCTCAGGAGTGGGTCCAGAGGAGGTTTATAAGAATGATCCCAGCAATTAGCAGGTTAACCAATGAGCAGCGTTTGTCGGCACTGGGCCTGTACTCGCTGGAGTTTAGAAGAATGAGGAGGACCTCATTGCAACATACAGAATAGTGAAAGGCTTGGATATAGTGGATGTAGAGAGGATGTTTCCACGAGTGGGATACTCTGGAACTAGAGGTTATAGCCTCAGAATTAAAGGACGTTCTTTTAGGAAGATGATGAGAAATGTATTTTGTCAGAGGGTGATAAATATGTGGAATTCTGTGCCACAGAGGGCTGGAGAGGCCAAGTCAGTGGATATTTTTAAAGGCAAATATAGATATATATTTGATTAGTACACGTGGCAGAGGTTATGGGGAGAAGGCAGGCGAATGGGGTAGGAGGGAGAGATAGATAAGCCATAAATAAATGGCGGAGCGGACTTGATGGGCCGAATAGACTAATTCTATTTCAACCATCTATTACCTTATGACTTTATGAATAAGAACAGCGTTCACCATGTGGTCACTTGTAGCTGACACGTTTTCAATTATCATGTCTGAATTGTATTCTAGTTTTCTGCATTAACCTTATTTTCCTTTATAAATACCGATCGCCAATATGTGTATATCCGTTTTGCCTACATATCGCCGTTCCAGTGCTGGAGCGATTTGATGAGAAAAGCATCGCAACATCTTATAAAACATGGTTGGGCACCGTAAAGCAGATAGATAACCTGTATAAAGGCAGGTGTGAGAAGGCAAATGAGGACACAGTGCATCTTAATTCATCCCCAGGTTGCTTCCGCTGGTTGTTTTATTCAATAATCATGTAAACACAAAACATTGCTCTTATCATTGGTTCAGTCATCCATTTTGTCTCTCCCTAACACACCCATTTTGTTACAGTTTCACTCACAGCCCATTCTTTCCTATGTTTCCCTTGTACTCAATACACTCTCTGTGCGATTTACACACTTGTATTTTTGATTTTACACTTCAATAAATATTATTAGGCACTTAATTAACCTTCACTGTACATTTCCAGCAACATGCTAAAAGTTGACATTTAGCCTTTTTTTTCTATGCCATATCCTCATTGCAACGTCTGCAACCACCACAGGTTATGGAATGACCTAATAAGAAACATGCCCATGCTACACATTATTATATCTTCCAACCCAGCACACAGAAACATTAACAACCAGTAATCCACTAACTTCAACTTTCTTAACACCCAAAACAACACAGAAACTTCACCCAACCATATTCAAACCCCAAAAGTGCATATTTGTGTGGTCCTGACAGTCTACCAACCTGTATAAAAGCAGGTGTGAGAAGGCAAATGAGGACACAGTGCATCTTAATTCATCCCCAGGTTGCTTCTGCTGAGATGGGGGGGGGGAGTGCCTTGCTGTTTCCAGTCCCCGCAGCAACTGGAGTAACACAGAGGTTCCCCCTCACTGCTGCACCTTATAAACTGCCAATACACCATCACATAAATTAAATCAATGTGGGCACACCGTCTTAGATGCGCCACACGCTCCCCAACAACAAAAGTGGCACCTGACACTTATTTCAAATCGCAAGTGTCCATTGAAAATAATCAACAATCTTTCACAGACTCAAAAATATTTACAATATTCAAAATCTTCAACTATAAAAAAAATATGACTCTAGTTTGATTACATCACCACTGTTTATTCTCAATAACCCTGTACCGTACATGGCAAGTATGAATATTGGACCATGGGTGCACACTGGAATGATGGCCTGCACAGTGGGTCAGTATAGGGCATGAGGTACGTGCCAATAGTGTTCACAGCAGGAAATGGTTGATAGGTCGGATGACCAAGAGATGCGTAGGTGAGCCTTTGGACTGGCCGTCTTTCCCTTGTGGACCGTCTCAGTGTAACAGGGGATCCAGGTTCAGAAGGTGAGAGAGAGTGATGCTCGAGATCTGCAACAATCTTCTCATCTTGTTCAGTGTCATGGGGAATGTCCTGATCATCCTCCTGTTGTGGTTCGCCTTCATCTGTTGAGTGTCTTTTCCATTGATCCTGTGGCTGTATTTCAGCTTCTGGTGGCCTCAAGTCCATTTCAGGTGATATTTGGACCACCATCCGTTCTTGACTTCTTTCATGTTTTCCGACTGATATGAATGAATCTTTATCCCTTTGTCGGGTCACTCGAGTGGGTGTTCTTTGTGCTTGCTCATGTTGGATTCTGGCAGGTTTACTAGGAGTCTGAGCCGGCATTCTCTCAGGCGTAGCTGCTGTCCTTGGCTCAGCCCGACTTAGGGGTATCCTCAACCAATAACCTCCTCCTGACTCATCATCCGAGTCAGATGTCTCTGCATTCTCGGTTCTGTCTCTTATGTCACTCCTTCTCAGCTGAGGTTTCCTTTTCGTCTGTGGCTTTGAAGTTGGTTTGGTCTGCTGCGATGGGAATTCCACTGGTAAATCATTACCAGTAAAAGCAGGTTTCTATGCAGCGTCCTCAGTCCCCCTTTGCCATCGTTTTCTGGATGAATAACATACACTGGGTTGTCTGAGACTTGCTCTTTCACTACATATATCCTCTTTTCCCAGTAGGAACGTAGTTTCCCAGGCCCACCTCGCTCTCCCAGATTTCTAACCAACACTCTATCCCCAGGCTTCAGGACCACTCCTCTCACCTTCTGATCATAGTAGGACTTTCCTTTTGCACTTGAAGCCAGACTGTTGTTGTTAGCAATGCGGTATGCTTCCGCCATCCTTTTTTGCCACTTCTCAGCATAACCTTTGTGCGTCACTGGATCTATTTCTTCAGCCAACCCAAACAAGAGATCCACAGGAAGGCGAGGGTGTCGACCATAGAGAAGATAGTGAGGGGAATAGCCAGTGGACTCATGGCGTGTGCAGTTATACGCATGTACAACCTGTGGGAGATGTTCTTTCCATATCTCCTTTTCTATGTCTGTCAGAGTTCGCAGCATCTGCAGCAAGGTTCGATTGAATCGCTCTGCTGGATTACTTTGCGGGTGATATGGAGATGTTCGGGAATGTCCTACTCCAGAGAGCTGGCCAAGGGTTCGAAACAGTTCATTCTCGAATTCACGCCCTTGGTCATGATGGAGCTTGTTTGGGAATCCGAAACGTGGTACAAAGTCATTGTAAATCCGTTCTGCTGCCGTCCGGCCAGACTTGTTTTTTGTAGGGTAGGCCTGAGCAAACCTTGTAAAATGGTCAATTACTTCTAGGATGTACTCATAACCGCCTTTGCTCTTTTCCAGGTGTAAGAAGTCGATACAAACCATTTCTAGGGGTGAGTTAGACTTCAGACCGCTCATTGGTGCACGCACATGCACTGTAGGCTTCTTCTGTTTGATGCAACTGCACTTCTTTGTTACATAGTCCTCGACACACCTTTTCATGTAGGGCCAGTAAAACCTCTCCCTGGCGAGGTGAAGAACTCTCTCCATGCCCACATGCCCCATGTTGTCGTGGAGGTGCTTTAATACCACAGGGTGGTATTTCAGAGGTAGTACTAATTGTTTCCTACTTGTTGTTCTTCGGTACAGCAACCCATCCTCGATGTGCAACCTGCTCCACTCATGCAGAAGCTTGCATGCGCTTCCTCTCACAGTCCTTCTGATGTCGTCTGTCAATTTACTGTTCATCTCTTTGAGCTTTAAGATCTTACCTATCTCGGGATCCTCTCTTTGAGCTTGGACCAAGTCGTCATCACTAATGCTGTGTAGAGGGGCGCGGGGCTGTAGGACAACATCTTGAGAGGAGACAGCGAGAGCGGCTATCCATGCCACATCTTTCCTCTGGGCTGCTTGACTTCCTTCCCAAGCTGCATTCACTACATCCTGCGACAACTCCTCTGTGCATGTTGACATGTACTGGTCAATATCAAGAGGGACTCGGGACAGAGTATCTGCGTCCGTGTTGACTCTTCCTGGTCTGTACCTGATGTCAAAATGGAAGTCTGACAGTTCTCCCACCCACCGGTGACCAACCGCATTGAGTTTGGCAGTGCTCATGATGTAAGTAAGTGGGTTGTTGTCAGTGAAGATGGTAAAGTGTGGAGCATAATAGAGGTTGTCCCTAAATTTCTCGCACACTGCCCACTTAAGTGCAAGGAACTCCAACTTGCCACTATGCATATGGTAGTTCCTCTCTGCAGCTGTCAAAGTCCGTGACCCATACCCAATGACTCGTAGCTTTCCCTCCTGTTGCTGGTAGAGAACAGCTCCTAGACCTTGCTCTGATGCATCGGTATGCAAGACGAAAGGCCTGTCGAAGTTTGGGTATGCCAAAACCGGTGGATGTGTCAACATGTCAATCAGTCTCTCGAGTACACTTTGATGTTCAGCAGTCCACTGTATGGGTGCCCTGGATGACAGTTGGGGTCCCTTGGCTTTACCTTGTCGCGACTGGACTTGAATTGAGGATTTCCCTTGGAGCATCTCATACAATGGCTTTGCTATCGTTGAGAAGTTTTGAACGTATGTCCTGTAGTAACTGAGAAAACCGAGAACCCTTCTCAAATCACCTACCGTCTGTGGTGTTTTGTCTTTCAAAAGCCAGCACAGCATTCAGGTCCTTGGGATCAACTCGAATACCGTTAGCAGAGACAAGGCGGCCAACATAGCGAACCTCTTGCTTGAACAACTCACACTTTTCAGATCGGAGCTTTACCCCTTGATGTTGCAAAGCTTGGAGAACCTTGCGGACCACTTCCACATGATCTTCAAATGACCGCGAGTAGCAGAGGATGTCATCGAGGTAGGATATACAGCACTCATCCCTCAGCGAACTCAACATCTCCTCCATACTTCTCTGGAATGCTGCTGGCGCGTTTGATAGGCCAAACGGGATCCTTACCCACTCATAAAACCCCCAGGGTGTGATGAAAGCAGTGAGATGACGTGACCTTTCAGCCACGAAACCCTGGTGGTAGGCCTTACCCTGGTCAAGGATGCTAAACCACGAGTAACCACCCAAGGTGTCCAGCAAGTCTCGTATTCGAGGCAGTGGGTGTCTATCCGGCACCGTTTTCTGATTCAATAGACGATAATCTATGCAGAGGCGCAGCGTACCGTCTTTCTTCCGCACACACACAACTGGAGCGGCATAGGAGGACCTAGATTTCACAATCCATCCCTTGACAAGGAGGTCTTGAACATATTCCTTTACTTCTCTCAACAGTGGTTTTGGGATGGATGTGTACGCTCTCTGCACAGGAATGTCATATTTCAGATTTATCACCATTTGCAGGTTTGGGTTGCATCCAATATCATTTTCATCTCTGGCAAAGGCTTTTGACTCCTCAAATAACATTTTCCTGACAACCTCTTGCTGATTTTCCTCCAGGTGATCAAGGTTCACGAGCGGATGCCACAGTGATGGAGTTGGTTGATGAAGTTGAGAGGTGACCTCGTTGACTGTTGTCATGGATGCCACTTTTCTTGGAGGGTCAGCTTCCACAACCCTTTCAATATGCTGTAAGGTGCCCAGGGCTGTCTTACGTGGCAAGATAATGTCATGGCTGGTGTTGTTGCCAACAGCAATGGTGACATACGGTTTTAAAGGATTCTGCATTTCAACCAAACCTGCTCCTAGATCTAGCTGATCCAAAGGCTGACTGCCTTCGTCTGATTCGAACAATACCAGACGGCCATAGGAGTTCATGGTTGGGGGAACCCGGCATCTCACCCAGCTGACTTGTCCAGCTGGAACGACCACGTCCTTTGCACCAGTTCTTAGGCATCCTTGTGGCATACTTGGCTCCACTGTCTGAATAAAACTCACCACTGCTTCGGCTTTCTCACTTGAAACACCAATGGCATTCTGAAACAACTGTATCAGAGTAGGTACTAACCTTTCTGGCTGTCCCTCAACAAGCTGCTCAAGAACATTAAAACCAATCAACGGTCTTTCCATGGTCAAGCTGCTAACTAAGAATGGGACACTGATGGCAAGACTTGGGTCCTCATTCCCAGGTAGGTTGGTCATTATAGGAACCCATCCATCAAAAGGAATGAGCTCTCCATTGACTGCATAAACCTTTAGCTCATCCAGTTCCTCAATGATCTCAGACATTGGTCGAATGTTTAGATCAGGCAGGTGTAGATCTTTCCAGGCACGGCTGATAATACTAACTTGTGCGCCCGAGTCAAGCAATGCAGTTACCGCCAAACCACTTAGATTACATTGTATCAGAGCCTTCTTTCCTATCATGTTGGCGACAGCTTTACGTTTGGTACATTGTGGTTCAAAAGAGAACTGAGAAGATGATTTGCTTTGTTTGTCATTGTACTGTGTGCTCGCTACTTCTGAAGTGGTGGACAAAGGAAGATCTGTATTGTTGTCATCACAATCAGTTTGAGTTTGGGGACGTTTCTCAGATCCGATCACTGGGCGCCCCCCTGCAGCGACCGGTGCAGGTTTCCCTGACTCTTCTGTTTCTTTAAGCAGCCAACAGCTCTGTGGCCTTCCTCCCCACACGAGAAACAATGGTTACAGTCCTGGCGGTTTTGTTCAACACATTTTGGACAACCGTATGATTTATCTCTCCTGGGTCTCATTTTATTTTGAGAATATTGGTTCCTCACATCTGTTGGTTGTGGCTTAATTTGTCGTTTCATGGCCTCAATCATACTTGTGAGCTCATCTACCTTGGCTGTAAGCTCTTTAATTGGGTCTGTCTTTACTTTTGGCGCCACACTCTCTTGCTTGCTACCCTGCTCTTTTGCTGTATTCGGCTCAAACTGTGCACCATGTGCATGAACTGCAGCCTGCCGACGAAAAGGACCTATCCTCTTTTGTCTCTCACTTTCTTCACTGGTGATTTTCATTACCTGGCGCAATATTGTCTCATCACTTACTTCACCACTGGACAAGAGAGGTTTTATTTCTCTGCGTAGCTCACTGTGTTTGTAGCCCAATCCCTGGTAAACTGTATGTAGGAAGCCATCTTGAACAGTGGCTGCACTGTATTTTATACCTGCGTCTGACAGTTTTGATGTGAATAGGACACGTTGCTTCAAACCTATGACACGATAGAGGAATTGTTGTGGTGTCGCGTTCTCCTCCTGCTTGGCACATATTAACTCTTGAAATAACTCTGCACTGCTTTTTTCTCTTAGGTGAGCCTGGAGAAATCCCTTGAGTTCCATCACAGTCAAGTCATCCTTGTTCATTAGCATCTCTTTAAAAATTCCAGGTTTCATTATCCGGAGCACACCACGAACTATCTCTGCATCATGGAAGCCTTCTTTGATCCCTTCTTCTATTTGCTTACAGACATTGCTATAACTGATGTCTGACGAATGATCACCAACCTGGCCCCCTTGTACCTTAAACTCCCTTCTCTGGAGATAGGCGAGATCTCTTATGGAAATCATCCCCTCTCGATTGGGTTGAACAACTGTCGGGTTGTGGTATGATGAGTCACTTCGAGACTTATTAGCCTGTGCTGCTACTGGCGGACAGTCTTCTGGTGACTGAGCTGTCGGTACCATAATGCTTTGTTTCAGCCTTTTACCAAGCTCCTCATAGCTAGTGAGCATTTCGAGTAACTCTACGTTTGTGGAGTCAGATACAGCAGTAGGTAGTACTGGGTCAGTGGTGAAAGCATCACTGTTTGGCAAAGTAGAACTGACTTGGAACATTTGGTTAGTAGTATCTCCATGAGCACCTATGGGTTGTGTTTCTAGCTCTGGCAAACACAATACTTTTCGGGTCTTTACAATATCATCAATAGCATCTTTCAAACCCAACAATTCAGACATTCCACTGTCTTCTGACTCTAACAAATGCTTACTGTACATTAATGAACTGATTTTGTCGAAGCAGCCTTCATGGTCTCCTTCATGGAGTTCAGACAGGTCCCAATCTGACGTTGAACCCATCTCTTTGGCGATGTGAAAAAGCTCTGCAGCTGACAAGGTGAGCAGTGACTTCCGAATGTCCCACACTCGGCTCTTCCTCCCACTCTCTGACATGGCAGCAGCTTTTCACCGTCTTTCACGATGGATCACAGTTCAGCAATGGCACAGTCTCTGCTCTGACTCACCGCTCTCGGCACTCAGCTCGAATCAGCCCTGTCTCGGTCTCAGGTGTCATTAGTTGATCAGCTCCACTCCAACCACGAAGTGGCGCCGACCCCGGACGAGCCCCCACGATCTGTTACGGGTCCCAAGGTTGGGCACCGTAAAGCAGATAGATAACCTGTATAAAATCAGGTGTGAGAAGGCAAATGAGGACACAGTGCATCTTAATTCATCCCCAGGTTGCTTCTGCTGGTTGTTTTATTCAATAATCATGTAAACACAAAACATTGCTCTTATCATTGGTTCAGTCATCCATTTTGTCTCTCCCTAACACACCCATTTTGTTACAGTTTCACTCACAGCCCATTCTTTCCTATGTTTCCCTTGTACTCAATACACTCTCTGTGCGATTTACACACTTGTATTTTTGATTTTACACTTCAATAAATATTATTAGGCACTTAATTAACCTTCACTGTACATTTCCAGCAACATGCTAAAAGTTGACATTTGGCCTTTTTTTTCTATGCCATATCCTCATTGCAACGTCTGCAACCACCACAGGTTATGGAATGACCTAATAAGAAACATGCCCATGCTACACATTATTATATCTTCCAACCCAGCACACAGAAACATTAACAACCAGTAATCCACTAACTTCAACTTTCTTAACACCCAAAACAACACAGAAACTTCACCCAACCATATTCAAACCCCAAAAGTGCATATTTGTGTGGTCCTGACAGTCTACCAACCTGTATAAAAGCAGGTGTGAGAAGACAAATGAGGACACAGTGCATCTTAATTCATCCCCAGGTTGCTTCTGCTGAGATGGGGGGGGGGGGGGGGGGAGTGCCTTGCTGTTTCCAGTCCCCGGAGCAACTGGAGTAACACAGAGGTTCCCCCTCACTGCTGCACCTTATAAACTGCCAATACACCATCACATAAATTAAATCAATGTGGGCACACCGTCTTAGATGCGCCACACACACGTGAAACGTATTTTACAATGAAACTTCAAAGCTATCATAGACACAAGCTGGAGTAACTCAGCGAGTCAGGCAACATCTAACCCGCGGAATAACACCAGCTTTTTGTGTGTATCTTCGGTTTAAACAACTACAGTTCCTTCCTGCATTTCAAATCTATCATTCCAGGGTTTCAATCTCTCTGATCGTTTCACTCGCATTGCAAACTTCGCGGGTTTGTTAGTTCCTAGACGGTAGGTTCCTTGTTTCCGTTTGCATTTTCTTTGGTAAAAGCACGAAGTCAACGATTATCAGTTTTTAACTTACCTGGAATTCCAATCAGTGCGAGAATGGGATAGTAAATTTCCTCAATCTGTGGAATTATAGGTAGCTCCATTTCGTTTACTGTTGAACTTTACGATATGATGACATATGATGAGATATTTGCAATGAGCACAATTTATATATTTGAGCACTTGTAAATTAGGTCAGAGCCGTTTCATTAATTTGCTGAAGCAGGTGTTCAGAATTATACCTTCAGCACGCCTGCTTGAACACGTTGCCGAAACAGCTATTTTTATTCCATTCTCAGAGGGACAAATAACCCTGTTTCGCACATCTCATGTAGTCATAGTAACCGTTAAGTCTTTCATCTCACATTTTCTTTCCTCCATAAAGTGAAATTATTGAGTCGAGCAAAGATACAAATCTAACTTTTACTTACTTTCGCCGTATTAACTGTACACAAATTGACACAATATATGCATGCTGATCAACCTTTAAGAAATAATGAAAGAGGTACTGAATAAGATATGGTTAGTGGTATATGGACGGGCGTAGATGGGGCATGTTGGTTGGAGCGGGCAAGTTGGGCCGATGGGTCTGTTTCCACGCTGTATGACCCTGTGCCTCTTTGATTGAATTAGTTTCATTTAGATTCGGAGATACACAGCTATGCGTTTTATCAGGAGATGAGCCTTTTTATGAAGGTTATCTAAATAGAAGGACCGCGCGAGATACTCGGTAGACCACAGGTTTAACATAGAGCATTGATTTCTGTGGCAGTTAATTTGAACTGAAGGGTCGCCCATCTCAAATAAAATGCATCAGCGAAGGAGGTATGATGGATTCGTATTATTGTCAAGATGGAGCATTCTTATGCTTCTTTACTTTAATAATCCTGCCCGATGCGAAGGTGATGAACCACACATTTTAGCCGCGAATTCACCATCTACGTCAGTCTACCATCTACGGACGCACACCCATTTACTGGTCGATTGAAAAAGAAAACTTTGAACTTTCTTTAACGTTATGGGCCTAAGCCGACCATTGCCTTGTTTCCTGAGAAATCATTAATTCCTCTTTACTATTTCGAAACGTTCCCTCAGTTTTAATAACTTCAGTTATATCTCCTCATCAGTCTCCTTTGTTCGAAATGCAATAAATCCGCTCTCAACTGTTATTTCTTGTCAATCGCTTCTCCGTCCACTTTAGTGTTATCCAACAAGACGCGGCGAAACCTACGGAAGTGAACATATATAGAACTTGAGTAAAATGAAAGTGCAAGTAAACTCACGAGTGAGGCAGCATCCGTGGAGGGACATGGACACACGATGTTAAAGGCCGGGACACTTCTTCCGCCTAATTATAGAACGATTTATTTCTAAGAGAGTTCACAATATCTACTTTAGATTTTTGCGTCATGCAAACGTCTAGTAACGCACGGTGACATTATCAAATAGCGCACAGTTTCCTTGTGTGTTGGGGTTTTGGTTAATTTGCTTTTGACACGGAAGGGGAGAACTGCCCAGGAACAACCCGTCGCTATCCCTCCCCGTCACTTTCTGACAAGGTAGGTGTACCGAGTGGGTAGGAGGGAGGGAGGGACGGGTGCGAGGTTGACCATGGTGGCTGTGCTGGTAGAAGAGGTGGGTGAGCATTGATGTGGCGGTGATGGGGAGGGTAAGGTAAGTCCTTCAGATAGGGGCAGGGGTGGTATAAGGACAAGAGTATAGATTAGCGAAGGTATTCCTTGAAACTGGATAAATCAATTTACATCCCATTGGATGGTAAACAACCCAGGAGCAATATAAGATGCTGTTGATCTAGTTTGTGGGCGCACCCACTCTATCAATGGAGGAGACGAAGGCCATGGGAATGAGCGTTAAAATGGCTAGCAACCTGGAACTGCAGCTTGCCTTGACCGCCAAAAAATCGCCCCCATATTGTCCCACGTTGCTTACCTTTCGGTTTCCTGCTCTCCTAGTTTCAACCGGCAATGTCGCCCTTCACCTGCCCAAAGAGCACCTCACCCATCCCCGGTCACGAATTTCCTCATATCTCCCGTTTCTAATTCCCCTACTCATCCATCTATACTGTTGTATATTCAATTCCACCTCGTCTTTCCTTATCTGATACCATTTTGACTACATTTCAACTCGAGCCTTTGTCAGATCACCACCCATCTGCCAGTCACCCGTACCCAACTAGCTCACCTGTCTTTAACCCATCCCCAGTTCTCTTTTCTAACTGTTCCACCCAGATTCCATCGGATTCCAGGAAACCTGAACGGAAATCTCCGGTGACATTGCCCGCGACCCAAGGGTTTCATGATGTCGCCGGAGGTTTTGGTCACTCTCACTAATGGTCGAAAGTGGTCTGCGCTTGGTCGAGGCTTCTTCCAGGTTGATTCGATTGTTTCAACATGATCAAAACCGGCCTCGACTAAAAATGTGTTGCCGTTTGGTCGAAGCCAGTGGAGTGGGGTCGCTATTTACTTACAGGCAGTCGAAGGCAATCTCCTTGCTGACCGGCCATTTTGATTGGCTCATTGGAGTTTCACGACCTAGAAGAACCATCGGTAGGTAAAATGCCCGCTAAACTTTATTAAACTTCTTAAAACGGTCTCAACTCTTTCTCCCCCCTTGTCTCCCCTTATCTCCCGTCTTCTTCCCTTCTCTCCCCCTTCTCCCCCTCTCTCTCCCTTCTCTTCTCCCTTCTCTCTCCCCTCTCTCTGCTCCTCTCTCCTTCTCTCGCCCCCCCACCCCCCCCCCCCCACCCCACCGCGCTCTCTAAAGGACTTACCGTGCTCTGTGGCAGCCGTTTACCTTCCTCTTCACCGCGCAGACAGCGCTCCTCTGCTCTTCATGGCCCCCAACTTGGCGATGTGTCTGTGTGTGTGTGCGGTCGGGAGATGCAGCTCACGCTTCGGTCGATCCAGCTCGAGGCTTTCCAGGCGAGTGACCAAAACCTCCGACGACCTCATGGAAAGTTTGGGTCGCGGTCAAGGTCACCAGAGGTTTCCGTTCAGGTTTCCAAAGTAGAACAGGGGGTTAAGGTTCCGACGTGAATCGTCGTTATCTTACATTTTGCAGTTTAGTTTATTGTCCCGTGTACCGAAGTACAGTGAAAAGCTTTTGTTGCGTGTTATCCGGTGAGCAGAAAGAGAATACACAATAACCTCCACTACACGACTATATATAGCCCCTCCACAGATGCTCGCTGAACCGCAGGGTTGTTCCTGCACTTGGTGTATTGCTCGAGATTTTAGCCTCTGCAGGTTCTTGCCGTCACTCACATATTACTCCGACATTAAACTCGGTATTTGGGTTTAGTTTAGCTTCGGGATACAGCGCGGAAACTGGCCCTTCGGCCCACCGCGTCTGCGCCAACCAGCGATCCCCGCATATTAACACTATCCTACACACACCAGGGACATTTTTTATATTTACCAAGCAAATTTACCTGCACACCTTTGGAGTGCGGGAGAAAACCTAAGGTCTCGGAGAAAACCGACGCGGTCACGGGGAGAAAGTACAAACTCCGTGCAAACAGCACCCGTAGCCGGGATCGAACTCGGGTGCCCGGCGCTGCCAACGCTGTAATGCAGCAACTCTACCGCTGCGCCACCTTGCCGCCACTATTGTCCCCACTTTTACACAATCTCTCCGAGATTATATTCCTCACTTCCACACAACTGTCAATTTACAGTGACCAATAGTTCTATTAACTGCTCGTCTTTGTGATGGGGGATAAAACTGGAGCAGCCGCATGAAACACATTCAATCACCCAATGTATATGACCACTCCACACAGACACTACGAAAGGTCAGTATGCAACTGTATATACTGGAGCTGTGAGACAGTCGGTCTGCTCGCTGCTCCACTCTGCTTTTCAGATACAATGCGAGAGAATTAAATTAATTCAAGTAGTCATCTAACACAATCCTCAGAAACATAAACAGCGAACGCTGAACATTTAAAATACAAACTTAGGGCACTGGAACACTCAGATGCCCAGACAGCATTTGTGGCAAAAGACACAGGGGTAATGAATTTCATGTTTCACGGTGATGACTGAAATGCCGTTGAACACTCACAGGACTTCAATATTTTAATTTCTAATTTAACGCAAAACCCATTTCTTAAGTATAGCATTGGAATGAAATAAAATAGTATAAATATGGATCCAAGTTACAATTATGTTCACAGACTAGGTTGAAACTCAACCAATATTTATATAAAATAGTCGAACGTGTTCGTCTTCAGTGACGTTTGATATCCGGACGCAAATTCGTGATTGGTATGAAATTGAATATATGGGGAAATGAGGCGAAAGATGTGTATCTGGGCCTATCTTTACGTTATCCCCACAAGCAAACTCTTCTGGGCGCTTCCTTCTTCCAGCTTTTTTGAAAGGACGGATAAATGGGTCGTCTTAGTGCAGTCAAATACATTAGTACTTCATTTGGATTTCAACATGAGGAGGCACTGCAATATATAAGTATCAGTTTTTTGTACCAGCACGCACAATTGCAAGTAGCACCATCATAGATGAGGCCATCACTAGGGTCTCCTCGATATCCCGCAACTCCACTCTTGCTTCCCCTCCCCACAGTCGTAACAGGGACAGAGTCCCCCTGGTCCCGCTAGTCTCCACCTTCTACCCCAACAGCCGTCGCATAAAGCGCATAATCCTCCGATATTTTCCCCACCTCCAACGGGATCCCACCCCTTTCGATTTTCCGCAGAGACTGTTCCCTCCGCAAATCCTGGTCAACTCGCCCATTTCCACCCAAACCACCCCTCCCCAGGTACTTTTCCCTGCAACTGCTTGAAAAGCCTCACCTGTCCCTATACCACCCCCACCCCCCCCCCCCTCGATGCCGTTCAAGGACCCCGACATTCTTATCAGGTGAGACAGAGGTTCACTTGCTCCTTCTCCAACATCATCTACCATATCCGCTGCTCCCGGCGTTGTCTCCTGTATATCGGCGAGACCAAGCGCAGGCTCGGCGATTGTGTCGCCGAACACCTCCGCTCAGTCCGCCTCGTCATACCTGATCTCCCGGTTGCTAAACACTTTAACTCATCCTCTCATTCCCACACTGAGATTTCTCTCCTGTGTATCCTCCGATGTCAGAGTGAAGCTCAGCGCAAATTGAAGGATAGCACCTCATATTTCGTTTGGGCCGCTTACACCCCGACGGTATGAACATTGACATCTTACTTCAAGTAACCCTTGTTTCCCCTCTCGCACCATCCCTCCCCTCCCAGTTCTCCGGCCAGCCTTACTGTGTCCGAGTACATTTTATCCATGTTTGCTTTGTTGTCTCCTTCTCTCCGCTAACATGATCTATTCTATATTTTCATTGATCTCCATTCCCTTTGTCCTGTTTTCACACCTTACAGTTCCTCATCTATGTATCTCCCTCTCCCCTGACATCAGTCTGAAGAAAGGTCTCGACCCGAAACCTCACCCATTCCTTCTCTCCGGAGATGCTGCCTGTCCCGCAGAGTTACTGCAGTATTTTGTGTCTGTCTTCTGCACAATCGCAATCCTACTTCGAAATCAGAGCGCAACGATCTGTTCACTATCATGGAATATGTTTACTATCATGGACATATTGTGAAAAATTTATCGGACCCGAAACATCACATGAGCATGTTCTTCGTGGATGCTGCCTGACCTGTTGTCACTCCAGCATTTGTGTGAAATGGACTTGTTCTTTCCACTTTTGTTTTCCGTTTTGTAGTATGTTTCCCTTCTACTGCGTTGCAGAATCTATGTGTAATATGCACTGCGTGAGTGAATTATGCGTATGTTTGTTTGTCTGAGTCTATATACCTGCGATGCTGTGCGCAGGTACCAATACCTCATTCAATTTGTGGAACACACTCGAACTGCCTGGACGGACATTGCGGTCAGAATCCGATGTGACGTCATGTGCCCGATATTTTAAGTTTCAAGTTAGTTTTAAATTTACAGAAACATCTAAACGTAAATCCATAGATTAACAGATTTTCAATGTACCCTGGGAAATAAAAATAAATCAATATGAATCTAAACATTGTGTCCTGCAGATGTTGCAGTGAATGTGGAGAGCCAAGATGTGTGAAATCCAAGCAGGATATCTCGGTGCCGTCCTGCTCACATCGGTGCAGTTTTTGATGCCCGCGGTCCATGTGAGTTGTTGGTGAATAGTGAGTCCGGATAGATGATGACAATGGGATAAGCATGCCTAACATCACCGAATATCAATGGAAGTTGGTTTGTTAAAACTCTTGTTGGAGATGCTTATGCCCTGGTTATTCCTGTAGTAATCTTGTAGTAAACGCTGCTGGATGTGTTTGTTTAACTTGGTGTGAATAATCCCAAACATTAGGGAAAACGCACTAATGTTCGTCTCTTTTCCTGTTTAAATACAACCTTGGTCCACACACTTAGAGCAACCTTGTGTGGAAAATACACCCCTCAGGTACATATTAAACCCCCCACCACCCTCACTTTCAACCTGTGTCCTCTAGTTCCCTATTCCCCTAATCTGGGCAGGAGTTTAACCATATAACCATATAACCATATAACAATTACAGCACGGAAACAGGCCATCTCGGCCCTTCAAGTCCGTGCCGAACAACTTTTTTCCCTTAGTACCACCTGCCTGCACTCATACCATAACCCTACATACCCTTCTCATCCATATGCCTATCCAATTTATTTTTAAATGATACCAACGAACCTGCCGCCACCACTTCCACTGGAAGCTCATTCCACATCGCTGCCACGCTCTGAGTAAAGAAGTTCCCCCTCATGTTACCCCTAAACCTCTGTCCCTTAATTCTAAAGTCATGTCCTCTTGTTTGAATCTTCCCTATTCTCAAAGGGAAAAGCTTGTCCACATTAACTCTGTCTATCCCTCTCATCATTTTAAAGACCTCTATCAAGTCCCCCCTTAACCTTCTGCGCTCCAGAGAATAAAGACCTAACTTATTCAACCTATCTCTGTAACTTAGCTGTTGAAACCCAGGCAACATTCTAGTAAATCTCCTCTGTACCCTCTCTATTTTGTTGACATCGTTCCTATAATTGGGCGACCAAAATTGTACACCATACTCCAGATTTGGTCTCACCAACGCCTTGTACAATTTTAACATTACATCCCAGCTTCTTTACTCAATGCTCTGATTTATAAAGGCTAGCATACCAAAAGCTTTCTTTACCACCCTATCTATATGAGATTCCACCTTCAAGGAACTATGCACGGTTATTCCCAGATCCCTCTGTTCAACTGTATTCTTCAATTCCCTACCGTTTACCATGTACGTCCTATTTTGATTTGTCCTGCCAAGGTGTAGCACCTCACATTTATCAGCATTAAACTCCATCTGCCATCTTTCAGCCCATTTTTCCAACTGGCCTAAATCACTCTGTGGACTTTGGAAATCCTCTTCATTATCCACAACACCCCCTATCTTGGTATCATCTGCATACTTACTAATCCAATTTATCACCCCTTCATCCAGATCATTGATGTACATGACAAACAACAAAGGACCCAACACAGATCCCTGAGGCACCCCACTAGTCACCTGCCTCCAACCCGACAAACAGCCATCCATCATTACCCTCTGGCTTCTCCCATTCAGCCACTGTTGAATCCATCTTGCTATTCCTGCATTTATACCCAACAGTTGAACCTTCTTAACCAACCTTCCATGAGGAACCTTGTCAAAGGCCTTACTGAAGTCCATATAGACAACATCCACTGCTTTACCCTCGTCAATTTCCCTAGTAACCTCTTCAAAAAATTCAAGAAGATTAGTCAAACATGACCTTCCAGGCATAAATCCATGTTGACTGTTCCTAATTGGACTCTCTTTATCCAGATACTTATATATATTATCTCTAAGTATCTTTTCCATTAATTTGCCCACCACTGAAGTCAAACTAACCGGTCTATAATTGCTAGGTTTACTTTTAGAACCCTTTTTAAACAATGGAACAACATGCGCAGTATGCCAATCGTCGGGGACTATTCCCGTTTCTAATGACATTTGACATATTTCTGTCATAGCCCCGGCTATTTCTACACTAACTTCCCTCAATGTCGTAGGGAACATCCTGTCAGGACCTGGAGACTTATCCACTTTTATATTTTTCAAAAGTGCCAGTACTTCTTTTACTTTGAAACTCATAGTATCCATAGCTACTCTACTAGTTTCCCTTACCTCACATAATTCAATATCCTTCTCCTTGGTGAATACCGAAGAAAATAAATTGTTCAATAAGTGCGTCTACCCGATCTATTCCTCTCATTATCTTGTACACCTCTAAAAAATCACCCCTCATTGTCCTCCGATCAAGGGAATAGAGTTGTAGCCTGCTCATCCTCCCCCTAGTCGTCACGTCCTCTGGCCATAGTCTTATCCTCGTAAATCATTTCTGCACCCTTTCCAGCTTGACAACATATTTCCTGTAACATGGTGCTCAAAACTGAACACAATACTCTAAATGCTGCCCCACCAACGTCTTATACAACTACAACATGACCTCACACTTCTCTACTGAATTGTCCGATTGATGAAGGCCAAGGTGCCAAACGCCAAAAGCCTTTTTGACCACCTTATCTCGGTATGATGACACTTTCAATGAACTATGTATAGTTACTTTTAGATCCCTCTGTTCTACAGTACTGCCCAGAGTCTCGCCGTTCAGTGTGCAGGTTCTGCCCACGTTAGTGCTCCCAAATTATCACAGCTCACATCTGTCTATATCAAATTCCACCAACCATTCCTCAGTCCACCTTTCCAACCGATCAAGACCCTGCTGCAATTTTTTAACAACTATCTTCACTATCTACAATAACATCTGCAAACTTGGTACGTTATCATCAAATCATTGACATAGATGACAAACAGCAAGAAGCGTTGCACCGAACTGAGGCACAGCCCTCAGAGGTCTCCAGTCACTCAGATGTCAGAGGTCTCCAGTCACGAAAAGCAACCTTCCGCCATCACCATCTGCTTCCGTCCATGGTTTATTTTCTATGCATGCTGCCATCTCTCATTGAATCCGATTGAAAAACATGGAATATTTCACAAATTTGCCTGTCTTCCTTGCGCACGGCCATGCGAGTAGACGCTTCGGGTCGGAACCTTTCTCCAGAATGAAAGATAGAGAAAGACAGAGCCCATTTAGCCAATCTTTCAGGCTGGAAAGGGGTTCTGACCCGAAAATTCGCCCATTGTTTTTTTCCAGATGGTCTGCCCTACCCGCTGAATCATTCCTTGATTGTGTGCCTATTCGCTGCTATTTTCATAATTTGGGGGTCTGAATTGGTTTGGAGCTTAAAACATTGCAATTGGAGTTTCCTCTGCTTTTTCTTGGTCCAGCACAGATGTTCAACTTTCGAACACAGAGAGTTGCTGAGAAATATTAATGGCTTGTCATTTTTCTTTCAAAACATAACTCGTATTCCGACTGCACTCATGCTCCTCGAAGGATGTCGTTTTCCGTCGGTGCTAAACAGGAGAATATTCATGTATAGCTGTCTGGTTTACATATTAACCAGCACCTTCGTCAACTTATCACAATGTCCAAATCACTGGTAGTTCCAAATCATTCTTAATGAGGCGAGGCTACTGGTTACGCGTCCCATTCCTGATAAAATGTTTCTAACAATATGGTATAAGGTTGATTGATATCCAGAAAGATGTCAGGATGAAGAAGCCCGTAATTTCCCTTCCACCTGAAATCATGTTCATCCAGTTACAGTAAATGTAACACTATTAAAAAAAAACACGTAAGGCTCCGATGAAGTGAATGACCTGCTCCGAAAAACTAGTTCCGAAAACGATTTCATCTGCTTGCATCAGCCAATGGCGGAATGGGGAAGACGATTGTCTTTTGTAGCGAGAGTTGCGGCGATCAGAGTATTGAGTCGCAGCACGGCCAGTTGCAATTCCGTGCACTTGATATTACTGTAGATTGCGCTTTTCACAGTGAATAGTAGAACCATTGTGAATGTTGTCGAGCAAGGTTATCTTGGAGTACAGGTACATAGTTCCCCAAAATTGGCGGCAGAGTTAGACAGGTTGGTCAAAGAGACCTTCGGCACTTTGGCCTTCGTCAGACAATGTATTGAATGTACTCTAATCCTCAACCCCATTAGCTTCCCTCTACTTACACTTCCGTCCGGCCGGACATATGCTCATCCTCCACATCTTCTCTTTCGACTCTTCTCACTTTCTTCAATTTAAAGGTGTAGCCAAGGGCACTCGTCTGGCTTCCAGCCAGGCCTACCTTTTTTCGCTTGTTCCATACGTGCACCATCCCCCAACTCTTCCTCCGCTACATCGACGACTGCATCGGGGTTGCCTCCAACCCCCGTGCAGTACACGTTGATTTCACTAACTTCAGCACTGACTTCCACTCAACCCCATCAAATTCACTTGGGCTATTGTCCGACCCTCCCCTTTACTGGTCTATCTGTCTCGTTCACAGGGCACAGACGATCCACTGCCCTCTACTACAAATACACCAACTCTCACAGTTATCTCGACTACACCTCCTGCAACCCTGTTTGTAGTAAATGTGCTATCGTCTACTCTCAATTCATCCAACTCCGCTGCATCTGCTCCCAATATTAGGGTTTTCAATCAAAGACATGAAGTTGTCCTCCTTCTTTAGTCTACGCGGTTTGCAGCCTTTGTAGACAATTGATCCCTCACACACATTTCCTCTTTGTCCCTTAGTTCTGGCCGCTACCCTTGCCCCCAAAATGATGAAGGATATAGTTCCACTGGTCCTTACCTTTCACTGCCTTAGGCACCATATATAACACATACTTCTCCGGAGATAGCGTCCAAAGAAGGGTCTTGACCGAAAACGTCACCCATTTATTTTCTCCAGAGATTCTGCCTATCCAGTTGAGTTACTCCCGCATTTTGTGTCCATCTTCGGTTTAAACCAGCATCTGAAGTTCCTTCCTGTACATCATGCTCCAGTATTTCTGCCTTCTTTAACTTGATCCCAACACGAGTCAAATCTTTACTTCCCCACCAGTTTCCGCCATCCACTTTCCTACCAAAACGACCCTC